>KK119541.1:83959-117355 GCA_000611955.2 Stegodyphus mimosarum | reverse complement strand
TATTGGCTTGAATATTTTGTGCCTAAAATGTACATGTTTTCATTATTATTATACGTAAATAAAAGTATATGTTTTTCAAAGTCGTATGATATTTTATGCACATTTTGTCATTGTGACGTTAGAGGAAAATCGATAATATGCCACCATTGTCTAAATCAAGGTTGGTGATTCCTTTCATTCGTATACATACTTTTTATTTTTATGTATTTATTTATTGAAAAACCGCATAGCATTTAACAAAAGTACTAGAATTTCATATGCTGTGGAAACATTCTTTTGCCCCTTTTTTAGGGGTTAACGAACGTATTTGCAGCTTAGTAGATTAAAAGAAAATTTTAAAGAATTTTGTTTATCAAATTAACAAAACTAGGAATGGATCCCAAATTGCTGGTGTTTCTGTTATGACTTTTTGTCTAACAACGAAATGCGGCGGTTATACACTATCGGTAAAAACAAAAGGAACAATTGTAACAAATTATGCAAATTCCGCTTTCCTCTCCTTCCTATAAAATAGCTTATGCAGGAGTATTAGGATTTTCCGACCCAAAAATAGTTCTGCGGCCGTTTTATCAGCAGTCTGGTGTTTGCTGATCGCAGTGCATATGTTAAATCTTTAAGTATGTCAGTCCCAATTTTTATGACACTTTTTGAGATAGCAATGAACTAATTGCATTATATTTCTAGTCATGCACCCAACGGTATTGAGCGGTCTGTATGAGGTAATTTTCAAATGTTTTATGTCCAGGTCTGTGTACAGCTTTTCAAATATATTCCTAACAAATTGCGGTTCGTTAGCCGATATGATTTTGGGTGTAGTCCCGAATTTTAAAATATACGGTTTTAAAGGTGTGTCACCTACTGAATTTGTTGACGCATGCCGTAATGGTATTAATTCACACCATTTTAAAAAATGCTATACGATTGCTAACAGAAAATGTGCATTATTAACCTGTCTTCTAGGGTGGTTGGTTTTCCTTAGGTTGAAGGGACACTAGTGGGCTTCAGGATCTTTGCAGATAAAATTTCCTGAAGAGTCAGTTTCTGTACTGAAACTCCAATCATCACTGAAGAGGACATTGCTCTCAAGCATATTGTATCCAAAACTGGTGTGTCTGCTTCCACAAAAGACGAACTCTGTTCTACGGTTTTTGAAGGAGAGAAATATTGCTAGTCACCGAGCTTAGAGAACGTGTTATGCTAGCCATCTGTTTATAGTCTGGCCGTAGCAGTCAAGACCTGAGAGATTTCTATAGCAGCTATCTCTCTGTGTCATCGTGCATATAATGCTACGTTTTGAATCTCCGCATGTGTCTTGGTTGTTTCACGGCCTTGTCCGAAACTCTTAATAATGGTATCCTTAGTCTTGAATTTATGCCATTATTTGGATATCAACATACGAAATACTGGTAATCATCGAACGACTTCCGCTTGAGACCTAGCAAACCTCAAGCCTGTTATACTAGTTAGTTGTCCATCTCCATCCATCGTCTAAACCAGCGGTCTCAAACTCGCGGACCTAATGCTCGATTTGAAAACAGCTGGGGGGAGACAAAAATGTTTTCTTTCTGTTATTGTTTTCTTTACTTTTTTAACAAAAGGAAAATTTATCAACAAAATTTAAAATATATTAACTAAATTTTAAATTTCTCTTTCTAAATATTTATCAAAACATAGGAAACAACGATAATAATAGCACAAGAGAAAAAATTGAATTTATTTTTTATCTGAAATCTGCAAGAAATTTCTCTTGGTTACACTTCGTAATTTAAACATACTGACAGCTAAATATTAAATTTTCAAAGTGACATTTATCTGAAATAATGTGACATTTATTTGAAATAATGTTAATATGTTAATTCATCGGTAAATAACTTACTTTAAACTAAAAATAAATAAATGAGGAAAACCCTTTAAGTTTCCAAAGGAAACTTTTTTAAGTGGAACAAACCTTGAGAATAAATAATGGCAACTTTGTTTCCCTTATTCATTAAATACTTTTTCTGAATGTAAATAAAAATACATACGTTTTTATGGAAATAATAATAGAGTCCTTAACTAGTTACTACAGCTTGATGGCGTTTCAGTTCTGACAAAGTTTATAGGCTTGGAAAAAAATTACAAAAATTATCTTTATCATGGATCGTAGATTCATTCGGGTTTTTTTTCTTATTAGTTTTCAATTGTAAATAAACCTATAAATGCGTTCCTAAAGAAAGCGATTATTCTGAATGTAAAAAGGCTTAATTGAGCGTATGAATTTTAAGCATAAATGAAAGTTAATGAAGTCTGCATCTTCAAATTTTTAGTAAGATTTACAACACACTGTAATCCATTTGTACATTTTCTGGTGCGTTATTCACGATCGTTTTTAATGGTATGGAAAACAGTGTAAACCCGGATTTCAAATAACTGAACTCTTGAAATCTTTGTAGCGCTGTATTTCCAACAACACAGCTGAAATTTATTCTCAGGCTGCGTAAAAATGCTTCGTTAGCCGCATGTGTCCGCGGGCCACGAGTTTGAGTTAACTGATCTAAGCGATTTCAAAAACTCATTTTTAACTGAGATCAGTGAATGTTCTGATTTTCTTGCAAGAAATACTCTTCGAAAGACGAATTTTACAAGTTGGAAAAACGGTTGCTTACATAGTTACTTAAAAAAAAGTAACCTTTTAACTATTTAATAATCATTATAGGCTAACATTACATTTACTGTTCCCGAAACCATGTATGACCTTATTTTTTTTTAAATATTAGGTGTAGCTATTTTGAATTATTTCCAAACAATGTGTGTATAACTTTAATTTTGGACATAAGTGTACATCTCTTTGGACACAGCTATGTGCCGAAAGAGTCCTGTGTATGCGCCTGTCCAAAATGGCTTGGGATTAAAATCGTTGTTTTGCAATAAAAATTAAATAAATAAAGCTTTAAAAAGCATATTTTTCTGAATTTACCCGCAATTTTCTATTTTTTCTGAATATTTTTCTTAGCGGTTTAAACATTTATCGTAGAACGAGTTTTTGGATTCGTTCTCACAGAACTCTTCTATTAACTTGGCTTTAGAGTTCTGGGAGGAGCGCAATGATGACAGTCAAATACTCATTGTCGTTGCACGTTTTACCCAGTAGTTTTCATTTCTCCATGTTACATGCTTAAATCTTCCGTCTGCAGGAATTTAGATCTCACTACTTGCACCAGGTCATCAGTGCTTACAGATGGCCGACCAGACTGCGATTCATCATGGATGTTTTTCTTATTTTCCTTAAACAATCTCATCTATTTCGCACTTTTCTGCCACTCATTGCATTGCCATCGTACATTTTACTTATCTGGCTGTGAATATCCGCAACTTTCTGGTCTCTTGTTGTTAAGAATCGGTGACTAACCGTATTTCACAATCGGCGGGGCGCTCGATCGCTACCATGAAAGAACAAAGCCTTGGCACTGCGATCGTGACGTCACTAGTAGCGGGTAAGGTAAAAAAACTCGCTCGCAGCTAGTAAATTCAAAAATGAGACTGTTTTGTGTCAAACGAGGCTGGGTTCTCCACCGCAATTCAATAGGGAAATGAAAAATCTGTTAATTGAGCGTTTTACTTTAGCTGTATTGAATTTAGGGTATCTGCTGAAGTTTCTCTCAATGAATTACTATTAATTCGCTTTTGAATTTTAGGTCGCATTTAAATAATTTACAGTATTTGTTGCAATGCAAAATAAGCAAATCTGCAGCATAAAAAATATTATGCAGTTCGTAAAACGTTTATTTAAACAGCTTGACACTTAAATATTTGTTATTTCATTTAATATTAATGCAACTATAAGGTCTTCTGAATTCAAGCCATTTTCTTTTTGCTTAATAAAAGATAAGAAATTTTCATCAGACTCTTCTTTAATAGGGTTGCTGTTCAATCCATAACATAATCTATAAATTGTTCTTGTATTTGTCATAATGATATATCGAGGAACTTCTAAAAATGTTATATGTATTGGAAGAAATATGGAATAAAATAACGAAGAAAATATACTTTTGGGATGAATAACGAATGCTTGCCATTTTACAGATAAGATTTGACAGTTGTTTTATAATGGATGTCACAACTTTCTGCGTATCACCATCATCGTTATTAACAGTTGTAAAGTCTATGTCTCTTTGAGAACATAAACTATAGACTTTAAAAAGACTATTGAAGCATTATCTTCTAGCCTTATGAAACAAAACGGAAATCAGAAGAAGGGTGTATAACACCATTTTATTCGAACACAACAAATGACCCAACTTTGGTTTACATAAGCCAAGCACTTCTAGCTTAACAGAAATACGTAATAAATGGCAATTTCGAGATGTGGTTGGTAGATTAGCCTAACGGCTTACAGAATACATTAATGCGCAAGAAAGGCTCTGGTTTGTAGGAAACCGGCGAGACAAAAGCCAAATGGCTAGAAGCACTCAACGCCACTAACTCAACAAGCTAATAATCACAGCACAATGTAGCCTGGAATAGGCAGACACGCTCTAAAACTAACTTCCGAAACTTATTTAAAGAGCACTTCTTTCTACCTTAATCTGTATTTTCTACCTTAATCTGTTCGCTATCTCATTTACATTCTATGAAAAGAGAATAATAGGAGAGTAGTCAAACTATTAAAATGAACTATTTCTTGAAAATAAATAGATAAACCTTACACAGTCATTATTAACATTATACAGAAAAGCTTTTTTATAACACTGAAAAACAAATTTTCATATTATGGTTTAGAAATATTCAATAAATGTATGTGTATTATTTATTACTTTAAAAAATATTTCCTTATCTATTATTTTTAATGTTGAGTTTCCAATGAAAACATTAGACATTAGGTTATCATCACTATTACTGAAGCTTTAGCAATCAGTACAGATTGAAAATCAGTAATTAAAAAGCCTTATCCTATTTGAAAGTAACTGTACAAACGTCAAGAACGTTCTCCGATATTACACACAACAGAAACTCGGAAAACGTGTGAAAACTATTTTTCTTATCATAAATTTAATTACTGGTAAGACTTGCAGCAAGTGCGAGCTGTAAATGTATCTCTCATTTGTTGTCTATCCCATCATCAGCACTTTCTGTAGAAGATTTACTTGATAAATATTTTGGGCTGGCAAGTAGTTGCGAAGAAAAGGCCTCATTTTGGAGTCTTGGACGAGCCAAATTTGTTTTTACAGAACTTCCTCTTTCTCATGAAAATGCTTGATTACTCTCAGTATCTGGTTGAGGAAAATGTTTTTGACAAACCTAAGAAGGATGACAAATTCAATATAAACTACCACTATAAATTCTTAAGAAAATCTTACAGATAGTTTCAGTGCAAAATGAAAATGCATGTTTCCTTTCAATGCGTTAAGTTTCCGGTCAGGAATAAACTTAGGACTCTGGAAAATGGTGAATTCTAAGATATATACACTATCTACCAGTAATTATTTAGACACCCATGTAAATACCGATATCTGATATACGTAGCGCCTTCCAATATTAAATATCGTGTAGGAAACAACATTTGTATTAGTGGCATGCAAGATGTCACGAAGTGCAGAGTTATCTTATTTCGAGAAAGGTTTAATCGCTGGGTGTCATAAAAATGGCCGATCCTTAAGAGGCATATCTAGTGAGCTGAATTACCCAAGTTCGTCGGTGGCCTATGTGATTCAGAAGTGAAAGGTGAGCTGTGATTATCGGAATGTGCTTCGAGTCGGTAGACTCTCGAAACTGGGACATAGGTACGTACTTGTGCTGTCGACAGAAATACAGAAAAACCGTACGCAACTCATGGCCCACATACTCCGAGATTTTCAACACGCAAATGGGAGTATTGTTTCGATAAATATCATGTGCAAGAAGGCACATCTGCTTGCTTTTCATGGTCATGCTGCTGTCCACAAGCCTTTGATGAAATGTTCAACTTAATGTGATGCAAAGCACGCCGACAGTGGACCGTTGATCACTGCAAACGAGTTCTCTAAAGCAATTAATCAAAATTCACTCTTTACGGTTCGGATGGCAGGATCTGGGTCTGGCGTCTTCTGTAGAACGCCTCAGCTAGAATGCATTGTGCCCATAGTGAAGTGTGTGCATGGTGAAGTTCTCGGAGGTGGAATTATGATCTGGGAGTGTTTCTCCTGGTATGGACTGAACCCATGGTCCAAATTCATCGTAAACTGAACACCGACGCCTACTCCACTATGTTGGATGACAGTGTGCTTCCTACGTTGTGGCAATTTTACGGGTTAGACCCATGTTACTTTCAGGACAACATCGCCAGCTGTCATGTTGCGAGGTCCACCATGGATTGGTGTGATGACAATGGAGTTAACCGAATGGACTGATCTGCCCAAAGCCAAGACTTGAACCCTATCGAGAACCTCTAGGATGAATTGGATTGCCGAATTAAGGGGTGCAACAACAGTCTAATATCGTTGAAGGAACTGAGATGTCTTCTCCAAGCCGAGTGGAAGAAAATTATAGCTGTTATACAAGAACTCGTGGAAAGCATGCCCCGGAAGGTTGAGTCTTTAATTGCCACTCATAGAGGCTTTACCAACTATTGAATTTGAATAAATTTTGTTTTTCTTGTCTATCACAGGTGTCCAAATACTTATTAGTAGATTGTGTACTTATTATTCTGATGCTCTAGAAAGATTTATGAAATTCTAGCTCATTTATTATTAACTTAAATGTTACTACAGATTTAATTAAATGCTTTCGCGTTAGTGATTAACTGCAGTGTTATTTGTTAACTGATGTGTCAGCATAGTTAATTTCAGATTTTATTGAATTCAAACTAACATTACAGAAGTTTAATCAATATCAAACATGAAACAATAAAACTCTGATGTTTTGGACAATTGAGAAATAGATATTTTTCGAAAGTGCGAATTAGAATTAATACAAATTTCAAAAGTAAGACTTATGAATTTTTCAATTAAAAAAATTCATAAAATTTAAATTTTTTATTAAAAATATCGTACATAACTTAGATTTACAGGGATTGAAATTCTACCGGTGAAGGTCACGTAACTACTTCTTGCATATCAAATTCGCTTAAAGACATGAAAACAAGTCGACATCTTCAATATTTGGATAATGTCCTCTGCAGTTAAGCACTGAACAAGTATAAACCATTCTTTAACAGATTATCGCCAAATAAAATGCTTGTAAAGCCTTTATAAGCATGCGTGCAATATAAAAAACTCCCGCTACATCTATCTACAAGCAAAAGAGATACCACGAAGTAGGTCTGTTATGCCTAACTAGTAGTTACCCTTCTACTAAGTCACTCGCAGCGGAAGAGAGACCTTGCTATTTCGGTGGTGAGGGCCTAATTATCTCAAACACTGTGATCCCACACAAGAAAGCAAAGCATGCTGTTGGTATCGGATAGTGAGGAAGGAATTCCAGGAGCTGCGCGCATACTCATTCTTCACGCACACACGAAATTTCAAATGGTAGTTACAAACATCCTTTCTTAAAAGTATATCTCTCTTATATCTTAGTCCCTTATATCCCTTATATCCCTTATATCATGTCCATAAATTAAGGATAAGGCAAAATCAGGCAAAGGAAGAGTTAGCAGCAAAACAAAATTGACTTTTTTGTAAAGCTTATTTATTAAACAAAAGGTAAAGAGCAAAAAAAAGATGCTATATGTTTGATATTATTACAAAAATTATCGATTTTTTCTCCCTGGAACAAATTACAAAAAACACCTATTTACAAAAAACCAATATTGCATGGTTGGTATGATTGTTAATACATTGTATGTCTCCCAGACGATGCAATACAGTCCGTACAACGCCTAGGCATGCTGAGTATCAAATTATCGATCTGATCTTTCGGGATATTAGACCACTCAAAAAGCAATGCTCTTCAAAGTTCCGGTAGACATGTAGGAGGAGGTTGACGGGCTGCAACTCGTCGGCCAAGCATGTCCCACACGTGCCCTACTGGATTCAAGTCCGGTGAGAATGCTGGCCAGTCTGTACGTGTGATATCCTCCGATTGAAGGCATTCGCTTACGATGTTTGCACAGTGAGGACGGGCGTTGTCATCCATAAACACAAATTGTGCGCCCATGGCGCCCCGAAACAAACGTACATGTTGTTCCAGAATGACGTCCCGATAGATTTGGCTTGTCATGGTTCCAATTTGAACATGCAGGTCAGTTCTGGAACCCAGAATAATTCCACCCCAAACGAGCACTCCTGCACCACCGTAACGGTGTCGTTCAATGATGTTTTCTTGGTGGTAACGGGTACCTGGAGCTCTCCATATGAAAGTCCGGCGAGAATCAGACTGCAAGCTAAACCTGGACTCGTCGGAAAACATCACACAAGCCCACTGTTGCGGTGTCCACAATGCATGCTCTCTACTCCAGGCTAACCGCAGGCGACAGTGAGTTGCAGTAAGTGGAACGCATCTGACAGGTCTACGAGCATATAGACCAATCTGCCCTAAGCGTCTGTACACGGTCTGCCTTGAAATTGTCGTACCAGTGGCTGAAGAGAGCTGACGAGACAGGTCTGAGGCTGTGCTCCGCCTGTTTCTTTTGGCAGTAACTGCCAAATACCGGTCCTCATTCGGCGTTGTAACTCTGGGGCGACCTGTGCTGTAACGTCTACTCACATTACCATCATCTTGGAATCGTTGCCAAAGCCTGGAGATGAAACTCTGGGCAATTCCAAGTTCGTCTGATACTTCCAGTTGGGTACGCCCACATTCCAGACGGCCGATAATTCTACCACGTAAAAAATCATCCAAATGCGTCCTTTGTGTCATAACTATTCGGTTATTGCACTGAAATGCTTATAAAGCGCCTGCGAACAATTTTACTTCTTTGCCTGTATTCCTGATATATCACTCTCTTACACTCTCGTCATTGTGACGTACCATCGGTGTCATCTGGTTACTTCCTGAAATTTGCATATGATTCTTGAAGATGTGTGTAGTGATTTTACAGGTGATATATTTATTTTAGAGTTCGATTTACGCGTGACACCGAATTATCCTTAATATATGGATATGAGTGTATTACACGAATACCCTACTTTAGGTAGCGTTCACTGTTATCCGTAGTATGTTCTGGAACGAATTAGGTTGTGTGACTATGTCAAAGCACATGAAAGCTCCCTGTCTAGGGGACGGATACCTTCGTGAGGACGCTCTAGCGAAACCTTGCTCGTATTCACGTTGCACATGAGGAAAATCATAAAAATCCATCATACAGTCAGTCCGTTCGCCAAGTATCGAACCTGGGTCGAACTTCCAGTGTTCAGCGGTCTTAGCCACTCGACTCCTGGTGAGTCCCTGAAACGAATTATGCACGCATACAGGGGTACTGTTGTATTAATTTGTAGCATTCTTAATTAATTTGAATAATGTAGTAGTGAGGAAATAAATCATTATGTTTGCATAACTTTTTACACAAGGACATGGTACTTGACTTTCTAGTGGTTCTATTAGGTTTTACTTTAATTTCTAACCATTCTTTTGATATATGTCAACATTTTTCTCTTTTGAATACCAGATTTTTATATTGTGAACAACGCAACAACCTAATTTACTGTTTTTATTCACTAAGCATTCATACCGCATTTTGAAATAGGATGCTTGTTTCTCGTAATCAAGCAAATAATATTCTGCTTCTCCTAGAAGGCATTATAGTCTTCTTCATGAGCTATAATATGGCTAAATGTAAAGTTACGTTCTTTTCTGTTTTATAAAAATTATTGAATTTGACTGATTTTTCATTTTTGATAGAGAAGAATTCTTGTACAATAGTTACAAAATAGAAAATTCGCTAAATATATGAGCCGTTTATTATTTACGAGCTTCTAGGCTTGAAAAATAGCTAGTTTTACGCGAAAGTCGCTCAGTAATTCCTGAAATCATATGTCTACCGCAAGCCGGATAAATGGCTAGTCTGCTGTTGGCACTCTTGAAGTCGTGAAAAGAATATCCTTTTTTTGGTAGACCCATGGAACACTTTTGCGTCGATGTCTAGCATCGGCCACTAGTTACTTACTATGCTATTCAATCTGGGTTCAACGATTCAATTTGAATATAACAATAGTAATAATGGGCTTATTGATGTTTTTTAATGGAAAATTTATAGAAAACGGGAATTTGTCCCATTATCTTGATGTTAAGCAATTTACTCAGAAATAAATTTATTAAAAACGGATGGTATTTGTTGAAGTTACCTGCATACTTCATCGAACTTAAACGAAACCTGACGAGACTCAGGAAGACAAAGGCAAATGGAAGGCAAAGTATTATTATGACATAAACGATATATGTTTTTCTGGAATAAATAAACAAGCAAACAGAAAGAACAAGGAAAGCGTAAATTAGAGAAATTTAAGGAAGGGGTCAGGCGATTCACGCTACAACTTATCATTGTCTGTGTTGTTAGATTTAGTGGGAGATGTAATACACTCACGTTTGTGAAAATTGCAACACCAAGAAGGAATCGTCATAATTGAATGCAATTTAATACACAGTTGAGTGGTAGTGGTACAAATAAATGATTAAATGTTCAAAGCAAACAAACAAGAACAAGAGATCAGAATCAGTATTTTGTGTGGCCACCACGCGCCGCAATAAGTGCTGCTACACGACGTGGCATGGAGTCAAACAAAGTTTGAATGTCTGACTGAGGAAGAGCATTCCATATCGTTTGTACGCGTACCCAAAGTTCGTCTGCAGACGCAACAGGACGAGGATCACGAGCAAGACGCCAACCAATGACATCCCACACATGTTCAATTGGCGACATATCCGGGGAACACGCAGGCCAAGGAAGAAGCTGTACCTGCTGCGCTGCAAAGAAGGATTTAACAATCCGAGCAGTATGAGGGCGGGCATTGTCCTGTTGAAATACAGCGCCTGGCAAGCTTTGAAGGAAGGGAACAGCTTCGGGCTGTAGAACTTCACGGATATACCGGTTGCTGTTCAGATTGCCCACAATTCGTAGCAATTGAGATCGTCTATGATATGCTATGGCGCCCCAGACCATAACTCCGGGTGTTCGTCCACTGTGGCGTTCGATAATGCACTCCGGAAGGTGGCGTTCACCGGCATAGCGTCTGACACGAATGCGGCCATCATGGTACCACAAATTAAAGCGGGATTCGTCAGAAAACACGACATGCTGCCAATCAGCACGCCAGTCTCTATGCTGATTGGCCCATTGTAGCCGCAGGCGGCGATGGTCGTGCGTTAGGGGGATCCTGTATAAAGGAGTCCGTGCGCGCAGTCCACACTGCAGCAGACGTCTACGAATTGATGAAGCACACAATGAAACACCTGTAGCTATTGACCACAGTGCTGCCAATTGTCTAGAGGAAGCTGTACGGTCCGTCCGCGCCATGCGGACCAGGTGTCTATCATCGCGAGCTGACGTCACATTTCGGGGTCCACTCCCGGATTTCCGAGTTGTCCGACACTCGTCCGTCCACTGCTTCCAAACGCGCATCACTGTGCTGCTGTTACGCTGCACACGAGAGGCTACTGCACGATACGACAATCCAGCTTCACGAAGGCCGATGATTCTCCCTCGTTCAAACTCTGTAAGTTGTTCAAATCTCGCTCTCTTTCGTCGACGAGGCATAAGTACAGATTGAGTTAACGTTTACCACTAGCAGATAACCACCGATAACCATACACGCCTCGCTACAGCCGTCTATTTATTCGGATCCATCAGCCGTTCAGAGGGCGCTGCTCAGCATACGTATGCGCTACGGATTTGCAATTCTAATCATTTGCATATCATGCGCTACTTTGCATTTCCTGAAAATTTCAGCTCACTCGCGTAAGTCCTTCATGGTGTTGCAATTTTCACAAACGTGAGTGTAGAAAGCTCGGACGTAAGATTATGAATGTTAAGCGAAAGAATACGTGACCAGTAAGTGGTGTGTCGATAGCAAAGAATCTTCAAAAAAGATGTGGAGAATAAAGTAAAAGTATTGAAAAAAGTAAGGTGAGTCATTTAAACTAGAAAAGGGTGATCGAAATCAGAGAGGCCAATCACATTAGAATAATGAGAATTTCTGTCTGAATTTGAATACGGTGTAGTAAAAAATGTACAGTTGTCCCATATGCGGGGTGTCTGAACTTAATTCTCTTAATGGTTTTATTGGACACCTGGTCGCAGTGTAATTTCTTGGCGTAAAAGTTTTAAGAAGAATAGGAAAATGAAGTTGATAATAGCACAGGATCAATATCATGAGTGCATATGCAGCGTGAGGTTAGGCATCCAGGTAAAGGACATAAAGCATATAAAACAAAGGGTGTTATTATATGCTGTTTACAGGCTAGTATGAACTTACTGTAAGAATTTTATAAATGACGTGAGAGTACGTATTAATTTTCAAGCGGACACGGTTGAGTTGGAGATGAGAAAGTTCCAAGAGGATCTGCAAGACCTACCACAGCCCAGGAAACACGAATTCCAGGATATGGTAAACAGGTTTTTCCCTTTGTTTGAGGAGACTTTGGGTTGGCGCATGTAGTCACAAAAGAGATAAATACAGAAAAAAACATACAGGTAATGATAAAATCAAAGAAGACATCATAGGAACATGCATTAAGGAAACGATGAAAAATTATATTGCAGTTCCTGAAAGTGGTACCTGTGTAAGGTTTTTTGTCAGACAAAGACTACATTACCCCCACAAACCATAAAGCTTGACGTTTCATCGTCGATTATAAGAAATTATACAGCATTTTAAAATATCTAATTTATCTCTTACCAATAATTCAGAAGATTATTTGAAAGATTAGTTAAACTAAGTACAACCATATATTTGATTTCTAGATCTTTCCAAATGGCCTCGAGGATGTGCCAAATCGAGCGTTCTTTACTAAATTGGGTGTGTATTCATTTCTAAGACTGCGGAACAGATTATGTAGAGCTCCCACTACTTTCCAGCGGAATATGGACGTTTTTGTACCCTGTACTAGGGATATCCATGTTTATTTCTCTTTACAATATCACAGTCACCATTAATATAATTGACGGACACACTGAGGACTTATGTAAACATTGTGTTTAATTTTCAAATGAGGCGGAAAAGTTGCTTACTTTTTTCCACAACAGAAATGCTTTTGGTACAGTTCACTTTGTTAGAAGATGTACAAGTTTTTGTAGAAAAGAAACTCTCATTTTTTTTACACTTTTTGCTAATTTATGCTTCTTTTTTTTTCAGGGCGTTCCATGTTAAGCGATTAACTCAATACAAGTTAATGCATCAGTTCTAGTAAACACCACAGCAAAATTTGTAGGAAAAACATAGCAACTTTCGAAGACGTTAGATCTGATCCGCTACTTTTCATTTTCTCATGATCAAATTGGCCGAATCCCTCATATTTTATCCCTAAGGGCTAACTGGACCTCCTAATAGTGATACCCGCAATTTAGTAAAATGAATCGGTTCTATTCGTTGACAGGCCTTTGTTCTTAAGCTTTGAGAGCAAAGAGTATGTGCCTAATTTTTGTGTTATTTTTAGATGTTTCGTTTTTAATTAAAAAGGAATAAAAGCTTTAAAACTGCTTTTTTGCAGTTTTAAGGATTTTGCAAAATTTTATGTTCTACATTATAGAATTTAAAAATGAATAACTATCATTTTAAGGTTTTAGATCATGAATCTAAACTACTATATGATGTAAACGAACCAAAAAAAATGAACAATATTTCCGCATTCCCGTCCGAGAACAACGCTGATACCCTTTAATATTAATATTAAATTTTTTTCTGTTATTTTTCTGTTTGCATTATGATCAAAAAGTGAAACTTCATTTGTTTTTTTATAAACATATTAGAACTATAGTGTAGAACATCGATTTTTGCAAAATACAGCCAATGCCAACAAAATTATTTCCCTCGAAAAGGAATGTTGTTGATTCATGGATTCGGCTTGATTTCGACGATGTATATGAGCTTACAATTACATTAAAATTTTGTCGTTATAATTAGTATTTCATATAGGCTTGCTACTGCTTGTTTAAATCAATACGGAAAAGCATACAAAGGTTATCTGTCTATGGAAAGGGATGCCTTCTCGTAGACATGCTTATCCCATTTGTGGAGGACTTTCTAAGGGAAACTGCTTTGTATTTACCTTATACATAAGAAGAACCATAAAAACTCGTTTGCCGATATTCTAACCTATGTCGAACTAGCACTGTTAAGCAATCTTATACATTTTGCCCCCTAATGCGCTATGTACTTTTTTTCATTCTATTAAATTTTCTTGTTTTATACTTCCTTTTAATCGGTAATTACCTGATTATTTGTTCCAAACACTGACGCAACAAATAAATAATAAGCACATAAATAAATAAATAAATAAATAATCTGTAAGCTTTCAGAATTTATATACGCCCAAAGGGGCTTTTTTTTAACGCTTTGTGTGTCACCTTTATTTATTAAATATCATTTTCTTCGCCTTAAACCATAAAATTCCATTCAACAGCAATATCACAAAGTAAATTAAAAAGAGCATACTTTAAGAATTTCCGATACAGTCTTGCGCGCTGGAAATAATTTTTTCCCGTACTGTGTTGTCATTGCTCGCTTTAAAATTGTTGAGCTTGTTAATCCAAATTTCATTAAAGTTGTACAAAATGTAAAATAGATAATAAAACAATTTCCAAATTCCAAATTTGGGCTTCCATATGCCCATATTCTAGTGGAGGACTACGTTATTCAAAATTTGCTGTGTCTAGGTACCGTTGTTTTTTCGCAATGCAAGAAGCACACATTGCAGATTCCTCATTATTTCATTTCCTTAAATATAATGCAGTGCTCTGAGATTTGGTGGCAACAATTTGAAAAGTGAAACGCCGTCTATAGTGAACCAACGCAAAATGCCAAAACGAAATTAATAGCCCTTCTGGGCAGTTTGCCCCTTTCAGCTAGTAATAAAATAAAATAAAATACATGGCAGTGAATGAATTATCTGCGTATTTAACAACTACCCTATTAAATCATTAAAATGAGAACAAGAATTTAAATAGCTAGATGACTAAGAAAGCAAAATTCATTGCATTGAAAGCATTGAAGTTGACATGCTGTCTATATTATTGCAAAAAAAAAGTTTAATATTTCTGCTATAGTTATTGACAGAACTGAAATTCGAAATTAATGTAAAAAACAGTCACTCAATGTTATTTTACTGTATTTCTCTTTTGTGCAATATTTAGATAATAAGTAGCAAGTTTTAAAATTAAATACCGCAACTTAATTTTTTTCTTCTCTTTTCGTTCTTTATTTCTTCTTTTTTTAATTTAATACTCATTTTCTTTTAACCAGTATGCTTTTTTTAAATGCTTGGTCCTCGATGAAAGGGCTTTTACTTCTTTAGTGACATTAAGCTCGATAGCTAGAGGGAAAGTGGGACCGGATACGGAGGGCTGTTCAAACCTATAAAAGAACAAAAGCTTTACGACTTGAAAGTGTCGCATAACCTTCGAAGTATTTTCCCGCCGCTTGTTTGCAGAGGAAGATGACTTTTCCTGATCTTACATCTAAATGGATAATTGTAGACTTTCCGTTCATTCTTTGTTAATCAAATTAATGTTTTGGGAAGCTTGAAAGCAATATTTAAAATCTGAAGTCTACTGAAGATTTTTTAGCATTTTTTTAAGCATAGGTAGTGGTGAAGCGGGAAAGTGCTCGGGCGCCCAGGGCATCCCCCTGGCTACGCGCCTGAAGCAGTCAAATTGTTTTTTAAAGTTATGAAAATTGCAAATAATGGTTACTTTGTATTAAAACTGTGCATTTCATATGTGAAAAATTTATGGTTTATTGTAAGTTTAATGAAAGAGTTAGTGAAGTGAAGTATATATTGATATTACAAGTGAAGATTTAGGAAAAGTTGTATGTGCTCTCCAACGGACACTTTACTTTCACATTAATTTAAAGACACTAGACTTTAAAGTTTGGAAACAGGGTGCCTTTGAAGATTAGGGTGTCAAAAAAAAAAAAACTAACCAATTGGGAACTGGGATATGAGGTAAAAGTGCGTGTTGCATACAACAGAGAGACGTAGTTCTTTTATATACGTATTAAGCTGAAGAGTTTCAAATAATGGATGCGTAAAGTAAATGTCTCTATGAAATTTAAAGACAATTGTTAAATAAATATACGCATATCATCATATTGTGTGAAATGATTACTGTACATAGTTCCAAAATACTTTTCTTTCTGGATAAAGGATAAATTATTTTACTTAAAATTGAGACATAAATCGAATTCATGGGAAAATCTTAGCTCTAGTTCAGATAGAACTTTAAATTCTTTACTAATGTGATTAAGACCTTTATTTTTCAAATATTTAAATTCTGATGGGGACGACTGCAATGTTTAATTTTAATCAACCCATTTGTCATTCTATTTAGGTTTTAGTATAACTTCTACTTTCATGAATTTCTACTAGGATGCAAATTATTTAAAGTATAAATAAGCTTCAAGTTATTAGGTTTTTCAGACAGTGCTTGGCATCATAGGTTGGCTGTCGCTCTATTTTAGGTTTCCTGATGTTGTAATTTATCTTGCCGGCGCAAGTTTCTGATAGCGGCGATTTCTTCTTGAGCACTTTTGTCAGAGATAGCCAAGGTATTAGATATTTCTTCCACCTTCCTTGCCTTCGTGGTGCAGTGGTCCACACTGGGCGAGTATTCCAGAGGTCCGTGGTTCGCATCCCGGCGAGGGCATTGCTCATTTTTCACATCTGTCCTGCTTCTAGATAACCTAATGTCTCTAAAAAGGTTGATATTAGGTATGTTAACTTTTATTCTCTACATTTAATTCAATTTGAGCATGTGCTTTAGTTACTCGAAAGATAGTGAAGTTTATTTTATGTTAACGTTTTATTTTATATAGCTTGCTTTGTTTTGGTCGACATGATAATAAAGAATTTTATTTTAATTTATTTGGGCCTCTTTTAGTTAGTAGTGAGATGGGACGAAATGTCGTCCGACACTCGTCTACGGTTACACAAAGGTGGACTGGCCCTTTAAAATACTTAATGTAACTGTGTAGAGACATTAGGCATTATTGGAAGCAGGAACCATGAAAAATATGCACGGCCTTCGCCGGGAATCGAACCACGGATCTCTGAAATACCGGTTCAGTGTGCTGACCATTACACCACGAAGGCACGCTAAGAAAGTGGGAGATATACCTTATAACTGTATAAAATTAATCTAAAATCTAGGATATTTACTGTGTTGGGAAAGAAGATAAATTATGTTGTTTACACTTTTAAGTGCAACACCGAATTTATAACACGTAAACGTTCTCTATAAACATCTTCTTTATTTTATAATGAACTGAACATTATGATGATTTCTTTGACATTTTAATTATATTATATTCACTAGCTTTCATTGTTACATAGAATATGTTATATCTTATTCATTTTTTCATGTGCCCTTTGACTTTTGTTATTAGTGTTCTGATTATTACTTATTTTTAAGATTCATTTGGGCTGATATCACGAATTCTTAAAACATACTATAACGAATATTTCATTATAGTTTCCTTTATTTGACATCCTTTTTTAATATTTCATTAATATGTTTGCTTAGAAATAATTAATGCTTGTGCTAGGTACTTGTTTAGATGTTATTTCTTTTACATTTTATGTAATTTCTTAAAATATTTTGACTTCGTCATTTTTTCACACTATATGGTTTTAATCGGTCTGCTTCCGGTAAAATAGCATACGAGTTGTGTTCTACAGACTGACATTTTCAAGAATAGTAACAACAAATTAGTGTAACATTCTGCATTTAAAAAACTTTATTTCGGGTTTACAATTTTTTCAGTAGGCATATGAATGTTTGCATAAATTTAGCTATGGCAGAAATAATTTAAAATTTATAGTTTTATTAGAAACAATCTGACGTGCAATTTAGGACGTATTTTCAGTGGTGAATAATTTTTACTGTAGTAACTGACATGTTTGGTAGCAGCCATTCTCTCACAGCTTCTGCTTCGATGGTTCTATCGAACGGGAATCCCATAGCCCTTCGGTCTGGGTAAAGATCATCTTTTACTCCACAATAACTAACTGCATCTACACAGGTCTTTTGGTCTGTAAGCTGACCAACCTGCGAATATAAGAAATATAATGCAGATGTTTACATAAGAAGGAAGGATTGTACAATAAGATTAACTAAGAAACTAACAAATTGAATATAAACTTACCAGATCTTTCAAGTGGTCTGTGACCATGACAAAGAGATGGAATTCCATTCCTTTATCATTTCCCTTTGGGACAAGAAGATGATCTGGCCAGCCGCAGCTACAGTATTCATTAATATGCTCACCTGCTCCTTCTCCGCTCAATAACTGAGCAAATTTTCTCTCCTTCCTAATAGTAACGCTGGAGTCTCGAGATGAACGAGAAATTGCATTCACTCCTGGTTCCACTAAAAGGAGAGCATAAATATTCATTTTAGTGTATCTTCGAATTTCAGTGTTATAAAAACTATAAATGTCAATGAAACCGCAAATTTCATTTCGGCATTTTCGCTTTCAGTAGGATCAAATTTAGTTAACAGTTAAGCTTCAAATGAACGAAACGTAGACTTTATCAAACTTCATGAAGCGCACTTGTAGAGACATTTTAGGTATTTTTGAAGCTGGAGTATCGAAAAATTAGCAACGCCTTCGCCGGGACTCGAACCACGGACCTCTGCAATACGCGCTCAGCGTACAGACCACTACGCCACGAAGGTCTGCGAAAAAGGGGGAAGAAATACCTTATATGCTCCCCCTTTTAAAGGGCGACTAGGGATTAGGGAACCCAATCACCAAATGCAGGTTGCGGAGAATTATCATTCACCACCTTGTTTAGTTCGGGCACCACTGTAGAGACATTAGGTATTTTTGAAGCAATATTGAAGCATTTTATTGAAAAGTAAGCAACGCCTTCGCCGGGACTTGAACCACGGACCTCTGGAATACGCCCCTAGCTTGCTGACCACTACACCCCGAAGGCATGCGAAGATGGGGGAGGAAATACCTTATACACTTATGTACAGCAAAGAATTATCTGCGGCTAAGTATCCTTGTATTATAAGCTTTTAATTAATATGAGAAAAATATTTAATGCAAATTTGTCAGAATTGTTAATTTCCTAAAATCCTAATTTCCTAAATTGATTTGTTAATTTCCTAAAATCTGTGACTACTTAAAGTATTACCTCTTATGACAAGTTAAACTGCAATGTCTCATTTGATAATAATAATAAAATCTGAAGAAACGTTTAAAATTGGTTCTATGTAAGGCGGCATTTAAAAGAAAAAGTTAGCAAAACTTTGATGAGTAATCTTGTGAGTTTTAATCAAAAGTTATTTCCTTTCTATCTCTTAGCAAAAGCAATTCGTTTTGCTTTCATTCAGTCTAGCAAAACATTTCTATTAGTCCAATATGTTCCTTTCAACGTCAATATAATGTTTCGAATTTATTTGTGCTTTAATTTTGTTCTATTAAGCTGTTTTATAAAATGCTTCAGCATTTCTGTAGCTGCAATGGCGACTTTCTGTTTGATATAAATATGTTGAATGGATCTTAAATACTGCGTAATTAAGCAGTTTTATAAATTTAAGGACAGTGAATCGTTATAAACACTATTTAAGGAGTTGCTGCATTTCCCTGTGTTGTCATGGTGTAATGGTGTAAATGGTGCACATCCAGAATTCTGGGAAGGGCACAACTGATTTCTCATATTTCTTTGGCATTTTTATACTTTGTCATTTTATACTTTGTGAGCATATGCTACTTTAATAAACTTTACGGTACTCCGATGATATTGTGATACTCACTCATGTAAGCGACAATTAACTTTACTCTCTCACTATCACTTCTGGTGACCTCGGTGAAGGGAATGGAGGAGGGATTTGCGATCAGTCAAGAGAAAGAGCAGAAGTGAAATGATGATAACATCATATTCTGGACCAAAAGGAAAGCTGTAGGATTTCATCTCTCAGTAATCAAAGAAGTAACAATAAAAATTGCAAAATTATTATAGTAAACTCAGAATTCAAGAATTTTGGAAATTAAATTCCATTAGGAATCTTGTCGAACGAATTCAGACACCTTTGGCACTTCTCAGAAATTTTGGTTAGTAGTTACTGAGAAACAGAGAAGTGTCAGAGTCCATAAGCGGCTGAGAATTTCTTTCACTGTAGAAGGGACGTCAGTGGGTTTTTCCTGCATCTCGGTTTTATTCATTTTTTGGAATTTTAAGCTTAGGAAAGACATCATTTTCTATGACATTTTCGGCGGTCGGAGCTTTGGATAAACCACTAGGCGATAGCATTCTCTTTGGTATCAAGAGGGATTTTCCAATGATAACTTTCAAATGGAGATCCTTTTTCAATTCTGGATGTCATGCTGAGTGCTGGACTTTTTAAACAAAAAAATTAAACTACTTTTTGTTTACTAAGAATCGTACTATCTTTTGTGATCGGGTCTCAGAGTGCCCTCGAAATCAAAAGTTTTGTGAGCCGTCCTAAAAGACTCTTTCACTGAACGTCAGACCTAGGGCAGAAAACTGGAAAGAAGTTTCGTTGCTGAGAAATGCTAGTACACTTTTCTATAGGCTAAGCCCCATCTTGTTCGAAGTAATCTTAGGAATGATTCGTAGATGGAAGTTACGGCGCCTTAACGAAGCTGATGAAAGCTGAATGGATTTATTCGGCAAAATCCAGCCGCCGCCGTGACAAGGAACTATCTTAAGATCATTAGCTTGTCTAACAGTTTTAGGTACTGCTAATTTTGTGGTTTTCTTTTTCTTTTTACTCATCGAAGATTTGGAAGCTAGGTCATCAACTTTACTAACCGTAGGTGTGGAAGCTAGGTCGTCAGCTTTACTGGCCGCAGGTGCGGAAACGGAATTATCCGTTTTAGTGAAAGAAAGAAACCGTCACCTTCTGGAAACAGCGAGAAATCGGACTGCAGTTTAAGTTAATTCTTCACTGGGGTCCACCAGCGGCCAAGCGGTAAAGTCGTTGAACAGTGGTAGTTCGGTCCGAGGTTCGAATCCCGCGAACGGGCTGACTACATGGGCGTTTTCGTAGTTTTCTCCATCTGTAACGTGTCTACCAGCCAGTTTCCCTTAGAAGGTCCTCCACGAAGACAACCCTTTCCTTAGGCAGATAGCCGTCGAGGCTTTGCCGTAATTACATAACCAAAACCAAACCAATTCTTCTCCACTTTTTATCCACTTGAACTTGAGTTTGCATATCCTACGTATCAGCTAACATACACCATAAGTAGCGTTCATGTTCTAATTCACATTTGGTCCCTTGCGAGAGGAACATTGGTCGGGAAATGAACAGGAGCAGGTATTTTAATAAAAATCAAAGCCTATCTGTAAAAATAAGAACGACTTCCTTGAGACACGTAAGGCAGCTGGCAACATCATACCTCGAAGGAGTTTTCTGGTTCCAAAAATCTAATAATTTCTACAACGGTGCTCGAACTAAAAAATTGTTCACAGTAACTCGTCATCCAAAAACTAAGAGTATCCACATGTTACATTAAAAAGGAGACGTTATTTGCACTCGCATCAAAATATTCTTCTGAAGTACCTCTTTTGTCAAAGATACAAATTACAATTCATGAAAGTTTTCCTTTTTAAGTGGTATGTGTCATTTCTACGGAAACAAAACTTTAAATTGGCTTTCCTCTGTGTCGATCCGGAGTTCGAACCCCGGCAAGGACATAGCTGATTCCTCATGTTTCCCGGCTTCAAAAAGGTTCTAAATATGCTTGACAGTGGCACTTGAACTAAAAGGTGGTGGTTCGTCACTATTAAGCATTGGCGACTAGGTTACTCTCCTTCCCAGTCGCCCTTTGAATGAGAGAAAATATAAGGTATTTTCTCCTTCCTTACTTCCCTTTCAAACCTCATGTCTCTACAGTACTGTAGAGACTTTTAGGTTTATTTCTGGCGAGGAACGTGAAAATGGGTAATGCCCTCATCGAGATTCGAACTCCAGATCTCCCAATTGCTAGTCGGGGATGCTTCCAATTACACCTCGAAGGCACGCGGTAAGGAGAAAATACTTTACATGTAAACATGCAACAGTTTAATAATAGAATAGAGCAATAGAAGCAACATGTAAAGGAAAGTATTATGCATCTAACGTGGTATGGAATGATCTTTGGTATTTGAAATATCTTGAATCCTTCTTGAAATGAAAACATACAAATTCTAAATAATTATTAAGGGTATGTTACGCCATTTTTCAGACAAAAACTGTTCCAATTGCTTGTAGAAATCTCATTCTATTTTCCAAAACTGACTATAGTATCTTGATAAAGTGTAAATTCAGTAATAGCGGAGATCAGAGACAGTGCGCGGCTTTATTCGTATGTTCCTAAAACTGTGCTCTGAACTGACAAGCTATCATCTTGGGTGGTAGAAACTCGACTGTCAAAAATAATGTTTGTGAGAATCAATGGTCTTTGTCACCCACGATGGTTTTATATCATTGCTAATCGACATACCCTTTAAGGTAATAATAGGACCTGCTGAAAATCATAATATAACTTCCCAAAGCATTAAGAAACTTCCATCTCCTTTTGCTGTAGCAATAAGGTAATCTGTGTTGTAAGACTGTGTCTGTTATTCACACGTAAGCACTTCTTGAATTGGACAACAGTCTTAAGATTTATTCATTAGACCAGCATAGTTTTCTATTGTTCCAGACTCCATGTTTTGTGCTTCTTGCATCACTGTTTTCTTTTTTATTTATCTGTGGCATTACAGATGTGGTGGGAGCAGCTTTACTATAGCATTGTGCTTATACAGTTACTTTTGCGCTGTTTGAGTTGGAATGGATTAAATTATTTAATTTAGGCATAGCATACAAAAACTATCTACCTTATTTACATTCTAGTTTTGACCGAGTGGCTATCGGGAGATGGAACAGAGAGTCTCGTACCCCTCTTCCATTACAACCAACTTATCTAGAATTGTTTAAGGTGGAACTGGTTTCTGCAATGTGTAACATGATCAGAAACCACATTTCTCACAATGGTTTTGTTTTTTGTAACAATCCGCTTTAATGTCCTTCTAGTTCTGTCTTAATTCTTCTTCCATAATCGTGTCTTGCAGATGCTTTGCCTTAATCACAGTTTGCCGAATGATTTTAGGTACATGAACAGTCTAAACTCCCAGTAACTCTGCAAATGATGGGCATTTACAATTTCTTTGTTTGGAATTCTGTCAGGTCGCTCATTTTGCTTTCATTTTAAATTAATTTTGCATGCATACGACTTGGAGAACTTATACAAAACTATTACCCCTCCCCCCCAAAAAAAGGGGTAGATACGTTTTTAAGACTAGTGTTTCTGCTAATTTGAGCAAACTATGCATATTTTTAGCATCTCACGCCATTCTTAAAGATAACATCAATGCAAAATATGGTAAGTTAGACGCCATTTTGAAACCAAATACACCGTTTTCAGACTTTCAGATTTTAAGAAAAAGAAAGAAAGCTCTTAAGAACTAAAACTTTGAACAGATTAATACAACATATCCCATTGCTTGAAAAGTTATAACATTAAAAGTTATGGCTCTTGAAAAGGACAACAACCAGTAAAAATGGTATTTAAACGGTATCTGCTGTTTGAAAGTTTTCTTGGATATAATGGCAATATCTTACGTGTGATATACGTTAGCTGCATTATGTTTGCAAAGTTTGAAGAAAAAATAACCAAATGTCTGCAAGGAAAATGCTTATATACTATATAAGCACTTTGTCTATAAGTATAGTTAATTTTATATGTGAATGTGTGTGTGTGTATGTATATGTGCATGTACGTGTACATGCTACCATTATTGCTTCACATAATAAAGGAAAGTTCTATAGCAAAGTACACTTAAAATTTGATTGTCGTCAATCGATGATTATCAAAGGCTTCAGTGACTTACAAGTTGTAAGATAGATACAAAACAGGATAATAAAGAGAAACTGTGATATAAAAATTATTGCAGTTGTTTTTCGAGAAACTTGGATGTATTATTAATCCAGTTTTTTTTAAGTCACAGAAACTGCTTTGATAGCTGTTGAAAATTTAAGAAATATTAAGCAGATATGCACTTAAGTTACTGCTTTCAGGTGGAACGTAAACATCAAACTGAAAGAATAGGTAGAAGTACAAGCCTACGCAAAAACATTTCATCAGTACAGAAAGAAAAAGAAGAAGGAGGGTCAAAATGTCTTATTGTATGGGAGGCTGATGGCCTACATACCAAAAGCTAGGCAATTATAAATAAATCTACTGCAGGCATTTGGCAGAATGAAGTTCAGTTTTAATTAATGATTATTTATCTGCAAGAACTTTAAAAGGTATTAGTTTCTTTACCCCCTCTTTTAGATTAATTGTTTTAGTTTACAAGACATAACAGAAATGCTACATTTACTGTTTCTTAAAGTCTTCTAATTCACAAATTAGTGGAGCAGTTATGTAATGAATCCAATTACAAAATTATGAGTATTTCTACTGCGAGAAGAACTCAATTGTATATGTGAATGCATCCTCAAAGCACATGGGTTACAACACGCAAATAGCCGCATATTGCATAACATAGTGACCAGAGTGAAAAATGAATTTTTAAATCTGTAGAATATTGTGATTTATGCATTACTGATAACGTGGGAGGTATTGCAATGGCGTTTTTATCAACTCTCCTAATATCCCATTAAGAAGCCAGTAGACTTCGCGTTTTATCACTTCAAAGCATTCCATGCGGGTGAAGCTATGCATAAACTGATAAAAAAATTATAAAAACACTAGAAAGCTGATAGATCTCTCATTTCTTTTCATTTAACATTAATTGCTTTGCTGTCGTTGTTGTTTTAGAATAAGCGCTGACAAAATTTCTCTGATGTATGTTTCCTAGTTACCTGATATTTTTCATGAAAGCAATGAAACTAAAAAGGATACAATCATTTCATTTCTATTTATTTTATTATAGCTATTTAGTTTATGAATCTAATTCATGGTGATTTAGTTTCCATTCGCAATAGGTTTAGTCAGCAGATATTTGAATGAAAATATCATTGTTGGGTTAATATAAATGGAGAAGCAGCATATGCTGAAGAATTAAAGATTTATTTAAGTAAATGCCCTCAGCAGCAGTGAATTAAAAGAAATGATCAATTAATCATACCAAATTGCTTTCTGGTTCTAAATAAAGACTAAACGGTAAAAACAGGAAAGTTGAATGCCATTATGGGAGAAAAATATGCAGAAAAATGCCCAAAGTAGTCTGCGGGAATGATAGGGCTTGTTTCGAAGAACTAGAATCTGATTTAGAAAATGCTTACAGATTTAAAGAATATTCAAGAAATGTAAGATTTAATTGCTAAAGAAAAAATTCATTATGCTAAAAATGTAGAATGTAAAACGCAAACACAGTCTGAGATTTTTTACTGAGAATTTAAAGATATTTAGGGATATTCTGGTATTCTTTGTCTACGGTAAATTACAGACCAAACGGTGCATCGAGGAAGAAGATAAGAAATTCCCCAAAATCCATTAAAAGAAACGTGTGTGACTGAAAACAAATCGTTTTGTTATTTGTAAGACGATAAAAAGCTGTTCATAAGAGGAGGGAGGATATGCTATTTAAGATAAAGCCTCTTTTGGAAACGGTTAATGAACTTTCAATAGGAAAGAATTTTCTGATAATATTTATTTGGCAATGTCAAAACTCATTGTAATATTTCATACAGTCAAAACCTAAAAATGTATAACTACTTTTTTATTTATCTTAGTTTTAACAAAATAGTTTGTTTTGCTTTTTATTCCTTATTATCCCTTTTCTTTTGGGCCTTTGTTATTTAAAAGATACATTGCGTTAATGACTTAACAGTTTTGGTAAAATTAATAATATATTATTAGAGACAAAGAAGTCAAATTCGTGGTTTTTACATGAAAATGAATTAATTCGGGCATTACATGTTTAAGTTATTATTTTAAAATATTGTATCAATCACGAAGCTGTTTGTATCACGAAAACGCAAAAAAAAAGTGGTTTATTACACTTTTTTCGAAGAAAAAGAGATAAAATTTTAATATGAAGTGATATAGTAAGGGCCGGATTAAGACCTTTAAGGACACTAAGCACTTAAAAAATTTTGGTACCCCCAACGTGCGTTTGTATCTGTTTTTTTTTTCTCATTTCTTCTCTCCCAATCTTCGTTCATTTGCACCATACATTCCATAGTAAAACCAGCAATCTTGAAATTTTGTAGTTCTCCCTTTCCTTGACGTCCTAAGCACATGCTTATTTTGATTACTGTTTACTCCAAACACAAACCTGGTTATACAGTACTCTAACGACTTTTGCTTCCCAATGTCCAGCGGCAGACTATCTAAATCCCCAAAATCCAGATAGTTCACCCTGGCCCTGAGCTCTCTTCTCGGAGGTTGAATAGGTTCAGTATATGAGACTTTTATGGTTTTTTTTTCCCTTATGTAACGAATAAGAGAAAGTGTTCAGTTAAAAGACTTCCATGAAGACATCCCGTAGACAGATTATTCTGCTGTACTTTGCTGTAATTAAATAATTCAATACAAAATCAGTGTATTAACTATTCCATGGCAACTTCTATCCAATTTGTAGCTTCGTCATGTTACCTGTTATTCCTCATAGCTTTTTAAAATACCTGTTCCTTTCACGTCTTACTAATTAATATAAACTGAATTATTATGATCTAATATTCTTAACAGTTCAGCGTTTGAAATATATAGACATTTACATGTGTTGCCGTTGCCAGAGCAACCGGTGCGGCCACACTGGGTCTTAAAATTTAGAAAAATAAAATTTAGAGATGGTAAATTTTTCGGAATTTAGATGAAGCACTGGATAGCAGTGCCTCATACAAATTCCAAAAATATTAGATACGACAAAATGTTTAGAATTTAGGAAGGCACCTGGCAGCAGAATTCAGAACCTGCAGAGATTGAAACAGGCGGCAAAATGCCTAAAGACAGCACGGCATGTACTTATGTAAAATTCATGCTTTTGTATAATTATAGAAGAGTAACTGAATTATTTTAATATTATTTGATGATTTAGGGCAACATTAACTTAATTAATGCTTTTAATAGAGTTTTGAGATCAGCCACTCCGCGTTGGTTTCTAAAACATTTTTAGTTCGGCAAAACCAGTTATTAAAATTGGATTTTAATATTTATGTAAACAACTTATTACTACTTAATAGCTAATTCTATGATTTATTTTGTTCTTAATTTTTTTTAATCCACTACTGGTTTAATACGCATATATTAGCACACTAATTTCTGGTTTTCATTTCAGAAATACAGTACGTGTATATTAGTACACTAATTTCTGGTTTTCATTTCAGAAATACAGTACGTGTATATTAGTACACTAATTTCTGGTTTCCATTTCAGAAATACAATACCCGTATTTTAATACACTAATTTATACGCGTATAATACAGTAATTTATATGCGTATATTAATACACTAATTTATACGCGTATATTAATGCATTAATTTATGATTTTCATATCAGGAATACATTTTTTAAAATTATTTTACCTAACTCTATACGTATCAAATGGGTTGTAGAATATACTCACATTTAACACGGAACCTGTCGAGTTCAATCATAAGACGTCGCAGTTCATCAGCTTTGATAACATTTCCTAGTTCATCGTAGACTGGGGCAAGGAAAATTCGCACCGTTCCGTGTCTGATCCTGGTTGTGTGATTTTGTACTTCGATTTCGTAGGAGAATGGTTCATGATCTAAGTGTTGGTAACGAATCTTAAGAAAAGTGAAAAAAAAAAGAATGAGTGATCTAAAACTTAGGCAAAAATACTGCAAATGCTAAAGTAAAAATAACCGAAATAATTTTTTACCTTTACTGGTCCTTGTCTGCCAAAGTTGAATGCATTTGACAAATCCAATGTAGCATCCTCGAAAGTTGTTGTCACAATATTTTCTTGATGAGCTACCACTTTCACGTGTTCAATTTCAATTCCGTTGAAACCAAGCTATAAAAGAAGTTTAATTGATCAATTTTGTTGCAATTTCTTTCATGTAAACAAACTAAAGAAAAACTAGTGTCTCGAAAGGCATTATATAGAAGAAAAAACATAAAAAAATGAATTTGTAAACATAAGTTACTGGTCTTCCACTTAAAAAAGTTTGATTTAAAAATATGTGAACTGAAATGCAGTTCAATTCACAGAACAAAAGGTTAAGAAAATTTTACTTATTCGTTCAATAAATATTATTTTCTTTTTCCTTTAAGCATACGTAATATCTCACTTACATCATCTTTTGAGTATGGGTGTAGCTTTTTCTTATACTCGTTGAACATATCGTCAATAAATCGATGCCATCTGTAGAAAATGGGATCACGAAGGGAAGTGGCTGAATCATCCATAACGCCGGGGTTATTCTGGAAGAGAATAAACATTGTTTTACCAGTTTTTATAATACTAACTTAATTTTCTTAATTCTGATTAAAATGCTTAAAAATTAACTAACTTAATATATAGAGAAAATAAGTGTTTGTAAATACTACAGTTGTATTTCTATCAAAAAGTAAAAGGTTCATCGGATTTTTCGTACGTTGGAGTTACAGGTAGATATATTTTATGAGTTTGCAGCTACTGGTGTTAAATTTAGCAGTGAAAGAGCTTTTCTTAGAAATTATAGTTGGAAAGGGCAAACAACTATTACAAAGTAGGTTTTAAAAAACAAGCTTATTCTTTTTTCAGTAGGGGTTAATCAAGAAAAATTAGAGATTATATAGCATTACAAAAGTTCAGTTTTTAGGATAAAGCAATGGATCGTAAATGACGTAAAATAAATAGGTTTTCACACTAGATAGAACCACTGTTTTTATTAGAACAAAATTAATAATACTTGGAATAAAAATCGTACGCACACTCACGTCAGTAATTTAAAAAGAATCTACTACCTGGGATGGCTTTGCTTCATCTATCTATAGTACACATAACTAAAAGAAACGTGTATGCAACAAACACTGCAACTAATAAATTTGCATAATTTTTCGGACTTAATATATTTACTGCTTACTGTAAATTATTATCTAGCGAAACATTGAATTTTCGTTAGTTAGACATTGTTTTTTCTTTGTATCAATTCAACATCTTCGAAATACTTGTTGTCACTTCTACCCATATCTCAACAACGCTCTTTAAACACTGTACTAATTTATTTGTTAAATAAAAATGCAATAACCCTAACAAACGATGATAGCCTTGGTGTGTTTTCTTCTAATCAATTAAAAAAAAAAACAAAACAGCAAAACAGATATCCAGAAATATTCGGTGAAAATATAATATTGTAATAAAATATGTTGAAAAGTATATTTGCCTGGACTATTTACTACCTCTGAGTTTTCGTAGTCATATTCTCTTGGCGTTAGTATACCGAGACAATGGTTACTTAGCATGTATAACGTTCTTTTCCCATTACAATACTTTCTGCTTAATAAGAATATAAAAACTTAACGTAATATAAACTTTCGTTTGATATTATGCGTTTAAATGTAAAATAAATTGTTCATTTTAACAAAGGTTTTATTCCACTGTAGCAAAACTACGCTTTCGGTCAGAAAAAAAAAGCAATAGATATACTTTCGCAAAAACATTAAGCCCTGATTACGTTATTCCAGTAAGTTTTCTAATCTACGATTAACATTTAACATCGTATTATAATTTTGCGTAATTTTAGAAAATTGTATCCTTGAAAGGGAATTTTTTAAATAATTTTACTATTTTCCTCATTTTTTTATAATTGAGTAAATATGTGCAAAATTATTAATATAGTTTCCTTTCACGGAAATTAAATCTATTTCATTGGCAGATACTAGTTAATTCCTTACTTTTGATTTCTTCACTCAAAAACTGAATTTAGCTTCATGAATGTCGCCTGATTAGATTTCTGCTCCCTTTTTTACTACGATCATCAAAATAAATCACATATATAGTCACATATAAGCTACGTCGGTAATATACAGTTGGTGATCACGTTAACTCATTCATTTTCCAAGCTATGTCCTCACATTTACACCGTCTATGTTTAACGCGAAGATTCAAATTCAAATTTTTTTAGTCAGAAATTTTCTTTCCTTTTATTGATTTACTGTAGTCTTACACTGAAAACAACCAACAGTCTTACAGTTTCTAAGTTAGTTTAATCTGTGTAGATGTTTACACTTTATTATCTCTTTTTATTAGTGAAGCATTGTAGCATTCTGCACTAAACTTATAATCCTTTTCCACTTTTATCCAAACATTATTTTAACTTTTTGCGCTTGATCATGTACAGTATCTGTTACAGAACTAGGATTTAGAGGAAGCAAATAATCTTTGTCTCCCTTGTAAAGTTAATATTAGCAATTGTGTTTATAATTAGTTCATTCTTGGGCTTGTAATTTCTCTTAAGGAGTGTTTCTTTCACCTCTTTATGGAAATAAGTAAGTAAAGTTTCCTTACGTTTATGTAGAACAGCATACACTTCATTATTCCGAGCTACTTCGTAGTAACAAAACTGACAATTTTACCGGAAAAGTCGTAGTTATAGTATGCACAAAGTTCCTCACTTTTAATACTCATATTAAACCATAAGTGATCAACCACAGCACTATGAGCTGGAGAGATAGTTTAGTATCACGTATCCTTCTTTAAAGTTCTTTATGAAGTACGCCAACAAATGACCTTTGAATAAGACATGGGAACTGAAATTTGAAGATTAATAATGTGAGTGATGCGAAAATTGCACTGAAGGGAGGAAACGCATATTGCTTAATCGATAATTTATATCGCATCCTATCGATAGTAATTGCTATGTAATTACACAAAAGTAAAACCTAATTTCAAAACATACGTAATATGTGCATTTGTCCTCCGAATAATATAACTTCATAATTTGTAGCAATCACGTTTAAAAAAACTACTAGAAAATGCAAAGATATTAAGAAAAATAACTCATTAAATTTAAAGCTTAACGTGCTTAATATTTTTATTTCTAACTCTTATTTAAAAAAATGTGCTTTCGTATCAATTGTTTGAAAACAATTAAAGAGATTATATTTAAAGTTATTCTGAAGTTGCATCAGACCTAAACTGATGCAACTGCATAAATTGTAGTTATATAGCCTTCTCACTCTCGAAAGTTGTAGAAACCAAATAACTTTTCATTTTCAGCCGGTACTTTAGATTACCAGCAGCAAACGCTTAGTCTTATCTCCAATACGCTGTCTAACGTGTAACAGCACAGAAAACAGCTTCAACTCTTACTGTAATATTATGACACTTAATAGAGCTTATATAAAACACTGGAGTAAAATTTTCTTCGTAATACACAGTACTGTTTTATTTGCTATTGAAAAACGAAATAATGTTTTATGCGTCTAAAACATCAATAGCAAATAAAACACACAGTTTTATGCACAGTAAATTACAATATGCAGCTTAGAACATTTTACTTTTAATTTTCTTTTATACGGTCACTTACTATGTTTTTCTAACATTCTTATATATGCCAAATTTAAAGGCTTCTAACAGTAAAAAATTTTACGAAACAATTTAAGCATCGCAAATGAAATGAAAAGTACGAATATTTCTATGTTTTTGAAGCAAAAACCCTCATTTAGAAGTTGAAGGATAGTTATTCCTTTGATAAGAAGAGTTTCATTCAAATAATTACAAATAGTTCAGGACATAAAGTTGTGGTTGGTGCAGTGACTGAGAACATTTATTATAGATCCGAAGTTATAGTTACAACTTAAGTATTCTTTTCATAGCTTTTAGGTTAATAACAGTTTCTATTTTATGAATTCACGAAGTTTTGTACGCTTCATATTAATTATATTTGTTATTTGTTAATTAGACTGATTTAGTAAGTTACCTGATATCTTCCATCTGGGTCAAGCACATTTGCCATCAGCACATGGCCCCAGTTATGCAGACTTCCATAAAATTCAGGATTCTTCGATTCGTGACTGGATTCAATAATGTCTCCCAAAATGTCAATACCGTGTGTTTCATCCAGAATTGTTTCACGACCTTCAGCATCTGTGACATAACCTAAATTGATGGCATCCAAAATTCTTTCCCTCCATCGGTCCAAATCTTGAACGCCTACGCCCTGGATGTCGTGAAGTTTCATACCCTCTGGACGCGATGCATATGGCAGTCCATTGACGATTGAACTCAGATGGGCAGAATATCCTTCTAAGGGCTCATCAAAATTATGAAATGCGATCATTCGAGGAAGCCCGTTAGACAGACGCTCACAGTCATACCTGTAAGAAGGCAAAACTGAAATCAAAATTCTTATGTTTTTGTCTGTTAACTGAAATCTTTATTATAAAATGCATTTTTATTAGCTGTTTTTCACTCAAAGATCGTGCAAGGTAGTCTTTATATTAATAGAATGCTACTAACATTGTATTTAGCCTTGAAAAGTAATGTAATATCTGAAAAATAGTAGATAGATATCTTTTTTATTATTATTAATTTCAAATAGATAAATCTAAAGCATAACTATGATTCGTTAGTTTGAACTAAACCACACATTTTATTTTTTATGGACTGTTATTGTCAGTTGTTATTATTACTGTTTTTTTTATCATCTTTTAATTTTTATTTTTTATTTTTAGTCTAAAGCAGGCATTTTATTTATTGTATTTCCTCGCGTATTTTCCCCATTTTTTACAAATTTTATCTTCCGGAAATCGAGAGAGAGAAGTTATCCGAATAATTTAACTTCCGGAGGACGCGGGTACAGAAAGAACATAGCAAATTAAAAGTAGTCATGGATAAACTACTGGTAACTATTTATTTCTAACACAATATTATTTCTTTAAAAGAAACCTACATTACAATAAAGTACATAATAATATTAATGTTACAATATTTAATGATATGTTTTCATTCCTACTTCCTTGTAACTTGAATCTCTCGCTTTCTTATTGCTACTCGCTGCTACTCCCTTGGCCTCAAATCGTTCATTTTGGTGCTGGAACTGCTGTCTGCGTTTTCTGCTATAGCTTGAAAGTCGTCATCAGCACCAACATCTTCGTCATCGTTAAGTCCATCTTCCATTTTCCCATATCTTCAGAATCATTGAGAGGCAACGGGGCAAGACAATGGGACAGATATCTCCGTTTTCTTGCTCCGTTGCGAATATATTTTAAAATTAAAATATGTTGTTTGACATTATATATGCGCGTTATACGCCGGAATATACACGGTACATGCAAAATTCTGCTTTATTTACAATGAGATGATTTAGGCTTAAAATAAGGGAAAGA
>KK119541.1:60717-83912 GCA_000611955.2 Stegodyphus mimosarum | reverse complement strand
TACTACGTTTGAAAAGACCTGGATTCTTATTTAACATGAGAATGAGATGTAAGAAAGTTTCCAACTCTGTTTTCCTATAGGTGCGAACGACATCCAGCAATAATCATGATATTATGTGAATCTTACCTGGCACACATCTGCTGATGCATATAGTAAAATATCTCTCCCTTGCGATCTTTAGCTTTTCCTGTGACTGCGGCATTCCAGGTACTAGGATAGACGAGATGCCAGTGCCAGTGATGCGCGTTAATTCCAATATCCTCTCTGTAGTATGCAAGATTATATTCAGGGTCTAAGATATTTCCTGTTGCTTCCACGTCCACAACGATTTCATCCTAATAATAGCAAATATATAAGTTTTATTAACCAAAATATCACGCCAAAGATCAAATGTTTCAGACACTAAAGCAACAAGCATTAGAGTAAATTGCATAAATTTGCAGGGCTAAGTTGCATAAAGCAGACGGTTCCATAGCCGCCCAGACGGTATAGTGGTTAGGGGATCCTGACTGAGATACTGAAGGGCCCGGGTTCGAATCCCGGAGAAGGCATGGATGTAAAATTGTCTGTCCCTTCATAGGAGGTAGCGGTGGCCATCTATTAGGTGCCTCCACAATAAAACGGTCACCACTTCTGGCCTTAATAGTGGCCAATGCCGTTATAGGCAAGTGCCCGCCATTCATAAAAAAAAAGAAAAAGTTGCGTAAATAAGCAAAAGTTTGAATAAAATCCACTTCTTCAGCTGCAGGAGTGAAAATGACGAAGGAGAAGAATTTTCGTACACGATAGCAATACATCAGAAAATTCGACAAAGTTCGCTTATAAGACATTTTTCCCTACTTTTCGTATGCCTTCGTAGTGTAACTGGAAGCACGCTTGACGCGTATTCGGGAGGTCCGAAGTCTGAATACCTGCGACAACACTGTACATTTTTCACTTTCCTGCATCGATATAACATAATGATTCTACTCATTTAAGGCAAGAAACTTATATGACTTCCACACTAAAGACTCCATTCCTCTAATCTTCTGGGGTATATACAGTATTCCTTGCCAGTGTGGCTTAATATATGCATTGTTCAGACTAAGGAAGCCTTGAAATTTCGCATTAAGGAGAATGAGACCTGTTAAAAAAAAGGAACGCATAAATCTGCTATTGCCCAATATTTCTGGTAAAAAATCACATTTTCCTTTCAGCCAAAATTATTCAAAAAAATCTTCAGTTGGTGAATTAGATTTCCTAAAATCGTGTTATAATTATAAAAAATCTTTCAATTCTAGTTAATTATCCTAACTGAAATCCATCTTTACCTTTGGCTTTTAAAGAAATAATTTGCTAGTTGTTTTCAATTGTTGTCAATAAATGCCTCCAGTAGTTTTTTTTCTTTTAACTGAATTGTCTGGAATTTTCTGGTCTGTTGTTTTCAAGTGCACATGCTTTTCATTCGTCATTTTCATTCCTGCAGTTGAAGGAAGAAGGTTCTATTTAAACCTTCGAAACTAGTCCTGCAAATTTATTGAAATTTCTCCCATTCTTATTGTATTAGTAGATCAAAAACGGATTTTTAGTTCACTTACGTATGCTACACATTAAAACAATGAACGTTTGTTGTTCACGCGTATTTTAGCTATGTAATTAAATCTGAGTTATACAAGTAATTGTTTGCACACTTAAAGATATTTGCATTCACGTTAGAAGCAAACTTTGCGAATTTTAACGAATACGTCAGTCCAGAATGAAAGATTTTTGCTAACACATGGCATTAAAATCTATTCTGACAGTGCTTTTTAACAAGCAATTCAACAAAAAGAACATCTGAACTGCATTAAAATTTTGAGTGTTTTTTCTTTGGGGGGGGGGACTGTTTGAATTTTTTTAGTTAATCTTAAAACTGTAGACGTTATTTACAAAATTATAAATACTATCCAAGAAACTGATAACCGGAAAAGTATAAACCACAAAGCTAACCATTGCCAATAATCACGAAATTCTAAACTTAATCTTTCTTTCGTGATTGTGAAGACCTGTCGAATATTCAGAAAATTTTGGTCACAAGAAATGCTCCGAATGTTTCTGTACATTAAGAAACTTTTTAAGTTATTAAACATGAATGTTGTAAAAAGACAAAAGCTGAAACTTTGGTAAAGGAGAACTGAGCGATTGACAAATAATTGAGGTATATCAAATGCCTAAGTACTAAACTGCGGCAAAGCACTTGAAAGCTAGCCGCCCAATAGTCTTCGTAGAAACCTTTCTAAGGAAAATGCCCTCATGTAAACTCTGAATATGGGCAAAGCCGCTCTACAGCCAACGTATTTAACCCTTACTGAAATTAGAAGAAGGAAGAATACAAAAAGAAGAACAAAAAGAAGAAAAAAGAAAGACAAAAGAAGGAAGAACTGCTAACGCTTCAAATTTTTAGTCACTTTGGATATGGCATAAAATGCTTAAAAACTTCAGCTCGCTCTAAATTACGCCTTTTTAAATTTCTTCCTTTAGTATGTAAAGAGCGATAATAACTAAATAAGCAGGCCCAGAATGCTTTAAAAGCAGGGTGTTTATTAACATGGAAAGTTAAAAATGTACTTTTGAGCTTATTTTTTTTTCTCTCAAGATGTAAGGTTTTAGTTAAACTAACAAAGTTTTATTTTAATTTAAATCTTTCTATCCCTTCTCATTTCAACTTCCCGTTAGAATAAGCGCGCGTTTCAGCTTTATGCTAATTTGAAGTGGAGCCAAGTTCTATTTAAAAGAAAGGTAGAAACCTTTCAGTGTGAGAGAGCTTTTAGTCTCAGACCACGGTTACTCTATTCAACGTTCACCTGACTAGCTAGTATTTAAATTCTAAGCCGTAGCGCTTTTACGTGATTACTCATTGAAGTAATTCCAAGTGCATCAGTATTAGTTAAATCTTGTTACGCACCATTTAGTTAGAGGCCAACCTCGCGTTATAGCTCTGCGAGCAACGACTATTTAATTTCTAATTAGTTTTAGTTTAATTTATTTGATTGTTCATTTTAGTCCCAAGTGCGGTCTCTACTTTCCGTATCCCTCCCGAGTTGGGAAGTGGTTGTAAATAATTGTGGTTTAATAAAAGAGGATTTTAAATCCCTTTAAAGTGCAGTTCTTCTACCACTTAATCACAATATTCTACCACAGAACATAGCTGCATTCAGCTCCCTGTTCCAGATCAGGATTTAAGGAGTTCACGAAGATGTTTGCCAAGAATATGCACCGAACACTCAGTCCTGACAAAGACATTATTTTAGAAGCAGCATTTGTGTTAAATTTGCTTGTGAAAAACATTTATTTGCATTAAAAATATGAAATTTATTTAAATTATAAATACTAAATGCAGAATTATAAAAACTTCGAACTCACTGATAAATTCATTGATTTAGCACCTTGCTTAACTGTTAAGCCAAATCCAAGTTGCCTTGAATTCACTTTACTTACTTTGTGACTTATTAAAATATCCAGAATGATAGTGATAGTAATGATTTAATTAACGCACTGAATTTCAGTAAGGTTTTTATTTCAGGTGATAAGCAAAATTTCTAAACTATGGTTTATTACAACAAAAACTTTACATTAAAAATGCAGAATATTAATTACTCATAATTTTAGAAAAATCTTGAGTGTTTTTTCGGAAGAATCTTAAATGATCATATTGGTACTAAATATGTATAAATTGTCGTCTAAATTTGCAAGTGTATAAATGCGTTTTCTTTTATTCAGAGAGCATAAGATAGCGAATAATTGAACGAATAATACTTTTAGATACATTGGTGATATTATAACTTTCAGTAATGAATCTGCTATTGAACAATTCAAAATTTACCCAGATAGTTACACTTAATAGAACTAATACGAATCAAGATATTATTGAATACCGTGACCTGCTAATTATTAAAAAACAGCAAAATTAATTTACATGATAAAAGGAGGGATTTCCAATTTGAGACTATCAAACTAATTAATTAGAACTCTAATATTTTTTAAAAAGTTATAGGTAACACTTTTTATAGATAAATCATTAGAATGAAAAAAAACATATGTAGTGAATTAGACGATTTAAAGGAAGAAATAATATAAAGTTTATTAATGTCCAAGTAAATAACCAGGTCCCAAAGCAATTTATTAATTTCTATATTAAAAAGGCAGGCATTAACTTTTCTATTTAATTTTTTGACTTTTTATGGCATGTTAACATTACTTTAAACCTTAACTAGAGGGCAATGAGTGATAATGAAGAGTTAATGGATTAATTCTTGTAAATATGTATATTTCTCTTAATCATACTGAATTATTTCCTTTTATTAATTAGGGTCATCTATTTTCAAAAGTCTCAATTATAGCCCAATTTTGACTGAAGATTTTTATCTTTTTCTAATTTTCCTTACCTTTGGCCAGTATTTAGTTAAAATTTTTTTTCAATTTTTTCGAACTTTAATTCAAAATTTGGTAACATTTACAGGAACATTATAATTTTTCACTCATTACTTACATTTCTACACTCTATCAGTTAGTAACAACATTTTTTTTTTCAAACAGAACACACATTTTATATTAATAGTAGAGTTTGTAGCAATGTTTTCATAATATATTACACAGGTTTCTAACATTACTCAGCTTTACATAATATCAGCGCCCTCTATTTACACAGTTTGCAGCAACAAAAAGAACATTGCTCAACCTCATATCGTTTAACAAATATTACAGCACTTTCCCGCGTACAAAAATATATAGTTACAAGGTTAGTTAAATTGAAACTTACCATTTACTTGCCTTTTTTGTATTATTTTTATAGATTGCAGTTATTTTACTTTATATTATTATTTTTCGATTTTTATAATGTTTAGATAGTTTATTTATACATAATTCGTGCAGGGGAAGTACTAGAATAGGCAAAGGTTTCTAACTTACAGGGTGTTTATAAAGTCCCGGACCCATTTTGATGTTTAATAACTCATAAAATAATAAAGATAGATTAAAATTAATAACATAAATGGTTAGATAGTCTCAAAATGTTTCATGACCCTTGTCAATAAATTTCCACGTATGCCCCCTTCGTCGCACGAAGAATATCAAGTCGATATTCAATTTCACGCCAAGTACCGGCAAGCATGTCGGCATCCACAGAGGCTATTGCGGTTGTAATTCATCAATGTTCAATTCATCAATGAGGTCATCAATGTTCGACACTCTCCTCCTGTAAATGTTGTCCTTTACAAATCCCCAAAGGAAAAAGTCCAGCGACGTTATATCAGGTGATCTGGGTGGCCAAGGGATTGAACCTCCTCGCCCAGTCCATCTTCCTGTAAAATGGTCATTCAAAGAACTACGAACGATGGTACCCCAATGAGGTGGTGCACCATCTTGTTGCAAAAAAACATGTGGCTGAAGCTCTTCTAGTTGTGGAAGTACGAAGTTTTCCAACATGTCTAAGTATACGACTGATGAGACCGTCTTTTCTGTAAAAAAGAAAGGCCCAATGACTCGGTCGTGCATTAATTTGGCATATCCAATTCTCTTGCCGCTGATCTCACAGATCTTCTAGGATTGTGTAAATATGTCTCTCTGACACGCTCAACATCAAAAGAGAGAAAAATGCAATTAATAAGCAGACGATATTTAGAAAAGTACAGATACATTTAGACTGGAAAATGAAATTATCTGAAATTAACCATAGGCGCAGACGATATTTACAAAAGTAAAGATATTCAAACCTGAAAAGGAAAATATATAAGTTATTCCATCAATAAATGCCATAAGTTTGTTTATATCTTCATTATTTTATGAGTTATTAAACGTCAAAATGGGTCCGGGACTTTATAAATACCCTGCACTTTGGATTTTTACTCTTAATTACATTAGCAATGTACTTTTAATTAATAATTTGTTTCCTAAGTCGAATTACTTACTAAATTTCTCGAAATTCTTTTAAAGTTAAATTTCTCATTTAGGAAATAGAAGTAGAACTTACATCTTTGTCTGGGTGACTGTTAGCGACTTTAAAAGCTTTGTAAATTGTCTCCACGGGGAAAAACTTGTCAGGGAAGACTTCTTGAACAGGAGGCAGTGAGACACCTCGGCAGTCATTACGATGCAAGATAGCTACGGACACTGCGTAGACGTACAGTCCCTCATTGACGAAGTCACGAGCCTGGTGGCACAAATCGACGAATTCATCGAATGTTTCAGCACCTGGCGTGGAAAATAAAAATCGTTTTGATTAGTATAGCTATTAAAATAATAAATACAAAATTTGAGTTCCAGCTATTGACATTATACCAAAAATTTTCATATTTTCGCGTAAAATACTATGTAGCAGAGGTGGTCAAACTTCATGACGACAGGAGCCGCAAATCCATTTTTATACCTCTTCAAAAATAATAAGATGTGTTTTCGATGGAAAGAAACTTTTGAAGCAAATTAAGGAGAGTTTCTCATTTTATATGTGATTAACATGGCTACATATAAATGTAAATAAGTATTTTTTTCTCTGCCCTGTATCCTGAAAAGTAAGTCCCAATAAAGTACAAATTTGAAATTACTGTACTATGCACTTACGCGTTCTTCTTTCGTACAAAAAAAAAGCAAACATTTTCTTTAAGTTTCCTTTATCCTTCTCCTTTTATGATTGTTCGAGTTTAATAGATGTAAGATAATATCGGAAGAATATATATTGGCCTTTAAGAATACAGTTATGTAAAACATTTGAAGTGATATATAAATAATTAATTTAAATAAAATAGTGTTTCTTTCTTTAAATAAAAAAAAACGTTTTTTAGAAAAATAAATGAAATGCCAGTAAACACGCATTGCAGAGAAACTTTTGTTCGAGAAAGAAAAATTATTTCAAAAAAAAAGCTATCAACTTTTAAAGTCTTTTGCATAAAAATAATAATTTTGCTTTTTCACTGGGGGTCAGTACACTGAGACCAAATCTAGCTTTAAATAATTTAATTTATTAATTACATGCGAAATGGATTAAAAGTTACATTTTGATTCTTCTACAGACATTCGAATCCTCAGATCTCGGAAATTTTCAGAAAGATTTTAAACTCTGAAAATCGGTTCTTAGAGCATTTTCAGTCATTCGAATCTTTTGAATCGTAACCTTAGAAATCGTTAAACATTTAATCCAAAACTTTAAATAGTTAACTGATGCCAAGTATATAAAAAATTGACTAAAAATTAAACGCGACTGCAATGGTATCTGAATCATGGGTGTCACTTCTGACGACTCTGAGTGTTACATTATTTCGGCGTAGCATCCAATGAAATCTGCCAGAATTTTTATGTAATCATTACTTCTATGCATTGTTGAAAATTCTGGAAACTATCCCAGTAATTCTGAGCATATATGACTCTTTGCTAATAAATCTAGCGTCTCATGCCACAATACATAGATATTTTGTAGGCCACGTATTTGAACTGTCTACCTGTCGTCTCAGACATGACTTTTGAATTTTGAGCTAATATCAAATACAAATGAAATCAAAACTAATGTTACAAAAAGAAAATGGACCTGTAACTACTATAGTGAATTTTTTTCACAATTGCAGATATAATATGATTGTTTAATTCTCCAAATTTCTATGGACATGAAATGACATGGTAGACGTCTACACGATAGTTTAGTACCTGAGTTCTTGCTGCACATATATACGGATCCATCATATTCAAACTATAAAGCTATCAATTGAAATTATCGTTTTTTGCCTTAAATTTTAATAAAGTAACTCCAACTCAGAGGAAAGAATAAAATAAAACGTTTTTTTTATTTAATCTTCAGCCTAATGGTTACACAACCTGTGTATATGAAAACAAATCCGAAATGAAGTTTGATATGAACTTTTGAAATGAGATCTGTAGCATATAAGGGTACTATGATTGTAGAAAATGAAAGATTAGATTTACGACTGAAAGTTTGCAGGGTTTGCATTTCATGCTTGAAATTAGTAGTGATCAGGCATTGCTTGAAATTAGTATTGCATTGCTTGAAATTAGTATTGCATTGCTTGAAATTAGTAGTGATCAGGCAGTGGATCTTAGTACTGCAATATTCCTTTGTCCTGCAGAGCTTTCGTGAAGGTCGTGCCAGACGTATATGATGATCGAAGATTAAGAAGATGAGAAATATCAACATATTAAAGAAGTATAATGCCGGTATCATAGCCGGGGAAACCGGCGCAAACGTCACTGAGCGGCAGCGCTAAAGGGTGAAAATTTTTAGAAGTATTGGGGGGGGACAAAAAGGGTCTCTATCCTAATGCGATATTTGTGACGACATAAAAAGAAAAAGTTCGTCAAACGAAGTATAGAAACTAGAACAAGGCTAAAGCAATTTCATCCGCATTGGTATGCCATATTTTGACAGAAGTTTTGTAGAAGAGAGATATTTGTATCCTCCAATGCTTGATGTAACATGATGAGGTTGAAAGATTTGTATCTCGAATGACAGCAACTGACAAAACGTGAAATTACTTGACTTGGAAATAAAATTTAAAATTTATTATTGAAAGTTAAGCCCATTATTTTTTTTTTCAGTTTCATGCGTCAACATATTTGGGCGTCTCATACCTGGGGCTGAAACTGAGCAATGATGATATGACTGAGATATGCAAGAGTTATTTTTCTAGCAGACCAAAGGAAAGGGAGAGAGAGAGAGAGAAGGAAGAAAAAAAAAGGTTTGGACCATAGGTTCCTTGAAATCGGAAACTCAGAATTCCATTATGCAGATTATTCCACGTATGCCATGTAAAAGAACTATGTGCATTGCTAAAAGGTGTAAACTTCAATTAAAACTGTTTGAGTAACTATATACAGAACATCACGGCGATATAAATAATGTTACGCGAAATACATTTTTCGGCATTTAATTTGAGCATGAAGCATGAAGAAGAAAAAATAAATACTCAAATTTTTGATGAGAAGCGTTTCCAATGTTAAATGGAAACTTACAGTATTTTTCCCTACTGGTAATTCGTTTCCTCTCCCCAGCATCAACAGATTTCCTGATCCTTTCCAAAATAACAGAAATGTTAACATCTGTTAATCTCAGTGCTGTAGAACGAAGGCCAGGGGAGAGAGATTTACAGAATCAGCAGATTTGGCATTTGAAAAACAAGATAAACTGATGTGATATTTCTCAAAACGAATTACTGTTCATTAATTTTGTGGCCATTTCTTCCACTGTACACTTTTGAAACTGACACAGTTTCCATTCTGCTGATTGTTTGAATCCAACTATCTGACACGCATCTGATTAAAAAATGTACATTTTTATCTTTCTTTAATGACAGGAACAGCGTTCTGTTGAAAAGAGGAATACTTTTATCCATTTTTATTTACTGTCCAATAAAAATAAATATTATAAATTTTTAAAATTGATTTCCTGGAATATTATTCTTAAATTACTGATTAAAATGTATTCCCCATGTATTACTGATGTATTACTGATGTATTACTGATGATTAAAATGTATTACTGATTAAAATGTCTTCTTAATGTTGATTATAAGCGAAAGATGTCTTGTAGCCCTTCAGATACGTGCAGTCTATTCCCAGTTCTTCGTTTTCTGTTATTATAGATTTTATTTTCTTTCGATTTTAATTTATTCAAAAAACTTTCTTGGCGATAGAAATTTATCTCCAGAAAATTAAATATTAAAATTTTAATTAAACTGAGAAGCTGATAAATTATTTTAAATTATGATTATAATATTTTAAGAATAGGTGCTGAACGTTAAAATGTTATTTAAATGATAACTAATACGCATTTTAATCACTGCGGTTTTTTAAAAACAGTGCTAACGATGTATTTTATATGATTAACTTTGAAATTATTGTTCCTATTTGTTGTTCCGATTAAGCTAAGGCGCGTTAAAAATCATGTCATTTATAAATAAAAAAAAATCCCATGATGTATTTCAGACAAAAATTATCGCCACCTTATTCCTCTGTCTCTCCTTTTCTGTGGCAAATCCTTTAGTTTTCGCTACAAAATGAAGAAATATCTAGGTTGTACAAAAAACTTTTCTATAATTTTTTAGGAAGATTTTATGATTAGGAATGAACAAAGATTACGATAACGAAGGCACGAAGATTTTAATGATAAATGAATGGTTTTTAATAAAATAACTAATTATATTTATTTATTAAACACAGTATTATGTACATCGATGATGCAATATCTATCATTCATTCCATCAACAGATTGTAAATAAATTTCAATATTTTTCCTAAGCAATAACAAAGTCTGTGGAATTAAATAAGCTAGATTTTTGTAAAATCTAAAATTTTGTTGCATTTTCAGATATTTCAGTTTCTTTCTGGTACGCTGGTTGTACAGTATGCAGCTTTCCTTCAAAGAATCAGTTTTATTAGCACAAATGAATATACTTTCCTTCGTTCCTTGACCTCCTACGAAGTTAATGCTTCGGCATTTAATAGTCATTTAATGTGTAAAAGAACAAACTTGTCATTTCCCCCCCTTTAACTAAGCTCTAAGTTTTCCATAGTCTTACTTAAAATTAAAAGTAGTCAAAACTTAGGAGGTCACAGATGAATACAACTTTGTTGCACCAGGTGTTATCATTATTATAATTTTCATCTCATCCGATTTTTCTGAAAAATTTAAAAAGTGCTATTAAATTTTACGTCCTTTTTATTATTTTCTTCTTACTACCTTTTTATTCTCCTTTAAATTTTGGTGTTACATAAGTGGGCTCTTCTTGAAACACCAGTGCACCGCAAGTCATATACTGAAACACCGATTTGGACGGAAATTACTTACTGAATATAGTTTTAATAGAAGAATTTTAAATACACCTGAAAACACTAGGCATAGTTTTTAATTTATCATGTGTAAAAGAACAAATGTGTCATTTTCTCCTCTATAACTAAGCTCTAAGTTTTCCATATTCAGCTATAACGAAAATTCGATGCAATAAAATACAACAAACGTCTAATGCATTAAGAAAAACAGCATTTCGATCCTGAAACACAAAAGTTATTCTGCAACATCATGGATGACTTGCTTTCGTGTTTCGCTCACTGTGTTTGTACCTAAATGTGCTATACAGCAGATTGCTGTTAAAACTTTTAGAAGTTAAAGAAAACGCAGAAATGTTTAATAGTTTTACTGCCGCAAACCCGCTAAAATTATTGCTCTGAATGTTTAACTCTTAAAAATATTAATTACCTAATTTACAGCTTTGTTAATAATCCTGTAAGGTAACATAACATTTTATAGAAGTAATATGCATTGTGCTTATTCATTTAACAAAACGATGTGTAGGACTCACAGTTTGAATGTTGTTGAGTTCATGCTTTTAATATTACGTGTGTAATTTATAACTCCTCAGCATTTGAAAGCTCCTGCGAGAGCTGCTTTCTTGTAGAATACAGTAAGGGAAATTAACTCATATTTCATGACGCTAGATATAAAAATACAAAACGTCTGTGCAGCCAAGGAGAACTGGACTTCGCCTAAAATTATCAGTGGTCCATCTTAACCCTTCGTTAGCGCATTAAAGCTTTTTTATTCATTTCCTTTTACTTTAGTTTTCCTTAATTAAGCTTTTAGTTTAAAAACTTAAGCAGTTACCTGTGTTTCGTGGTCTTCCCTTTCCGTGTTAAAGTGCTTGAAACGGAAACGAAATGAATGTATGAAAAGAATCTTTAAATAAGTTTTCAATGAAAGTACGTACTGATTGTTAAAATCGCGATGCATTTCATTATAATATTTGCTTTTTTCTTCTTTTGATGTAATTTAATAAACTGAAATATGCAGTCCTAACTTTTCAGTTTGTGTTCAATATAATACACTCTTCTATTCCTTTAACAACTATTTACAAGAGTTCATATCACGCGAATTTGAGTTTTGAAGTAGGAGGAATTGCCATGATGCCTTTCTTTTCCGAATTTTGAACAATCTGTTATACTATCAAACAAAAGACTACATCAAAATCAAAATAGTGCATTCAGCTGTAGGGTTTTCATGCCTTGATTATGCCACAGTTTTTTCGGAGAGTTGTACTTAAGTAAACATTTCGATTGCTCCATGTTATATTATTTAAGCCTAAGGCTATAAACAATAACACTTCCCTTAAATAGATTCTGAGGATCTCAATGATTTCACATACTGTATTTTCTGTCGAAAACAATTCAATATTTCTAAGCAAAATACCAGTTTAGCATTTTAAACCTGTAGGGACATTAGATTTTTTTTTGAACAGGAAACACAGAAAATCCTTTATGCCCTCCTTGGGGTTTGAATCACAGATCTTCGAACAGATAACTAGACGTACTACATGTACACCATAAGGACACGCGCGGGGGAATTCGATAATTCCTTATAAGCAGTATTCCTGTAGATGAAGGATGAACACTGGCAGTATGACACAGGTTCCAATTCTGGCAAATGGGCTGCATGCATGGGCGTTTTCGTGGTTTTCCTATAAAATAAATAGAAGCTAGTTTTCCTTTAAGAGTTCTTCATGAAGGCATCCCTTCCTTTAGGTCGACAGTTATCGTGATCTTTGTCATAATATACTAAACAGATAAATCCTTATATAAAAATATGCGAGTTGGCTTTATTCAGAATACTAAAAGACTTTCAAGCGAACGAAACAGATGAATGAATATAAAGTACTAAATTTTTGGCGACACATTTTCTCAGTTATGCTGAGTTGGCTGACAGGAAATTTAGAGAAATCTTATGTACTGTAAACGATGTACGATGTTACTTTTAGACAGCTTGTCATGAAAGATAACTCTAGTATCCTTTATCAAATAAATAATTAAGTATTAAACGAATATTTCAAGCACTATGAGATATTTTTTTTAATTATCATAGTTTAGAAAGAAATTTTCGCCACTTACCCAGGAGGACTTCCGCGAGTTTGTTGGCTTCTACGAGATGGTCGTGGTGGAAAGTAGAGAAAAGTCGTCCTCTACCTAAGATACCTAACCCTTGGAGTTTTGGGTCTCTTTCTACCCGTAAACCGAATTTCGTTTTGGTCGGCAGTGCACAGTATTCAAAAAGGGGCAAAACCCGCATCTGCTTTTCCGCTGCGTCCGAAGCCATCTTGAACCTTTGATGAATGATCAGCCCTGCCGGATGTTCACGTAGATCCCTTTATATAACTCGGTAAGATTTTGTTCGGCGAAATGTTTGCATTCTCTTAGCTATTTTAATCGCGTTCAGAACTTTATGGGAGAGGCACATCCGTTTTGTCTTTAGCAGCTTGCTTATCACTTTTTCTTCGTAATCTTGACCATCGACGCATTCTGATCATGTATAGTTTCTAAATTCCAGAAATTTTTCCAGCTGCATTTATTTTTTTTTTTAATATTCAAATTTTATTCGTTTTTATAGTCACAATAAAAATCCGTCTATAAAGTCATTCTAGAGAAATAAAGTACATGATCTACAAAACTTATTAATTTAAATGCGAATTTCAAATTGACCTTTTGGAATGGGCTTTGTGTGAGCCGAATATTTATTATTGCATTTTACCCATGTACACATCGCATATTACATTATAATAATAACTGTATTTTTATTTTTTTATTTAAGGAAACTTTTTTTCAGAGAAAGTCTTTTTCTAACCATGAATTTTATACAATAAACAGAGGTCTTCCTTATTCAGACGAATTGAAAATTATTAATCTAAAAGAAAAAATAATTTTTGATTTAATGATTTTTTTTATTTTGCTATTTCATATTGTTAAATTGATTTCAAATAAGCATGTTACGTGGGTTACTGCAAGGAATAAGTATTAACATTCATAATGTATTTATGAATTATCATATCAATAAATTTCATCTAAAATGCGCATACCATTACTTAAATGCTTCAATATTTACTAGGCATATACTTAATATAAGACTAGCTTCTGAAATTCATATCGCAGGCAGTCATGATGAATAAAAAATAAGAATAAATCAAAACTTAATTTTATGTAATAAAAATAAATTAGATTTAAACATATTTCAACTTTAAAATTAGGCAAAATAAAATTAGGCTTACACTGGCTTAAATTTTGAATAAAATCTATCGCGAGGAGGAACAGATATGAATCTCTCCTCTTCTCTTCTTCAAACAATTTTTTTTTTGCTGAAGAAGAACGCCCACGAAATCGAGAGAGTTTTGTTTAAAATCTATGCCAGTCTAATATTGCTTTTTTGCTCAAATTTTACACTGCTATATTTCTCTTCCAACTCGATATGCCAGTTTTATTTAAAGTAAATACTTAAATATATTTGCTGTGCTCTACTGCTCACATAAACACGCTTCTGTATAGGAAAGTTTAATTTAGAGGTTTAATTAGAGAAAAGTTTAATCCTTCATTAGGTCTTAAATTTAAAAAAATATTGTTCCAGATCTTCAGTATATTTTAAAGCTTATAAGGTATTTATCCCGCCTTTTAAGCATGCCTTCGTGGTGTAGTTCTAAACATGCCTTCGTAGTACCCTTCTAAGCATGCCTTCGTAGTACCCTTCTAAGCATGCCTTCGTAGTACCCTTCTAAGCATGCCTTCGTAGCACGCTCGGCGCGTATTACTAAAGCGTATTAAAGTTGGCAGTTTATTACCTTGCAGATAATAAACTGCCAACTTTAAAAACAGCCTGCAGACTTTGATTGCAAGGCTTTATTTATCTTTTCTTTTCTTGCAGTATAAACTTAATGTTGAAACTGATTTGCTTCAAAAGGCTATTTGTTTCAGCTACTGCAATGTTTTATATAAATTTGTTGAATTTTTATAAATACTAAGCAAAAAGAACGAGCTGAAAACTATAAAAAATATGTAATATCGATTTTTCTATCTCATTTTAAATATTAAATAATTTTAAATTGTTAATAATTAACTGAATTTTGTTTTTGGTTTGATTAATTGATTAAGGAAAAGCACGCAAGTTTTATCTGCCATGGAAGGAATGGTTTCACTGGGAGGGAAAAGACAGGAAAATGCTCATTGGCCGTTATTTTGAACACCGTTTACCAAAGATCAACGTGTTATCCACTCGGCACTAGTAGATTAGGTTAGGTTATTTCAGTATGATAAAGCACCCATGGAAAGGGATGCTTTCATTGGAAAAAAGCACACGGGGTTAAGTATGTCTTCGAAAGGGTTTTTTAAAAGAAACTGACTCATATTCACGCTATACATGCAAGAAACACCCTTGTACCCAACCCATTCGTTGGAATTCGAACCCAGGTTTTAACCCTCTTTAAGCGTGCAGCTTTTATGTGTAGATACAGTGTTTGATTGCAAGGTTTTATTTACCTTTTCTTGCAGTGCATACTTAAAATTAAAACTGATTTGCTTCAGCCCATTGCAATGATTTATAATTTGATGCATTTATAAATACTAAGTAAAAATGATGAGCTGAAAATTACCTGTAATGACAAGCCTTTCTGATTTTAATCTCATTTTAAATATCATTTCTCATTTTTCTCATTTAAAAAAAATCTAATTTTTTTAATAATAACTGAGTTCTAAATTTTGTTTGGTTAACTGATTAAGGAAAAACACGCAAATATTATTTGTCCATGGAAAGGAATACTTTCACTTGAAAAAAGCAGGAATATACTCATTAGCCGTGATTTGAACTCGGTTGTAACTGCAGGTGCTCAACAATGTTATCCACTCTGCTACTAGTGGATTAAGTTAGGTTATTTAAATATGGTAAAGCACAGGATGGCTCTCTTCCTCGGGGAAGGGATCCTTCATGAAGGGCTTTACAAGAAAATCTGGCTCATATTCACCTTACACATATGGAAAAATCAACTCTTTCACCTGGGATCGGGTAAGACTGAGTTCCTAAAGTTTAACGGTTTGCCATCGGTGTTACTAACTAGAGATGATTTTCATCATATTGATTCCCAAGGTTTTTAGTTATAGCCCAATATCAATAACTTATTTTTGTGATGACTGAATCAGCTGAAAACTTCTTTATGTAACTTAGTTTCTATTTTTAATTAAAATATCAGTTCAGAATTTTTTTTATTTTCTTTTACTTCAGTTATTTACCAAAGTGTTGTTTACTTATTGCCGTTATTAGGTATTTTTAATTTTGGGGGAATATTATCAGTATTGATGAAAATCAGCATTTTGCAATCTTTATCAGTTATCCTAGAGTTAGCCGAAACGATTTGTCTTAAGTCTTCCGACAAAATACCTAACCTAATCTAAATTTAAAACATAACAAAATTCAAATTTAAAACTCTCTTTTATATTTTTCTTTGATACTATTTTCAATTTCAAGAACAATCACACAAAGAGAAGTCATAGCTTACTTTATCTCTTTCCATTTCAATCTTAACAGAAAATAAACGAAGGTGCGGATTCGCTTCATCCGTTCTGGAATAATTATAGTCATTCAGCGAATAACCGCAAAATAAACCAACCATACAGTTAAAGAGTTTGGTCTTCTTAGGTAGCATAAACTAGACTAACTCTAAAAGCCGTGAGAGAATTTTCACTCTGTCTTGTAAGTACCACAGAGACAGGAAAAGGGTGTAAAAGATCCTTTTATTTGAATCAAATAAAACATGCTTACAGAACCCTGCAGTTGCGGCTTAACTCAAAGATAATAGATTAACTAAAACTAGGAAGTAAGTTTAGCCTGACCGCTGTACAACTGAAATAACGCACAAGCTAGCTCTGAGCTAAGGTCGGCGTAAAGAGCGTAATAGCGAGACTAACTCAACGTCGCTCTATACTATTCTCAAGAGAATCAAATTAGCAACGTGGCCTACGAGTAAGCAGAACACGTCCTGATTCTATCCTCTGAAACCTTCATTTAAACAGTCTCTCCTTTCTACCTCGTTTGAATATAACGCTTGCTGGAAATTTAGATTCTGGCAGAAAAATGGAAATGAGGACGGCGGAACAGTAAATTAACATAAAATAACTGATTAGAAACTTAAACGGGAGCTCTACAACTTGCCTTGCCAGAATTTAAGTATACGCAAAAAGAGGTCCTGAATGACGCCGTTAAGAACTTAAATGCTGAACAGGTAAAACTTTAGATCCAACGTCTTACAATAACACGGAATTTTAAGCTAAGTAATTAGTTTTAAAGTTACATAACAAGAAGCTGGATTCCCTTCCAATGACAGTATTTCAGCTGCTGAGCTCCTTCCCGATATCTAGTAGGAAAAAGACTAGGAAAAATATCCCTTTTCAATATTTCTTATTTAATCATTTTATTTAAATTTATATAAACTTTTATTCTACTCATGTACTCTCTCAATCAAATTTGTTCCCCACTGCTCTCTAATAAAAATGTACTGTAAAGATCGAGACGGTGTCTTTTATATAAGAGGTAGAACTCTACCACGTAATCCACAAACATGTTAAAATTTCTCACTCACGTGATCTCCAAGACACGTTAGTTTCAAAACTGCACCTAATGGGCTAACAAGAGGGTGCTTTAAACATCAGTGTTGGTTGTAGAGCTTAACTTTGAACTTCATGCACACCGCTAGCTTCTTACTTTTAATTTAAATTTCTCTTAATTCTTCTAGTTTGCGCATAAACGTCTCATTCATACAATAGAAATTTAATTATCATAATCATGCAAGTTTTAGTTTACTTAACACATATATTCAAGAGTATTCTAGCATGTACAATACAGCATAAGACATACTACATTAAATGAAATATTTACAGTGCATTAAATTGGAAAATTCAGCTTGAATTTTACATCAAGACACATAAGTTGCTTGGAAGTTCTTAACGTTTTCATTTACATTTCGTCATATCAGTCTCTCAGACTAAAATAAAATTTTTAGTTTTCAACTAAATTTAAAAGGAATATAAATCATTGCAATTTGAATTTCGAGATTTTTGCTCCTTAAACCACTGAAGTTACTTCATTTAAGGCAAAATTTAAAAGAGTCTAGCAACTTTAGAACTTCTAGATGTAAAATAAAACTGAATCTTAGTAAGGAAAAATTTAATTTAAAATTTTTTTTCTGGACATCTCCATTCTTTTCTTCACGAAGTCTCCGACCAGGGCTTCCGGCTGAGTCTCTTCTTCCACCAGGACTTTCCTCTTCCTTAGCCCATCTCGCACTCTGGGCGCCTTCCTTCGGCGTTGAGGATTCTCCGTCTCCGCTGATCGCTTCTTTGGCCTAGAATTTCCCGCTGGGCTTTTTATTCGATTCTTCAAGCAACCCGGAACTGTGAAATTTCCGCGGTCGGATGTACGTCGTTGAAAATCGCTCAGGTGACCGTTTACTCCATAGAACCCTCGGTCTCGGTTCCTTGATATGCTTGGGTTCTGGCGGTGGGACTTTTTGTCAGACGTTTTGTGTACACTAAACATCCTTTGGTGTTCAGCATGTTTTAGCATGCATTTCGTTTTAGCTGCTTTCTTGGCCTGTTGTCTCCTTTACCAAATTCTGGTTGCGTCCTTATTGTCTATGATTGGTCCTCCGTATTTGTATTGCCTGTCTTATTCTATCCGACACGTATACTTTCGATGTCACTCGTTCTCTGCCACTGTTCCTCGCTGGTTCTGCGTCTTCTTTTTGACCTTCCTGAAAAATATCTGTTAATATTTGCATTTTAGTCCAGTAATTATAGGGCCTAATTTGGTCCAAATTAGCCATTGTCTGTTCTCCCTTTCTATCTTTTGAATAAAGTACTGATTCTCGAATTCTTTCAGTTATGTATGGGCCTTGAAATCGTGGACAAGTTTTAGCTACTCTGTCTTCCTCTGCAGATGATAAAGAGTGCTTGACCTTTAACACTTGGTTTCCCACCTTGGAATTAATTTTCGCGTCTTTTCCTGTCATAATACAGCTTCTGTTTTTCTCTTATCATATCCGACTTTTCACTGCTTCATTTATTATCTTTTGTATATATATATATATATATATATATGTCATTTTAAGTTCTGTGGCTCTGTTTTTCACAAAGAATAATTTATCTAATTAGCTTTCGGCTCAAGATAGTTTCGCTGGAGTTTTTCCGGTTGCATCATGCCTAGCTGTCCTTAATGCAAATGCTAACTTATTGACCCTGCTATCTTGCCGTTTATGTTAGTTTTTCACATAAACAACATATAATTTTGACTATTTTCTTATTGACCCGCTCTGCTACGTTTAACTGCGGCCGATAAATCATCATTTTTTTATGGTTTATGCTAAGTTCTGAGCATAACTCTTTAAATTTTTGATTAACAAACTGTTTTCCATTATCCGAAATTAATTTTAAAGGAGCTCCGTATTTTAAAATATATTTATTTAAAAAGAAATCTACGACTATTTTAGCTGATGCTCTTCTTAGGGGACTGTTTCTACCCACTTTGAGAAAGTTCTAAAATAACGAGTAAATATCTGTTTTTATTGACTTCGCTGCCAGAGTTTGTGGCCTAATAAAACTATTCCGACTAATTCGTTTGGAAGCATTGCCTTTATATTTTTAAGTACCCGGCCGGGCTATAATTAACATCGTTATTTAACTGGCAAGTATGTCCCGACCTGACATACGCACTTACAAACTTTTGCAAATGCGGAAAATACACTGCCTCTCGAGCTCGTTATACTGTTTTCTTTATTCCCAGGTTCCCAGAAAGAGGGGAATTGTGTAATTACTTCACTTAGATTGTTTAACGTTAAACTGTCTAAGATAACCGGCCTAAGCTCGTAACTTTGATTCATAGTTTTTGCGTAAAATAAAAGATTACCGATAAGTTCATAGTTCTCGGCTCTATTTCGAATTCAGTAATGTCCGGGTTCTCATAATGATCTGTATCCTTCATATAAGAATAAATATTTTAAAATTCTGCGTTGAGTCGAATATTTTTGCCGTAAGCAAAGCACGTTTTACAATATTTTCTTCCTCATCCAATTTTATTCTTGAGAGTGCATCGGCCACCGTGTTGTCCTTTCCAGAAGTATTTATTTCATAATTTGAAGAGACATTAGGGTATTTCGAAGCAAGAGACAAGAAAAATGAGCAATGCCCTCGCCGGGACTCGAACCATGGGCCTCTCTAATACGCGTCGAGCTTGCTGGCCACTACACCGAGAAGGCATGAGAAGAAGGCAGGAGAAATACCTTACATACTCCCCCTTTTAAAGGGCGACTGGGATTAGGGGACCCCATCGTCAAATCCTGGTGGTGAAGAATCATCATCCACCACCTTTTATTAGTTCGGGCGCCACTTGTAGAGTCTAAGGATTTGTTGTTGTTGTTGTTGTCAGGAAAGTGAGGAAATGAGCAATGCCCTCGCCGGGACTCGAACCGTGGACCTCTCGAATACGCTTCGAGCGTGTTGACCACTACACCACGAAGGCATGCGAAGAAGGCGGGAGAACTACCTTACAAATTTAGTTGAATTCTTAAAGTTTAAAGGCCCATGTAATCACTCTTAGCAATAAATTCTTTCCTGAATACAAACCCCTACAGCCGCATGATCAGAATAAACTGTAATGGATGGTTTGCCAAAGTAAACTCTTAAATTTTTCTCCTGCGAACAAAACTACAATTCAAATTAATGGATACGATATATAGGATCACTGATGCAAGCAAGTTCCTGGGTAAATACAGTCCATGTAGTTCATTGTTATAAATGTAAACTATCATCAAAAGTTACAATAAATAATCCTTAGTTTTAATAATAAAATTTAATATAAAAAAGCAGCACGCACAGTGTGAGAAACTGCAGAAATTTTGAAATGCATTAACATCATTAATTCTTCTCTTAATGCAGCTGGATTATTTAGAATGCAAAGTTTTTCTTAACTCTATTGTTAGAATTAATCTCAAGTCCTCAAACCTTTCCGAAGCCAGTGTAGGAGAAGAAAATTTCGGTGACTAAGTTGGGGGGCGGGGGAGGAAAGAAAGAAACGAAGTGAAGAAAAATTTTTGTTTCAATATTTCAAACAATTAATGCGTTTAACTGGTTTTCAGTAGCTCACATGTTACAGTGAAGACACCCAAACGTAAGCTGCTACATGATTTCTATCTGCTGTGTTCGGTTGGAAAAAATCTACAGACTGAATTAGCCACGCCTCCTTAATTTTGCAGCAATATTTTACATCCTTTGATTCGTTATTTCTGGAACGATATCAGACAAAAAACAAGATCATTGATTCGTCAGCCCTCCTGGAATCAAGAGGCTTTGACGACAGACACAGTGCAGAACGCTAAAATCACTTGACACTGGTTGTGAAGTTTTATCTTGTACTGTGAACTGGAACGAATTATAGCATCTGAGATGTCAGACCATGTCGTGTGACACGTCGTAAAAGCTTGAAAACAGTGATTTGCGGGATGTCATGGTGATGTCACAGGATTTTCTCAGCTCTGTGTGGGTTAAGACCAATTTTCTTAGAAAGCTTGAAATTTCAGAGATTGAAATTTCTCCTGGTCGCTTTACTTCTCCTTTTCAGGATACAATTGACTCTATTATAGAGAAGTCGTTCTCTTGTGATTCTTTAGTACATTATACTCATTTTCATCGATCTGTGCGTTGTGAGGCCGATCAGGCATATGAGTTCTGATAGGATTACTAATGAAATGATTAAAAATTTTCATACTTTTTGCCCCTCTGTCTTGCATACCTTGTTTAATGTGTGTCTCAAGCGTGGCATTTTCCCATGATGCTGGATTTTCTCACGTCACAAAAAGCGGACCTTTAAGCCATGCCTACAACATCACTGTGACATTGAGGTCGTTACAGTGAGACATGTTTGCAATGTCACAGGGATATCGCCGTGCTTTAGCTGTTAGGCTTTCGCACTTCTAAATCTCCAGTGTTAAAAACATTTTAATTTTAATTCGTATTTTATGTTACTGAAATTCCGCAAGCTACGAAGGTCATATTATGAGCACAAGTCGTGTATCTGTTAACGTTCTGAAGTTCTTTCTCTATTTTCCATTTTCGACATGTTCAAGAAAAAGCTACGTGCTCTTCTTTGAAATCTATGTATTGTGACAGCTTCCTCTATCGTGATCTATTATAGATTATCGAGCATATAAATGTTTTTACAGCATGATGCCATCGTACGGTTAAAACGCTCACAGTAGTAACCTCTCGTAATATTCGGAATGTAACCTGTTACGGGACAATTTATGCACTCAGCATTAATACAGTTTGGCAGATCTGGCATATTGAAGGTTAGTATCAGCGCTGCTAAACGAAAACTATGTTTAGAGTCTAGATTTAAATAAATACAGTGGTAGAAAAATGCTAACAAATGCTAGGAAATGGAAAAAAGCCAAAATCTTAATTTTAACAATTGTAGAGCATTTTTTATATTTTAGCATTCTACTTTTTATGGAAATATAGGCGGTAGAAGTTTGAATAGCTACTGTATTTGATTTTGTTATTAAAAATATTAAAGTACAGAATATTCATGAGGGTGAACGACTGGTAAGATGACACTCTGTTGTTGTTGTTACTCAAGCTCACTTGTCTGACAGAGTCAGCCCAAGCCCACGAAATTTCTCGTGTCAAGGAGCGCAAGATTACGCCTGTCGTTGGCAACAGCCTTGAGCACCTAACAGGTGAGAGTGCGATTTGGCTCAGTTCCGCCCCCAATTTTGATCAAGAGCAACCCGGGGGGAAGGGTCCGAGGGTCTCCCACCTCTTTCCCCTTCCACCAAACCACATAAGAGGACTTTCGGCTCGCAGCATATTTAAAGTGCCGCCATGCCGCACCGACACTATAAATTTACAAACATCCATGCCTTCTCCGGGATTCGAGCCCGAGCCCTTCGGCACGGCAGTCAGCGAAGCTATCCTCTGTACCGGTTGGGCGGCAAGATGACACTCTAAAATTGTCTAGAACTGATGTTGAAGATGTTTATGCCTTTCTAATTGTGCGCTGCTAGTGAATCCAAAAATGGAGAAAACACTGTTGATCTCAATGATTTTGACTTTTACATAAAACAGTTGTCCAGATGATTGCGGGAAGGTAAGTGAAGTGACTTAAGCTTCAAAATGATTTCATACCACATAGAATTAAAGCCGTAACTTTTTATTCAAGCATCAAACCTATTAAACATAACTGGCCAGTTTTCTGCCTCATGCGGCAAAAATATCTCAATCAAAAATTCAAAATTCACTTAATTCTAACTTAAAACTGGAGTTCAAATGAATCTGCTCTTCAGCTAATACAGTCAGAGCAAGCATAACATGGCTAATTCGTGAGAAAGA
>KK119541.1:38594-60698 GCA_000611955.2 Stegodyphus mimosarum | reverse complement strand
GTGGCAATCCCGTTGTATTCTAGCTCTTCACAGAATCGCTTCGGTGAGATGGGTATCACGATCCCGGAACTTCAGTGAGTTTTTAGCCCAAAAAGGACGTTATTTCCGAATGGGATAGCAGTCTCGAAATAGTATTTTGTGTTTAATCAGTGAAAAAGGCATATCATATTTCAAATTGTTGCCACCAAATATTATCGTTCTGTATTATATTTGAAGAAATTAAATAATGAAAAATCTGCATAAATGTATGTATTTTTATCGCATTGTGAAAAACGATGGTACCTAGAGCCGTCAAATTTTCAAGTAGTCCTCCACCCGAACATGAACTCTTGGAAGCCCGAATTTTGAATTTCGAATTTGTTTTATTATATATTTTTTATTTTGTCAGATCTTAAAAGATTTTTGATTAACAAACTCAACGATTCCAAAGCAAGCAGTGGCAACACGGTACAGAATAAAATATTTTTATAGCCAACGCGTGAGACGATCTGTCGGAAATTCTGAAGATATGCTGTTTTAAAATATTCTGTGATTTTCCTGTTGAGTCGAATTTAATGTGGCGCAAGCGCCAAGACGTGATATTTCATAAATAAAGCAAACATACAAAACGTTAATAACAAAAAGACAAATAAAGTTTTGTAAAGCCATCTTGGTAAGACAACTGAACACTGATATGATGAATTGAGAAAGCACTGAAAAAAAATGTATCCCAACACTTAACGCTGCATCGAGAATTCTAAACGTATACTGCTATGCTGCTTTTAAAATTTTTGTAATTTTGCTTTGAATTGTATATGGCGTAAGTGCGAAGAAAATGATGCCTAAAATAAAGTTTAAAAGCCAAAAGAGAAAATGGTTTAGTAGGAGTGAGTGTAACAGAAGACTTGTAGACTGCGATGTAAGTGAGACCATAATCATCCCCTTAAAGCCTTAACAAACCTTTTCTGGCGACCGTTAAAATCTAAAACCTTTCAGGTTTTTTTTAAAAATACTTCTATTAGTTTTTTCTCTTATTTATTAATTTTCCATTTTTTCTCCCTCGTGGTTTCCTTTTCGAAAGGTGAAGCTCACCGCGAGACGCTGCTACAAATCTTTTGCTTTTGATTTCCTTTATGGTGAGAAAACTGCTTTAGCATTTGTGCAGCGTGAATACCCGTACTGCAGAAAAGGAGGTGACTGATAGTTTAGACACACCTCAAACGCTGCTTTGGCCTTTTCTTCAGTTCAAACGGGAGGCGCTTAATTGTCTCCTCTACTGTCAATCTGCAAGTTCTGTTCTTGGTGTCAGTGGCCCGGGAATAAGGGATCCGGAGGTCTGCTTTCGGGGAAGCTGACTGTGTGGCTTCAATGAGGATATAGACTTAGCCCTGCCACAAGAATCTTCATCCCCTTAAAGGGCTCCATGGTGGGTTGGGCCGCCAAGGCCGCAATTTTCCCTTTTTCAAATTTGGCTCTTATTCGAAACCGTTAATGATACAAATGGTAATTCTAAGAAAGCGAGAACAAATGAAATAAATAGGATCTCAAAATTTTCCTCAAAATTCATTGTCGTTGTTACTGACTCGGATGATTTTCGCAAAAAGTCACGGTATCTGATTCAGAGACATTTAAAATTATACTGTGCTGATTTGGAAACTTCGATCTGGTGAATTTTCATTAAATTCACCTGTTATTTAGTCAACAACTCTTCTTGGAATGATTAAAATAAGAGATGGAATCCTCAGCATTAACAGCCTGCATTTCTCCTGTGATGTTGTAAGGAATCTTATGTTAATTAACCAGTTATTTAAATTTTCACCTTCTATAATTTCTCCCATCCGTCTTTCTCACCAGAATACAAATGAGTAACCGGTATTTAAACTAAAATTTTTGGATTTTAAGACAGAGCGTGTTTCTGGCATCGCGTTACTTGTTATATTCCTGTCAGCTCTGATAGCCACAATTATTCGGTATCGCATTTTCTCCTGACAAAATTTTAGTTCTGTCGCTCCAGTAGAGTAGTGAGCCAGCTTCTAATATAGTAATTAATTGTGTAGTCTTTGACTACTGTTCAGCATTTGATTTATACTTGGCTGTTCTATTTAGTTGCTACACCACGAGTTCTGGTTATATTTTAACACGAGGGGGCCTTTGTTTTCTAAATTCTGTTTAAATAAAAGGGTTATTTTTAACCTTCTCACGACTTTGGCGTCGTTTCAGACATAGCGGTAGTTCACTCTACATCTGTTAGGGTTATTGGACTAATTAGCATTATCAGATCAAGTGAAACCCAAAAATATGATTTCCGAATACAAATAGAGCTGGCGCGGAATTTTGACAGCCCGACGCGTGTATCAGAAGCTATTTCCCTAAGATTCAAAATCCTCAACTTTTTCTCAAAAGTAAGTTGCGCTCTATGATGAATACGGAAAGAAGAAGTCATACTGTAAGGTTTTAGTTAAACTAACCAAGTTTATTTTAATTTAAATCTTTTCTATCTCCTCTCTGCTTCAACTTCCTGTCAGAAGAAGCGCGCGTTTTTAGCTTATGCTAATTTTGAAGTTCAGCCAAGCACTATTTAGCCAGAGGTAGAAACCTCTCGGTGTGTGAGAGCTTTGCCTCAGATCACGGTCACGCTGCTCAACTTTCGCCTGACCAGCTAGCAGTTTAAATTTATAAGCCATAGTGCTTACTACGTGATTGCATTGTAAAATAAATTAAAGTGCGGTAGTATTTAGTATATCTTGCTACGCACCCTTTTAGATAGAGGCCAACTTCCGCGAAGTGCTCTGCGAAGCAAAGTTTAATTTCTATTTTAGGTTTAGTATTTAAATTTATTTGATTGTTAAGTTCGACCAAAGTGTGGTCTTTTACTTTCTGTATCTCTCCCGAATTGGGAGGTTTGTATTTAATAGTGATTGAATAAAAGAGGATTTCAAATCCCTTCACGTGCAGTTATTATCCAGCCCAGCAGATACATCAGAACATAGCGTACCTTCCGCTCCCTGTTCCAGTTCAGGACTGAAAACTTGAGAAGAAACACCCTGGTAAATATTTCACAATGTCTGCAAAAAACACACACAGAATACTAAGTCCTGACAATACTATATTCAAAATCATATGGTTAATAAACATTAGAACCTTAGAACCGTATAACTTCCCAGATCGTAATATTTTTAGTAGCTGAAGTATGTTGTCACAAGGAAAGTTAGGATTTATGCCACTGATGGGGCCATCGAGACCGGGGTACCGACTATCGAGAGACGGGGTTTATCTGCGGAGAAAATTTGCTGTACTTATCATTGAAACCATGCATTGAATTTTCCCTTTTCTTACCGCTTGCCTTCATATTCCAATTGGAAGCATGTCCGGCTGGCGACCGGAAGCCTAGAGTGCGAATCCAGGGAAGGACATTCACTCATTTTTACTGTTTCCTGTGCCAAATATCTACGTAAGGACACAACAAATAGAATCCGAACTCTAAAATATGGTAGACGATAATTCGTCACCCCCAGGAGTGTGCGATTAGTGCCTCACAAGTCACCCTTCAAGTGGGGACTCCTTCGTGCCTTAATGGTGCCATTGGAAACACGTCCAGCTGGCAGGCAGGAGGTCCAGATTTCGAACCCGGGGCAGGACATTTCTGTTATTTCATGTTTCTTGCTACGAAATAAATCTGATGAATCTTCTACCATACATCACCACTTTGTTGTGTTGACCATTCATCTAGACTAGCACCACTGCAAATAGAGCTACCAATGCTCTGATATTAAGGGTAGTGTACATAGTGGCGCTGGAATTGTAGATTCGATGGTAATGGTTCACAGACACAAACAAGATGTTATATGTTCTACTGTAGAGTGGATTTGATCCTCATAGAATCCATATACGACTGGTTCACAATCCCATAATTTTCTTTAAAAGGTTCTTTCTGGAGCTGTTTTCCCACGGAGAAAGTGCCGACTATCCTACACTTTTCAGGCGAATGATAAGGCCTTTACAGAAGTTTGGAAGTCCTACAAATGAATGTTTACTTGAATTTTTTTCTGATTACATAGTTTGTGTTTTGTATCTATGGGGATCATCTATACAGTAGTTTTTAAGGCTGCCTTGAATTATGCACTAGTTTGTGTTTGCATGTAGAGACATTAGGTAATTTTGGAAGCAGAAGTCATGAAAAATGAGCAACGCCTTCGCCGGGAATCGAACCACGGACTTCTCGGTTACGCATCGAGCGTGCTGACCACTACACCACGAAGGCATGCGAAGAAGGCGGGAGAAATACCTTATATACTCCCCCTTTTAAAGGGCGACTGGGGTTTTGGAGTCCCAATCGCCAAATCCCGGTGGTGGAGAATCATCATCCACCATCTTTTTAGTTCGGGCGCCAGTTGTAGAGACATTAAGTAATTTTGGAAGCAGAAGTCATAAAAAATGAGCAACGCCTTAGCCGGGAATCGAACCACGGACCTCTCAGTTACGCGTCGAGCGTGCTGACCACTATACCACGAAGGCATGCGAAGAAGGCGGAAGAAATACCTTATATACAGTACTACAATACGATCTGCAGTTATGCTCGATGCGCTCAACTTGAATCATTAAGCTTATGAGCTTATACTTTACTTGATTGCTGCGTTTCATAGTTGTACTAAACGTGCATAAATCTCATTATCATAAGTGTATTTTTCATATGCATCTTTGGTTCAAAAAATTCTTTACTAGACTATCAAGAAGCATACGTGCAAGCATGTTTGCTCTAGGAACAGAAAATAAAATTTAAAATGCTGTTGCTGAGAACATTTCAGCTGACTGTTTATCCATTTCACATAAATTGTGAATTGTTGAAATTTAAATCAACTACTTGATTTGAAAATTAAAATATGGGCATTTGCATACTATGTTATATTTTAATTCATGTTGAGTTGTTTAATTCGTTATAGCAGCGGTTCTCAACCTTTAGACTAATACGTACCACCTAAACATAAATTGAAAACTTTTAGTACCACCATTTTACAGTGACTATTTCTTAATTTCTAAATAGAAATATTAAAAAAAAAATCTGGAAGCTTTCAGATTTTATATTACGCCCAAATAGGCGTTTTTTTTAATGTTTTGTGCGTTATCTTTATTTATTAAATATCACGTTCTTCGCACTTAAACCATAAAACACAATTCAACAGCAGTATCACAAAATATTTAAAAGAGCATATATTTAGAATTTCCGATACACATTTTCGCGAGCTGGAGATGAATTTTTTTTTCAGTACAGTGTTGCCATTTCTCGCTTCCTTGCGTTTGTTAATCAAAAATTCGTTAAAGGGTTACAAACTATGAAATCGATAATAAAACAAATTCAAAATTAGGGCTTCCAGATGCCCATATTCGGTAGAGGATTACGTTCTTCAAAATTTGATGGCTCTATGTACCGTTGTTTTATTACATTTGGAGAAATATGCATACATTTATACAGATTCTTCATTATTTAACGTCTTTAAATATAACACAGGGCGATAATATTTGGTGGCAACAGTTTGAAAAGTGAAACGGACATTTAAGTTTTCAACTCAAAATGCCAAAACGAAGTTAATAGCCCTTCTGGGGTATACCTTTAAAAGAATTTCCGATAGACAGTCTCGCGCGTTGGAGATTAAAATGTTTGTTTTGTTTTGTTTTTTGTACAGTGTTGCCATTGCTTGCTTTGAAATCGTTGAGTTTGTTAATCAAAATTCGTTAAAATTTTGCAAAATTTTAAATAGATAACAAAACAAATTCGAAATTCAAAATTCGGTCTTCCAAGTGGCCATGTTCGGTTGGAAGACTACGTTATTCAAAATTTGATGGTTGTAGGTACCGTTGTTTTTTCACGATGAGAGAACATTCATGCCGATTCTTCATTACTTAGTTTCTTTAAATATAATACATGGCGATAACATTTGGTGGTGACAGTTTGAAAAGTGAATCGACGCAAAATGCCGTTTTGAAATTAATAGCACTCCTGGGCTAACGACCTTTGGACTAAAAATATTTTGCCATTTGCACAACCTATTGGATATTTGAATTAAATATACACACATAAAAATATTAGATTAAAAATTGGTTACCATTTTCATTATCAAAATTTAAGTTATAATACTTTAATTATAAAATTTAGGGCGAAATTAGGGCCTGTTTAAGAGAAATCAATTTCTTTACTTATCACTTAATTTATGGTCTTAACTTATGAACTTATGAACTTTTAAGCGTAAATTAAATTTAAGCGTTAACTTATGAGCTTTTAAGTGTAAATTAGAATTCACATCTTTTTTTGTTGTTGTTCTGTATTTATTTTTTAAATATAACCTAGAATAAAATCTTTGTTCACACATACAGGTTGTACAAAAAGGCAATAAAAATTCAATAGCCTTATTTGAAATGCTTCTAAATTCTTTTTTTTTTTCGGTTAAGCCAAAAGTTAACAAGTGTGTTATCTTTGAAATCTTCAGTTAGAGCTCGATCACAGGAAATTTCTATCAGTTGTTCTTTTTCTTCACAAAATAAAATTTCAGGTATATTTGAACAGAATGGATTTCTAATCCAGTTTTCTTTTTCATTATCCTCAGGAAAATACATGTTGAAATTATTTATCAATGAAGTACAATGATTTTTAATGTCGAATGCTAATTCTTTTTCTATTTTCAAATTATTTTCGGTTAGAAAACTTTCTAAAAGTGGCAGAAAGCTTGAAATGTTATTATCCAATTCTTTGATTATTAGCTCGAGTTTTTTTTATCATTGCCTTTATTTTATCTCTAACGATAAACAAATTAACATTTTGTTCTCGTAATCTTAAATTTAATTCATTTAATTTTCCAAAACTATCAGCTAAATATGCTAAACGCGCCAACCATAATTCATTAAGTAACATTTTTGCAATTCAAATTTTGAATCACAGAGGAAATTTGAATTTCTGATCGAAGTTCAAAAAGACGATTTAAAACTTTGCCTTTGGATAACTACCTTACTTCGAAATGTAACAAAAGCGTTTGATGTTCACTGCCATCTCTTGGCATAAAATCGTAAATATTCTTGTCTTTAATGCTTGGCTTTTAATAAAATTAGCAATTTTCACAGCTTGATTTTCAGGCTTTCAGGGATTGTTTTGGCTACTAAAGCTTCACGATGCATGGAGCAGTGTGTAAATTTAGTTTTAGGTGCGACTTTCTTTATTTGAGATATCGCTTCGGAATGTTCTTCTATTAAAGCCAGAGTCCGTCACTGCATACGGCAATGCATGTATTCCAAGGAATATCCTTCTCAGACAGAAAAATTGTCAATTACTTTCAAAATTTCACTTGCAAAGCTCTATCATGAAGAGATTCACAAAATAAGTGCTCTTCAAATCGTTTAACCTTTTTCGAAATATATATAAACTAATAATTGAACTAATTTCGCTATATCAGTACTTTCATGCAATTGCAATGCGAAATACTCACTGTTTTATTTTTTAAATAAACGTCTCTTTTACGGAATTTGCCATTTCATGAACTTGTCGACTTACTGTATCATTTGATAACAGAATATTATTAAGTTCATTAGCCGCTTTTTGTTGAATAATATTAAAACGATATCTTTAGCTGCTGATAATATAAGCTTTTCTCCAATAGTGTAAGCCTGCCCAGTCTTAGCAATTCTTAGGCTTACCAGGTAAATACAGGGGTTGGACAAAAATATGGAAACACCTTGTGAAATGCACGTTTCAAAAGAAAGATTGATTTTAATGAAATATGTAAGTGGCGCTGGCGGTTTTGACTACTGACGCCACCTATACAACTTCGTAAATGTGCTAAACAGTTCAGTTGTCGGAGTACTGTTATGTGAGGTTGTCATTGCATTATGTCAGAGTTAACAGACTTCGAACGTGGGCAAATTGTTGGAGCACGTATGGTAGGTGCTTTCGTAAGCAAGGTAGCCGAGGTGTTTAGTGTTTCAAGAGGTACTGTATCGAAGATTTATTCCGCATATTTGAAAAGCGGAAAAACATCATCTGCTAAATTACAGCGCGGACGAAAGTGTGTCCTGAGTGATCGTGACAGACGATCATTAAGGGCAATTGTGACGAAAAATAAGAAGACCACAGCTGCAAAAGTTACTGCTGAAATGAATGTTGTGTTACCGAACCCTGTGAGTACCAAAACAATTAGAAGGGAGCTTCATAAACAGGGAATTGCTGGCCTTGCTGCAATTGAGAAGCCACTCATCAGTGATGCTAATGCCCGTAACAGGAAAAGGTGGTGTTTAAGTCATAAAGCCTGGACTATAGAGCAGTGGAAGCGAGTAATATGGTCTGACGAGTCTTCTTTCACATTGTTTCCCACTTCTGGCCGAGTTTACGTCTGGAGAACGCCATCTCAAGCCTATAATACAGACTGCTTGTTGCCAAGAGTGAAACATGGCGGGGGTTCTGTTATGGTTTGGGCAGCCATATCGTGGTTCTCTGCTAGCCCCATGATAACTGTGTCAGGGCACATGACTGCCAAGACTTATGTGAACATTTTGGCCGATCAAGTTCATCCCATGGTACAAACTTTGTTCCCCGATGGTGATGGTGTCTTCCAAGACGACAAAGCCCCTGTTCACACAGCTCACATTGTCCAGGACTGGTTTTCTGAGCACGAGGATGGGTTTTTTCCATCTCCCCTGGCCACCACAGTGACCAGACCTGAATATTATCGAACCTTTGTGGTCTACATTGGAACGGAAAGTGAGTTCTCGTTATCCACCGCCAACATCGTTATCTGAACTTGTAGAGTCATTAGGTTATTACGAAGCAAGAGAGGGGAAAAATATGCAATTCCTTCGCCGGGAATCGAACCACGGACCTCTGAAATACCGGCTCAGTGTGCTGACCATTACACCACGAAGGCACGCTAAGAATGTGGGAGATACACCTTATAAACTTGCCACCGTTTTGCAGGAAGAATGGTATAATATTCCCTTGGCAAACATACAGGAACTGTATTTATCCATTCCGAGAAGACTGCAAGCTGTTTTGGATGCCAACGGGTTTCCTACACCATATTAAGCAAAGAAACATGTTTTTTTAAAGGTGTTTCCATATTTTTGTCCAACCAGTGTAGCTTCCAAAACTTTTTCACTTGAAGTAACAAAACCTTTCATTACTTGTCTACTTTTTTGAACTCCGATAATTTCCTCTTAATATATTCTTCAGATTTGTCCTTTAAACTGGCATGCTTAGATTCAAGATGTCTTTTAATAAAGGGTGGTTTCATACTTGGATTGGATAATAGTTCACCGCAAGCAACACATTGAGGTTGAGGTTCCATTTCATCTCCATTCCAAGTAAATCCAAATGATAAATAACTTTCATTATACTTTCTAGAAACAATTTTTCTTTTCTTTTCAATATTCTTATTGCTAGAATATTGTCCTGGATCCATCACCTGTGAATCGTCACTTTTTCGCTTAGTCAAGCCCACCCATTTTTCTATTTTGAAAATCTAGGTTTGTTTTATTATTTTTTCACAAATATTTAAATGCACAATATATTACGAGTTTTTCAAAAACAGACGAAGATATTCTCAAATCGCGTAGAAAAGTAAGGAATACAAAGCAAAAAGAAGACAAAATACCAGCTGTTAGAGACAGCAAACCGACATAGAAAAGGTTTCTCTTTGAAAATGGAGCAATATGAGCCCGGAAATGGCGACATAAACTGCTGACGTGCTACTAAATCGATAAAGTCTAAGAGAATTAATGATATACTATTATCTTTTTATAGGAACTTATTTTATTTCCTATTAAATACAACATCCATTTCTATCACTCCTTTTAAAAACATCATTTATGGCAAATTTTGTTATGTCTACGGCTAAAAGAATACTTGTGAAACGTACGACATGGAGAAACCGCGAAAACTACCATGCAGATAAATCGTTTGCCTCTTGCTAAGCGGTTATAAACCTTGAACAAAGCTCAGATCGCATAAATTTACGAGTGTTAGAAAAAAAAACTCAATCAGGATGTTGAGATTTTAATTTTTGAATTTAATAGTTAAAAATATTTTGCTTTTTTGCGTACCACCTATTTTTCTCTTGAATACCACCAGTGGTACGGGAACCACCGGTTGAGAACCCCTGAGTTATAGCAAAGGTCTTGAGGTATATCTTTTTAAAGGAAGAGATGCCTTCTTGGAGCACATTTGTATGAAACAACCTTGTTTTCATATTAAACACGGACCAAAACCACAAATATAGACATTTATCTAACCCATTTGATAGAATTAAAACCTAGATCATACGATCACTGTTCTGTGGTCTTGTTTACTCAGAACTGGCGGGTCTCTTCTAAAACATAATTTTGTTTATGTTTACTAATAGATATTTTTCATGCAATAGATCATTATTAGAGAAATAAAGAAATATTTAAAACATAGTGATATCAGTGAAGGAAAATGTGAAAAAATTCCAATTTGCTACAAATTTCAAGTGCAAAAAACAAGAGGAATGATGCTGTGAATTGTACTCATAGGAAAAGCATAAACTAATAGATCACTTCCTTATGTGAACTATTAATTAATTTGTTTTTCAGTACTCTATTCTAAAGATTTTGGATGGGGCAAATAAACTTATGCTAATCTCTCAATGAGGTATTTTACAACATTTTTCATCTGACATCTGAGATAAATTTAAAATAAGTAAAATACATAATTTCTTAAAACAGGGCATATAAAAGCGAATTATATTTTATGCTTGCTATTATATAGAAAACTGGCTAAATAAACAGAAAATCTATAAAAATACGGGCCCCCCCTCCGCTCAAACACTAATAAGGACAAATACTTATAATCCTAAAAATGAACTAAATTATTGCAAATTATAGTTATGAAAATTTATTCAAAATGAAGTAAACAATTATAAGTGCAACATTTTACTTTCAAATATGTCAAGAAACTCATAACAATCATCCATCTCATTCATTTTAATTTAAAAATATTTGGACTAAAACAAAAAAACACATGAAGATACATTTAAAGAAAAAAGTACAGCAACCATTCAAATAACAAAAATTGTTTACAACCCGGAACAAAGCTATTCACTTGTATTAGTATCCTCCCACGCCAATCACATATCATCCAGCTAGCTGAAGAAAAATGGCACTAGGTCACAAGTCTATTTTATTGTTATTAATCCTCGTGACATAAAACTCAGCCAGATCAGATAACCAAGAGACACTGAGTAGCATCTATCTTATACCAAGGGCTTAAGTCCCGTACAGATGTCAATACAAATTTGCCTAGCTGTATCCTTATTTTGATGGATAATATCCAAGGAATTGATAGAAGGCCAATGCACAAATTTTGAAAATATGTCCCTACATCATTTTTTATTAAAATTAAATTTGTGACATTTAATTTTTACATTGTGAAAAATGAGTAATATTCATGAATAGGTTAAGATACTTAAGAGTAATTTCTCACTGTATACTTAAAACAGGATTTTATTATATGTTTTTAGCCCACCAGCGGCCGAACGTTAAAGACGCTGAACGCTGGTAGTTCGATCCGATGTAAGAATCCCGCGAACGAGCTGGCTGCATGGGCGTTTTCGTGGTTTTCCTTATGTGTAAGGTGTATACGAGCCAGTTTCCCTTAGAAAGTCCTTCACGAAAGCAGCTCTCCCTTTAGGCAGATAACCCTCGTGTGCTTTGCCGTAATTGAATAACCTAACCTTGTAAGGTTTTAGTTAAACTAACCAAGTTTTATTTTAATTTAAATCTTCCTATCTCCTCTCTGTTTCAACTTCCCGTCAGAAGAAGCGCGCGTTTTCAGCTTATGCTAATTTGAAGTACAGCCAAGTGCTATTTAAACCAGAGGTAGAAACCTCTCAATGTGAGAGAGCTTTAGTCTCAGATCACGGTCAGTCTGCTCGACGTTCGCCTGACCAGCTAGCAGTTAAAATTTAGAAGCCATAGTGCTTGCTACGTGATTGCATATTGAAGCAATTTGAAGTGCGCTAGTATTAGTATATCTTGCTACGCACCCTTTTAGGTAGAGGCCAAACTCCGCGATTTGCTCTGCGAAGCAAAGTTTTAATTTAATTTCTATTTAGGTATTTATTTCAATTTATTTGTTTGTTAAGTTCGACCCAAGTGTGGTCTTCTACTTCTGTATCCCTCCCGAGTTGGGAAGTGTGTAAATAATAGTGATTTAATAAAAGAGGATTTCAAATCCCTTTCAAGTGCAGTTATTCTCCAACTCAGCATCTACACAAGAACATAGCGTATTATCCGCTCACTGTTCCAGTTCAGGACTTGAGACTTGAGGCTAAGGACCCTATTGAAGACGTTACCATGTTTTCTAAAACTATGCACGGAATACTCAGTCCTGATAGTGGCGCCCGAACAAAAAGAAGAGGATGGCCTCAACAACAAGAAGACGAACCTGAGATACCTGCTGTACCTGTCCAAAATCCTGAGATAGCACCTCCTGGCATAGAAGGATTTGGCTACATCGTACAAACCATGAGAGCAGCCATGAAGCCAGCGGCAAGTTTTGACGGCAAGACAGCCGTAATTAATTTCCTGGAAAAGCTAGACTCCCACTTCATGTTATATCCAGTTCACGAATTTCAGAAAGTCGCTCTTGCTACCAGCGCTTTGAAGGGCCAAGCGCTAAGTTGGTTCAATTGCATCGGAAAGAATCTCTTGGGGGAACCAGGAAGCCCCACATATACGTATGAAAATTTCAAGAATTCCTTGGTGAAGGCATTTCCTGTAGTACGAGACCGAGCCAGACTGGAAGCTGAACTTTTTAGTCGATATCAAGAGAAAATAGAAGATTTGTCAAATTTTATTTTGAGAAAAATTCAAGTTTTCAAGCTGTTGTATGGAAGTCGCCCGGATCCTGAAATTATTCATATTATACTTCCTAGGCTACTGCCCCAAGTTCAAGATTTCATCGAACTAAGAAACCCAACGACATTAGACAGATTATTTGAGCTCGCAGTACAGTTTGAAAGCCGAAGAACAGCCGACAACGAACGACGGCGCCAATTTGAGCGAAGAAGTCAGTGGAGTTCGCCAAGACCGCAGCAAAAGCAAAATCAAAGTTACGGGAATAAGCCGAAGAAAGATGTGTCTCCTAAATCGAGCGGCGAACGAAGGGAATTCAGTAGAAGAACAAGCAAAGATTCCGAAGGCAACCAAAATAAGAAGAATTTAAACTAAGATGGATTTCCTCGAGGAAGGTGAAGAAGTCCGAAGCAGCGCAAAACCCTTCCAAAATCAATTTAAACACCGTGGTCGTGAAGAATTTGAGTTTACCGAAAATTGAAGTTCTAATTAACAACATACCGGCGACGGCCCTCTTGGATACAGGAGCTCAAAGCACCTTCGTATCGGAAAGATTCTTCAAAAAACACTTTCGCCGTTACAGAATTTTTAGTGCAAGAGACACGGATGTCATAGCGGCCCAAGGAGAAAAGTGTAGCTGTTTAGGAAAAGTACCGTTGTTCGTGCGTATCAACAACGAACAGGTAAAGATTTTGTTTTATATTGTGCGAAACCTGCAAACATGTATTATTCTAGGTGTGGACTTCTTTAGTTTGGCAGAAGCAAAAATTGATTTCAAAGGGGGAATGTTGACGTTAAATATGAAGCCAATTGAAGCCAAGAATGATAAGCCCCCGCAGCTGGACTTGCAACATTTACCAGCAGAAGAAAAGGAAAAAATTCAGGGACTGGTAAGTAATTTTTCGAATTTATTTAGTGATGTACAGGGTTTCACACCGGTTGTTAACCACGACATTGACACGGGGGATGCTCAGCCAGTTAGGCAAAAGCCATATAGATATGACAGGGTCAAGGAAGAAATAATCGAATATCATATTAAGGAGATGTTAAAGAATAAAATCATCACGCCAATTTCTAGCAGTTACGCTAGCCCCGTTGTCCTGTGTAAGAAAAATAATGATTACCCGATTACGCACCCGAAGCGGTGGCGTTTTGCTATAGATTATCGCAAGTTAAATTCAGTTACAAAATATCCTGTATATCCGTTGCCGATAATTGAAGAAATTATTCGAAATATTTCGTCTACAAAATACATGACTACATTAGATCTCACGAGTGGCTATTTTCAGATTGGGGTAAAACCCGAGGACGTACACAAAACCGCGTTCATAACGAAATCTGGTACGTACGCATTTCTTAGAATGCCGTTCGGATTATCCGGCGCGCCGGCAACGTTCCAAAGATGTATGGACATCGTCTTAAGACCAGTCCTTGGTAAAAGCACTTTCATATATTTAGACGATATTATAATTACGAGTAGTACTCTAGAACAACACTTACAAGATTTAAGAAAAGTATTTTCATTGTTAAACGAAGCTGGTTTAAAGATAAATGCGTCTAAATGTAAATTTGCCGCAAAAGAGTTACGTTATTTAGGATTTAAAATTTCCCAAAAGGGAATCGAAACGGATCAGTCAAAAATAGTAGCCATTAGAAATTATCCTGTTCCTAAAACAGCGAAGAAATTATCGTCGTTTCTCGGGATGTGTTCATATTACCGGGCTTTCATTAAAGACTTTGCAAAAATAGCTGAGCCACTGCTAAAGTTGAAAAGAAAAAAAGCGAGGTTTTCGTGGTCAGCAGAAGCCAACTTGGCGTTTCAAAAATTGAAAGACGCATTGACTCAAGCTCCCGTCTTAAAATTTCCAGAAGGGGATAAAGGATTAGAGATTTCAGCGGACGCTTCAGATTTCGCGATTGGTGCAGTGCTTTCCCAAAATGGTCAGCCCGTGGCTTTTTTCAGCCGAACATTAAATGAAACCCAAAGAAACTATTCCGCAACAGAGAGAGAAACTCTCGCAGTGTTAGCATCAGTACAGAAATTTCGTGTGTTCTTTGGAAGTTCTCCAGTAACTGTATATACCGACCACGCGGCGGTCACTAGACTCTATTCTGGAAAAAATTTATCACCCAGATTAATAAGGTGGGCTCTCAAATTACAGGAATATAACCTAATAATTAAACATACGCCGGGAAAAGAAAATGTTGTGGCAGATGCTTTAAGCAGAATTAACTTAGATGAAAATGGAAGTGTAATTAAGATAGCCATGTTAACATCCAAAGTATTAGATTCTCGTGAAACAGTAATAGCCGAACTCAAAAAAGATCCGGAGTTCAAAAATATATACAATTATTTGGCCGACCCTGAGAATTTCAATCATCCGGATATTGTGCCGATAAGAAATAGGGCCGAAAATTACGAATTAATTGACGGACTGTTATTCTATACGAAAGCTACTAATGAGAATCATGAATATAGACCGGTTATCCCAGCTAGCATGAGGTTGAATGTATTAGAAGAGTTGCATGATTGTGCCATTTCGGCTCATTTAGGTATAAGAAAAACTGTTCAGAGAGTTCGCGAGGCAGTTTTCTTTCCAGAACTGCAAAAGTTTACTAGGGCGTATGTCCAGTCGTGCCCAACATGTCAATTAAATAATTATGTTAATTTCCGCCCGGCCGGGTTCCTAAATAGTATTAAATCAGAATTCCCAAATCAAATAATAGGCATCGATTTATTGGGACCTTACCCTAGAAGTAAAGTTAACAAAAGCCGATATCTTTTAGTTATAGTGGATCATTTTAGCAAATGGTTAGAGTTGATTCCGTTAAAACGCGCGTCTGCAAAAATTGTAGTAGATTCAATTCTAAATAAGTATATTTTAAAATACGGGGCGCCCCTAAAAGTTATTTCCGATAATGGTCCCCAGTTTGTTAGTAATATTTTTGAGGAAATGTGTGCAAAACTGGGCATACGTCATCTAAAGATGGTCCCGTATCGTCCGCAGTCAAACATAGCGGAACGGGTTAATAGAAATGTAGTGAAAATAATTCGAAGTTATGTGAAAAACTATCACTCTACCTGGGATAGCCATATAAATGAATTTGCATTTGCCCTTAGGACCGCCAAACACGATACTACACAAAAAACACCCGCTGAACTGTTTCTTGGAAGAAAAATTTTGACACCCTTAGATAAACTTTTCTTTGTCCAGGAAAGGGCAGAAGAATTTAAAATAAGTGATATACAAAAGTTGATACGGGAAGCGACGGGAAATATAGAAATGGCCCAGAGAAAACAAAAATTATATTATGACGAAAAGCGAAGAGGGGTCAAGTACAATGTGGGAGATGAAGTTCTGAAAATAAAACATAACTTGTCAAATGCCCCAGAAGAAAAGGTGGGGAAATTTTTTCCGCGTTTTGAAGGCCCTTTCATAATTGAGAAAGTTACACAGGCAGTGGTTATATTAAAAAGAAATGACGGGCAAAGAATCACGGCGAATGTGGATCAAATCAAGCCGTACTATAATAGAAATAAAATGTCAGTATTTAAAGATTTTTTTCAGGATCCGAGGCAATCGAATAGCACGGAAGATGTACCTCAGCGAAAACAGCAGGAACCAGCTACAACGGCATCGAAAAGTCAGAAAAAGAAAGCTCCCCCTCAACAAAGTAGAAGTAAGAACCAAAAATGTGGATTCAAAAGAAAGTCTGACGATGCAGGTGAGCAGACCTACGAACGGACCTACGAGCAAACCAAGAGACGAAAGCAGAATGGGCAAGGAAAGCCCAATGTATCCAAGAGAACTGCGGAAACATCGGACAGGTGCCTGAGAAGCAAGCAGCCTCGATTGCAGCCTGAGAATCAACGTCCCGAATACAGCAGGAACCAGGAGCAGCAACGAACAAGGGCCCAGGAGCGAAGGGCCCAGTCCACCAAACGCCCAGCAGAGCAACCTCCTCCCCAGCGCAAGTACGCTAGGATACAACGACGGAATTGTAAAAGGAAAAGAGATGAACAAGCTTCCAAGGACCAACAACCAAAGTCAAGGAGACTGGCCCAAGCTGCAACTTATTCTTTCAAGGATTGGGCCAAGAAAAGGATGGATGACTACAACAAGATAAGTAGCATTTCTTATTCAAAAGTTTAGTTAATTTTCGAGTGTACTGCAAGTTGCAGGGTCGATTTTACCTCAAGCGAGGTTGAGTTTTACGCCAAGTGGGCGATAAAAACTTATCTTGAAAGAAAAATGTTTTTGTTTAAAAAATTGTAATTCTGCAAAGACTTAAAATTACTTAATGTTTGTAAAGTAGATTCTTAAGCATTGTAAATAGATTAATTTTGTAAAAGCAATGAATTGCTGAAAAGAAAAATGTTAACTAAATGATTTTGTATGACGCTTTGTCGAAAGACTTGTATAATGTCTAGAATGAAAAATCGGAAAATTGAAGAACACGATTTAGTCTATGGACTATTATTTCAGTGTAATGTGATATTTCAAGAAAGTACCTTGAGAAAGGAATAGGAAGCACTTGCTGTAAGCTTAGAAATTTAACCTACATTTGTATTTCATGACTGCTATGAAATTGTTAAAGTGTTATAAAATGTAACAAATAATATTATGCTAGCAATGCACGTTAAGTGGAATATCAATGTGAATTATATGTGCAAACTGCGAATTGTATGCATGAAAAGTTAAAGTTTGAGAAATTTTAGAATGCAAGTGTTAAATAGGCTCTCCACCAAATACACTTAAAGTGTTAGACATAAAGCTAGTGAGAACCTCAGGTTTAGCTGGTTATAGGGCGTTTTTTCAGGTCTCGTATGTCAAGTTCTAACTAATGTTAGTCGATCGTAGGTGGAAGAGTTGAACACCCCCGAACACAGAAAACCCGCAATGGCGGTTTGCTTTGCATCCAACACCGGTGAGAGAGCATTGGGGGAAGAAATTAATTGTGCTTGAATGATAATGTGTGTGTGCGAATTTACACGGGTAAGAATAAAGAATTGTACCCAGAAATTACTCTTATTATGTCATACTAAAATTATTTTCCTTCCAGATTTTGCTGGAAGGAGTAAGACTGATCAAAGACAAATGTTGAAGACTGTTGTTCAAGAAAATTGCTTCTGTAAGAAAAATCTTTCACAAACATATATTGCCTTGTAAGAGTTGACCTAAGTTTACAACAGTGAAATTTCGACTATTTATTTAGAATTGCGACTTTCAACATGGTCCGTTTGGACCACAGTAGTTTAACTATCGCAATTCTGGAGGGAAGTATGTAAGGTTTTAATTAAACTAACCAAGTTTTATTTTAATTTAAATCTTTCTATCTCCTCTCTGTTTCAACTTCCCGTCAGAAGAAGCGCGCGTTTTCAGCTTATGCTAATTTGAAGTACAGCCAAGTGCTATTTAAACCAGAGGTAGAAACCTCTCAATGTGAGAGAGCTTTAGTCTCAGATCACGGTCAGTCTGCTCGACGTTCGCCTGACCAGCTAGCAGTTAAAATTTAGAAGCCATAGTGCTTGCTACGTGATTGCATATTGAAGCAATTTGAAGTGCGCTAGTATTAGTATATCTTGCTACGCACCCTTTTAGGTAGAGGCCAAACTCCGCGATTTGCTCTGCGAAGCAAAGTTTTAATTTAATATCTATTTAGGTATTTATTTCAATTTATTTGTTTGTTAAGTTCGACCCAAGTGTGGTCTTCTACTTCTGTATCCCTCCCGAGTTGGGAAGTGTGTAAATAATAGTGATTTAATAAAAGAGGATTTCAAATCCCTTTCAAGTGCAGTATTCTCCAACTCAGCATCTACACAAGAACATAGCGTATTATCCGCTCACTGTTCCAGTTCAGGACTTGAGACTTGAGGCTAAGGACCCTATTGAAGACGTTACCATGTTTTCTAAAACTATGCACAGAATACTCAACCTAACCTATTATATGTTTCTAGTTTTGATAACATTTTCATTTTGCTAAATGAATAAATTATAAATATCTCTCTGCATATTGTGAGAACAGATATTCAGACAAGCGAAAACAGTATATTATATTTCTTATATTATAACATTTTGCACAGTTTCTCATGTTTATGCTAAGTGATAATTCTTAGGTAGCTATGAATGAATAAGTTTATAAAAACAATTATCGCTTCAGAATATATGACGTTGAAGGATTTCTCAAGACTTTAAGTATTCTTATTCCCATATCTTCAGATTTGGCAACTATAGTTTACATGGCCAAACTATTGTAATGCAAACAAAAGAAGTAAGTATATATATATATATATTACATATTACCAAAATGCATGTTAAGTGCATAAAATGCATTTTAAGTAATATCATGATAAAATACAACTTAAAAGTGATTTATAGTGAAATCTCAATCATAAGCACAAATATAGGTGTACAAATTTTTTAAAGCATCAGAATGCTGGAGAAAACGAAAATACACAAGTATGACATGGTATATAATTCTAACATACATATTTTTTATGAATTGTTTTATTATTATTAATAATAATAATAATTTTACTTTATTTATATACATATTTATAAATCATGAGAATTTTGCCTGTTTTTCGTGACGAAACATTTTGAAGGCTATTTTCAAGGAAGAGGAGCTTTCATGGAGAACATTTTAAGGAAAATTTGCTAGCATTCACATTACACATGGAAAAGTCATACATATATCTGAGCAACCAGCCCGTTCATCAGGATTCAACTACTAGTGTTCAGCTTCTTATCTACTTGACCATTGGCATACAGCAGTCTCTGGGAATATATTATCTGTAGATATGAAATTCTTCTGTATTTATGCTAAAAGAGTAAACAGTGCCCTCGTATATTTAATATTAAAGACAAAACCCATTTTTATACGTGTCAGTTGACAAATTGTAGATAAACTTCAGTTTACAATGAGTGCTGTTCTAGCGTTTCCCATCTTAAATCGATAGTGATGAAAGTCAAGGTCTTAATAAATCCATGATATCTTTGTTTATTTTTTTATAAATTAGGCTCATATTTAATGTGAAAAGGGTTTAAGAATGTATAAATTTATGTGCTATTATAAAAATTAATTTGCATGCGTTCACATATATTTTAAAAAATTAACACATACCCTTCCTTTATATTAGTTGACATAAACAGAAACATATAAAGAATGTTTTTAATTTAAAAAAATAGATGATTAATTTGTACTCTATTTTGGATGATTCATTGCAAAATATAATTTAATGAACAATTATCATTCAGTTATCAGGTATGCATAAGCTTTTTAAAACTTTCCGTGAAACTAAAACTTTTGATATGGAAAATTATACGATTTTAGTTCAAGATGCTTTTCGAGTCAAGACTATCTAAATGTAGTTAGACCTTCCAGTACCTGTTAGCTTGTCACTTATCTCTATTGCTCCTCAGTTTCATTAGATTGCAAAATTTCTTTGACAATGATGTGTTACTCCACAAGACATCTGTCTTTAATAATACTTATGTAATAAATTCGCTGGTCAAAAAATAAGTTATATTTAGAGATACCACGTTAATGCAACATGGCTTTGCTTATATTTGGTTAGAAAAGGATTTGACAAGATTCTACAGGTATGTCAAATCTAGGCTTATACCACTCGCTGATGATTTGATCACTTATATCTGCCACATTGCGGGATAGCTAATCAGTCACATTACAGGAACATTCCACATACTGTTCCGAAAATTTCCATGATTTTTCAGTAGAATTAAGATCAGAAGGTTTAATCGGAAAGTCAATGACCCAGGGAGATTTGTCAGGCTCATCATATTAGTCACGTATGCATGTAGCTTTGTGAACTAGTGTAATCATCTTTAAACATGGAATTGTCGACAGCATACTTTTCACGAAGATATCGACTGAAAGACAATACGTGATCTTTAAGAACGTAAAATAAACGTGATGATGCATGTGCAAATGCTAACTTAGGTATGTGGGTTGATGTGATAGTGAAAAAAAACTTCAAATCATCACAGAACAATTGTCAGCTTGAACTACACCTTGTACACTTTTAGATGCGACACTTCACTGGGCCATCGGTTTACTCAGCGCCATGCATCATCCGGCAACTCAACTGACTGTGTGCTGACGGGAATGGCCAAACAGGGTTGCTTCTTTTTGCCATAGCTTTGCATTTTCCAGTCAAAACGAAAAATAATCACACAGAACAACGCTTGCAATGCATCAGTACAAATCTTTAATCTTATAGGAAAATTTCCCATTCTGGCGAAAACTTGGCATGTCTGCTAGGCTATAAGTAGTGGTTTAATGAAACATCTGTGCTGGCATAAAAGTGACTATTTTTTTTTCCCATTGAGTTTATCTGAAACCACAGTGTTTCACGATGCTTCTCCGATTTTGTCAAAAGCGAATATTTATATACGAAAAGAAGTGTGTCCATTTCTGTGTTTGTATGTACGTAATTCTTACAGATCTAGTTTTATTCCGATCTTCATGAAATTTTGTACACTTGACTTTCAAGACAAGGAAAAGGTTCTTGTCTACATAAGATTTCGAACGGGTTCTACACTCTCTGTGTAGATTTTGTGTGAATTTAATAATGTTTTGATTAAAACTAAGAGATTTAAAAGCTTTGTGTTACCATTCTGCAAAAACATTTATGCTTCAAATTTAAATAGAAAACTCGGCACTTCTTTTAAAGTTTGTTGCCAGTAAACAAAAGTTAATATATTTGTCTTCTGATTTCAATAAACAATTTAAGTGATTTGAAAGAAATGTTTTATTGATGCACGAATTAAAATATTTTTATCTTTCACGTGCCAGTATGTTGTCGTTAAGTTGCACATATAACACATAACACTGAAAAATTTACAAATTAATCACTATTGAATTATAATTTTTTTTAGAACTCGATGAACACGTTTCAAGCCCACTAGAACTTCTTCACATTTCACTGATCATATGAAACACCCTAAACACTATATTTGAAGACTGACGGCACACTCGATGACACTTTAAAATCTCACTCGGTGACGTTTTTAGAATGACACCTTGAGAATCTTTCAGAAGAAGCGCACACATATCACTAGAAGCGTCCAGATGTCGTCCACTTATTTCACATTTCACTGTTTCACGCGCAACTGTCGAAAAAAGCACAGCACTAAAAGTATCCGGATGTCGTCAAACATTTTTTTTTTAGAATTTTTTTCACTTCACACGTTAGATGAATTCTTTTCGCTTTAGACGGCCTTGAAACAAACAAAAAAAAAAAAAAAAACCACG
>KK119541.1:17009-35287 GCA_000611955.2 Stegodyphus mimosarum | reverse complement strand
GCCGAACTTCGGGCTTTGGACGTAACATAAATATGTACATAAAGACAATAAAGATATATTTTTGCACTGAAGGCTTTTCCTTCTGATATTATGAACTCCGGTTCTACTGCTCCTTTCACTAAAATGGTGACCCTTTCAACAAAAGTCAACAGTTTTCTGCGACTTTTTGGAGTGCATCTCGCCAAATTGGCAAGACAGGATGCTAGGTTTAGCACATGCAGCCCCAGAATCGTACATACTAGAGAGGTATGTCTTTCTCTGAACAATGAAGTCTCATATCGAAATATGTGAATTTTCGCACACGTGATACAAATGAATTATCAGCGTGATTTTAAAGTCTTTTTTAGACTATATTTGGCTAATCTTCCAATGCCCCTCTGTGCCATATCACCGCCCCCTAATTTTCTCTGGGTTTTTTACCGCCCCCCTGAAAGCCTGAAACGCCCACAAGGGGGCGTTATCGCCCACGTTGGGAACCTATGCTTTAGACGGACAAGCAGAGCATAGAAGGCAAGTTAGCAGTGGCGGAAGCTAGGGAAAGGAATGCAGCAGAATAATGACGTAGTTATTGTGCCAAGAGTATTTATACTGAATCTGATGTACAAGTAGAGCTAATCTGTGATTGGTTAATTTTAGTTTTAGTTGCCCTTTTCAAGTAGCGTTATATAACGTAGAAAGATCTCGAGTTGGGGAGAACAGATGACTTTAGGGGAAGAGTGCCAAATCTACAATCATTATATATATATATATATATTTAACTATTCTCCAGTGTTAAAAACATTTTAATTTTAATTCGTATTTTATGTTACTGAAATTCCGCAAGCTACGAAGGTCATATTATGAGCACAAGTCGTGTATCTGTTAGCGTTCTGAAGTTCTTTCTCTATTTTCCATCTTCGACATGTTCAAGAAAAAGCTACGTTGAAGAAATTGGCTAAAATGAATGGTGATTTTTATGAAAAAAAAACATATAGTTGATTGAAAAAACGTAAATGTCATTTCTTACTAAATTCGTTATACGGTGGCGTGTTAGTTCTACAGTTTTAATGGAGCTTAGTAAAAATTTGCACAATTCACCTTGAACCAAACTAAGAGGAAAATTGCTGTTTATCTCAGATTTCGAAAAAAACTACCGTCATTCCCTTAAAATGAAGCCTCTTCACTCTGCTTAAAGCCCTGGCAACGTTGTTACTTATTCTAGTAGTAAGACTATATATTAAAAAGACTGGAATATGCTAGCAAGTTTGACCTAGAAACAGAAAAGAAAATTAACAATCCTGCTTCAGAGGGCGTTCCAGCTAACAACTTTACCAAATCTATACCTTGCTGTAATGAAAAAATAGTATAATTATGTCAAATTCTTTGAATGAAATTTTAAAATTGTATGTCACTTACCAACTATGTTATCTTCAGATGTATATTTTACTTTTTGCAAGAAGAATATTAATATGAATGTTGCTGTTATACGTGTACAGAAGAATTCTAAAAGCAATATTATTGACTTTAGAGGTTTAAATTAAGTTATATTTTATTAGAAACTTCACACCATCTTGAAGATTAAATGGTAGACACAGTATAAAATGATAAATAAAATAACTGTGAACGTGCAAAACTGTGTCACAAATTAAATACAGAAACTTTCGTCAGCGGCCTGCTTATTTCATCTTGCTTGGGAGACCAATTTATCATGACCATTTCACGAATCTTGACACGGAATGAGCACTGTTTTTTTGCACTGCGGCTCTTTCTTGCCTTCTTTAGTCATGAAGATAATGTGTTTTTCATTACAACATTATCCTTTAAGTTTTTAAATTTAAAGTATAACAAGAAATGATGGAGTAACAAAATCGCATATACACATAAATTTTAGTCGCAATGGTTTGTCAAAAGTAACAAATTCGCAAAACATTGCACGATCTGGGAACAGTGACTCCCATCTAGACAAATCAGAACTTCTCAATCTGAAACACGTGCTGCGTATTCCTAAAAATGCGTCGAAATACGCCCTCCTGCAGAGCTCCGAAGTCGCCGTGGATGCCACACTTGGCGAGCTTATGAATCTCATGAAAAGCGCCCAAAACCCTGTCAAATAAGTGGTCGATTCTTCGCTAAATAAGTGGTGGATGCCATTATTACTATGAGCATACCATCGATAACCCATCCTTCACAACCAGAATTATCACCACAGGCAGGTGTTGGTTTTCTGGACTGAAAGGGGTAAAAGAATTTATCAATCTCTAGAAAAATACTGAATAAACTATTTGTTGTATGCATCTATTCTAACTATACATCTGCAAATGAAGTAACATGAAATGGGTCATTCTCCATAGTTACGGTTTTAAAAAAATAGATTTAGTGCATACAGAAACTGCATACTAGGAGCAACTTCCCATTATATCACCTATTACTTCAGACCTTTTTAGATTATAGTAAAGAGTAAATGAGTAAATGGAATTTCTTTTGTCCGAAGCAGGGTCCTAATTACCGAGCGCAAAGTAGATGTAAAAGAAAAGCTATGCCGCTATCTTTCCCGATAGTATAAAATGCCACTGGGAATACTTTGCTTTATAATATAAGCAAAATGTTCTGCTGACCAAACCATAGTCTATTCTAAACGGCACATAAGTCGCTTTTTTACAGTACGCTTCCCATCACTGCACAAACCGTAGCTATGCTACTCCGAAATTGGAGAGTTCTTTTTACCGCACCCCGTACTATCGAAAAACTGTCCTGAAATTCTCCTATTTTATACACTGAAATAGAAGGGTTGTTTGAAACACATAGCTGAAATGATCAGGATTGCTTACTCTTTCTAGTACAAATGAAAGTGAGCTTCATGCTAATTTAATTACATTATTTTCAGGAAAAGAAAACAAAATACAGCGCATTATACGTTATTTAATGTAGGTATTATATTAGATCAGGTGTCTCTCAACCAAAAAAAGGGGAGAAAAAAGAGGTATGCAATATAATGCGTAACTGGACATTAATGCAGTTTCAATCTATTTTACAGACATTTTTTGAAAATCCTAAATGGGCCTTTTTTTTATTACATTTAGATAACTGTGTGTAATAAAGATAAATAAATAGAAGAATTTTTAAAGTACGAATTCAAAAAAAAAATCCTTACACATAATTATAAGACAGAATACTCGAATACTCTATCAGACAATATCTTGATCTAGGGGACAGGATCGCCTATATGGAGATCTGAGATATATGATATTGCCTGTTGGTTGGTTTATATCTAATTTATATCCAGCAGTATACACACTGTAAGAGAAACTTGACAATATAGTTACAAGTCCCTTCCAAGCTCGAAAGACCAATAATAGATTATGGTTCTAATCATTGTAAAGGCAGCTAATTTCTCGCATACCCCTAAGAAAGAGACCAGCTGCGAAGGAGTACAGGCTCATTATCCGGAAGACCGGAAAGCACTCCCTGCATTGCCTCTCCTGCACCACTTCTAAATGGACCCCGAGAGGGAAATTGTAAAACGCAGGAAATAGAATATAATTATGCAGATATTTACAAGTTGTACTCTTATGGAAGAATAATTCTTCTTGTTAACATATTGGGGGGGGGTTACCTTCTTAATTCACAGTTCAATAATTTAAAACCCCTAACACTAATAATCGATTAAGTGTGTGAACAGAGACGTAAGGCTCAAGAAGGGTTAACTACCCTTTATTTCTTAAAATAAATATGGCACAATCAACACCTAACTCGGAACGTACAGCAAAGCCTCCACTTGGGCTTGAACTTAAATTAATATGAAATTAAACTTAACTAGCTTAACTAAAGCTAACTGAAAGGTATAACCGAAGCTGTCAGGATTCTAAGTAGTTGGCCCCTAAATCTTAATTAAGTCGGCAAAGCCAAACAAGGGCCTAAAGTACCGCCAAGCGTAGCAATAGCTTAGAGAGACGTAGCCAAAAGGCAAACGCGCGCTAGTCAGCAACTCAGGTTCTCTCTAGAAGTCGGTAAAACATCGACTTAAATACTACTCTTTACTCATTTGCATTAACCGCGTTTCTGAAATTACATTCTGGTAGGAAATTGTAAGCAGAAGCTAGAAGGGATAGGAAAGATCATAAACTTAAAGTAACTGTTATTAAAATTAGAATAAATCAGTTAACTAAGTGCGCGTCAGATCTAAAAGCATAAAAATATATTAATTCTAAATTTATCCTTAAGTTTGTGGTGATTTTTTGTTATGTTTATGTTGAAAATGTTATATCTTATAATCTGACGAATTTCAGTTGCAGATTTAAATTTTGATTCGTCATGTGTTGTCGTCACAATTATACTTTTTTACTCCAATTTCAAAAACGTTTTTGTACTTTGAGCTTTTTCTTGTAATTTAATAAAATATTTTTAAACTTTCAATGGATTACAAAACTAGTTTAATATTTCTGGGGTTCCACCCTTTTATTTCACAGTTCAATGTGAGGAACCTTGTACACTGATAAGCGAATAATCGCTTGAGTTTGTGAACAGAGACGTAAGACTCAAGAAGAGTTAATTCCCCTTTATTTCTCAAAATAATGATCTGCACAGTCTGCTCGTATCTCAGGGCGTACAACAAAGCCTCCATTTAGGCTTGAACTCAAATTAATAAGAATTAAAACTTAACTAATGCTTAACTAAAAGATATAGCCGAAGCTATCAGGATTCAAAGTAGTTGGCCCCTAAATCTCAATTAAGTAGGCGAAGCTATCAAGGGCCTAAAGTACGGCCTAGCGTAGTAATAGCTTAGAGAGAGAGGGGCCAAAGAGAGGGCTTAGAGAGAAAGGGGTGGCGTAGCTAAAGGCAAACGCGCGCTAGTCAGGAACTCGGGCTCTCTAACGAAGTCGGTGAAACATTGACTTAAATACTACTCTTACTCGTTTGCATTAAAAGCTTTTCTGAAAATACGTTCTGGTAGGAAATTGTAAGCTGAAGCTAGAAGAGATAGGAAAGATGCATAAACTTAAAATAACTGTTATAAAATTAGGATAAACCTTACAATATGCTTCAGGTGGATTCTCATTGTCAAGAAAACTCGGAGCAATGATGGCTGCATGTATTCCATCCACTGCACTTATCACGCATGGCAGGCCAAACTTCTGCATAAATTCAGCCTTAACTAACTGCTGGGCTTCTGTTGCTCTTGGAAATTGAACCCATTTTGGTGCCAGAATATCCTTTATTACTGAATTGACAGCAGTAATGCACCTATTGACAGTTGCCTGACTTAATGCGAAGTCACTTCCAACAGGGTCCTGATACCAGCCTGTTGCGAAAAATCGCAAGGCAACTAGAACCTAGAAATAAATGTTAGTAATTTTATAACGTATGCTCCTTTATTCAGTATCATCAACAATTCCTTAATTAATAAAACAACTGCAATGATCAAACATCTGTTTTGATAAAGAAAGAGCATTTGTTTCAGAAATATTAACACCATACAGAAGTAAACAATTAAGTTTCATGCGTGCCTCACAACGTACATATATAGTACTGAGATGATTAGGTAGTGGTGCTGGATTTTATGGAAGACAAACTGAAAGATTATATGCATCACAGCTTATCAGTTATTGACAAACGCAAGTTTAAAGCATCAGCAAGCTTATAAAACCAAATGAAGTAGTTAAATGATGAATGCTGAGATGAACCGTTACATGAAACTCATAAGAGAAATGATTACGTGTTCTCATACTCAAATGCTTACATATTAAAAGCTAAATAAAGGAAACCAATTTCAATGAAACAAAATTAAAAAATAGATTATTCAAACTGAGAATGACAATAATTACATGTCTGTGTACATTCTAGCGTCCATAACAGGTAGTAACAGTTGGCATATTAGTAGCACAATGAATAAATTCAGTGAAAATTATTTATCTGATCTATATAATATTAATTTCAAGTCTTTCACAATATTAATTATGAATTTTGTTCACCAAAAGGATAAATGTAACTTTTAAATCACAACACAGATGAATATACCTAAATATAAATTAAACATATTTTTTAACTACAATAGATGTAAAATATCTTAAACCACTCTTTCTACGAAAATTGGATTTATTAATACTAATACAAAAAATCTATGATCAGAATATACTCATTCCGGGTTTCAGGATCCAAAGTAACTCTGTTGCATTTCCGAGGGCAAGCAGATCTCAAATCTTGAATTAGCTGAAACGTTAATTCCTTGCTTAAACGAAACTTTTTAATAAAATTTCGATTGGGGAAATCGAACGAATTTCTTCGATCACGAAAAATTCGTTGCCGACGCAGAGAAATTCGATTGATTTCGTCCAAAAAAGCTTCAACTAAAACTGACGCAAATCCTTCTGTCATTTTTATTGCCACAATGTGACGATCTGTTTATTTAACGCGAATATCACGCCTTAATTTAACAGCCGTCTAGTCAATTTAAAGGTCGAATTTAACGCCATCTCTGATGAGAATACTAATACTCGAGATTTAACTACTTGTGACATCAGAGTACCACGTGATTCCTTAAATCTCACTTAACGCTGTGGTTAAAAATGTCATGAATACTGCCCTAAGAATCGAATCACAATCAGCAACTCAATCGCGGAACTAATGGAGACTGAATTTGTGATGACATCAGAGAGATGTGAACATACGTAATTAGATGTCATAAAAATCACGTGATCGCTGATGTCCTGTGCGATTTTTTGCTACTGCCATCAGTGTTGCCAGAAATTTTTCGACTAGAGCAGAAGAAGAAGCGGAAATCGGAGATCATCATTCGTTATCCCATTATTATGAAATTTAACGAACTGTTACAGGTCCTTAGGGGGATTGATAAACATGTAGCGGTAAAGGCCTTCGGGTCGAACACCACTTAACGAATGATGATCTCCGACTTCCGATCTCCGCGACTTTTCGCTTCTTCTGCTCTAGTTAAAAAATTTCTGGCGACACTGATGGCAGTAGATGAGAGAGAAAGAATTATTTCAAACAACAAAGTGTAAAGAAGGAAGTGAAACTAGTATTACCATTCGCAAAAAGGCCCACCTTTTGTCGCATTATTTATAGAGGGCTCTACAGTTATCACCTTTCCCCCTCACCGTAGTATTTTACACATGCAATAATAGTCGAAATACCGATTAAATAACAATTTGCATTATAAGTAAGGCATCAAATGGAACCTGTTTCGTCCCTGGATGCATTAGTGGTTATATACTAAACAAGAATAAACGTTTGGAAATAAATAATTCAAACCTATTTAGAATTCCAAAAATAAGCTACATTTATATTATGCCTGATCCCAATTAGACGAATTTTTATCACTTGTCAGAACGTCTGTATTGTTAATAAATAAAAGAGGATATTTGCTGTATGCTTGTAAAAAAAAAGGAGAAAATTGAAAATTAATTAAATATTGCATATAACTTATTTGAATTTAATATGCATCTGCATTTCGTGCATGAAAGTAGGCAATCTTTAGATCCTAATATGTAAAATAACCTTATATGTATCATATGTAATACCAAAATTCTTATATATATCATTTGACGCAAAATTCTTGCCTAAAGTTAGATAGTTCTTACAAGCCTTTTTATAGGCAGCAAGAGTGATTCGTGAAATTCATGCTGCCATCACAGTCCAAGCACATGGTCGATTATTAATTTTTCGACATATAACATCTTTACTAATGCAATTTATTCTTGCTGATTTGGGGGATGATGAATGATTCAAAATGATTCATTTCATTAATGTTTGCTACTGAATCTTCTAATTGTAGTGCTGATTAAAAATAATGAGCTGTAGAGTGCCATATTAAATGTAAAAAAAAAAAATGTTTAGAAATTTGATTACAACTTCCAGTTTTTACCTACTATTTTTTCCAACATTACATTTTAGAAAAATTGCAGTTAAATAATTTTCAGAAGATCCATGTGAATTTGAATTATTAATCATACAGGAAGTGTATATATTCAGCAGCAATACTTTCTGGCTGCAAGCAAAAAGAATATGGGGATTGGTTTATTTAAACACTAGGAAGCACTCTCTGTCTACCTGACTAAGGGGAAGGACACATTCGTAGAGAACTTTTTAAGGAAAACTGGCTCGCATCCACGTAACACATGCGGAAAACCACAAAAACGCGCATGCAACCAGCCTGTTTGCTGCGATTCAAATCTGGACCAAACTACCGGTGTTCACCGACTTTCACCGTTCAGCCGCTAGTGAACCAAAGACCAAGGGGCTTCAAATTGAATACAAATTTAACAAAGGGGTCACTCCAGCCTCCTATAGCCCACCACTGTGTGTTAGAGTATAAAACAATACTGTTAAGATTGTTTTAGGATTACTTGTGTAATTATTGTTACCTCTTTACAAATTTCTTACAATAAAAAAATAAAATTTTTGTATTTCAATTGAACCTGTTTCTTTCATTGCTAGTATTTAATGGTTGATAAAGAGATATTGAACTGAAAATAAAAAAGTGAATAGTTAATACAAGAGAAAATTGGCTTAGTTTTACATAAGTAATGATATTTTTTTAAATAAAGCAGCGAGCATATCTGCATCAATAAATAATAAGTTCAATAAATGAAAATAGAAAATAGGGGCTCTTTCCCAGTAAAAGAACATACAAAACGGTTTTTTTTTTAAAGTGTACATGTCTTGGTTTGAAACGTAACAGCGAGAAAATATCAGCTCATTATAACTGTGGTAAAATTTTTCTAAACATAAGAAATACATCTTTCAGCTTACTGAATGAAATAGAATGATTTATGTTCAAAATTTATTCACTACACTTAATTTGGAAAAAAAAAAGAACATTGTTATAGGTAATGAGAGTAATATATAATTTAACTGTCTGCCTACATAATCTTTTGGGAGAAAAAGTTTGATACTTGTAACTTTTATGTTAAAACATAAAAGATCTAGTGTATTTTTTTAGTTCAAATGTTGCATTAGAAGTTAGTTAAAAAAACTAGCAGGACAATAATTAGAGATATACTGAATTAGTTCGAATATATTTTTTTACTGCCTATGGTCTTCACATTTAATTATGAATGCGATAAAGAAGGTTTAAAGTAACCAAATATTCCGAATAATTAACTGGATTTCAATCTGAATACTATTTAAGAATTTTGTCGTACCAATTTGAATTATAGTTCAGTCCTTCTAAAACAACAAAGATGTGGAAATTTTTAACGAAAAACGAAACAAATATCAAAATAAAAAAAATAAAAAAAATCTGAAAGGTTTCAGATTTTAAATTACGTCCAAAGGGGCGTTTTTTAACGTTTTGTGTATTACCTTTATTTATTAAATATCATGTTCTTCGCACTTAAACCATAAAATTCAGTTCAACAGCAACATCGCAAAATAATTTAAAATGAGCATACCTTTTTCCGTAGAGTATTGCCATTGCTGGCTTTTAAATCACTGAGTTTGTTCATCAAAAATTCGTTTAAGTTTTATAAAATATGAAATAGATAATAAAACAAATTCCAAATTTGGGCTTCCAGATGCGCATATTCGGGAGGAAACGTACGTTATTCAAAACTGGATGGCTGTAGGTACCGTTGTTTTATGACATTTGGAGAAATATATGTAGGAATTGTAACTGTAACTGAGTAAGATTATGTAAAGAGCGCCATCTAGATTAGGGTGTGGTCAGACGAGAGTTTGACGATAGTGAACACAAACGTATTAAGTAGTGACGATTGTTCTTTTTTTTCCCTTTTCTTTTCATTCCTATGTAAATAAATAAATCCTAGTTTAACTTCATGAGTTAGTGGTGAATATCGTAAATCTTCCCCATATTTTGGTGTCAGAAGTGCTTTCGTGCCCATAGTTGGGATTACGTTACGTCACCTGTGCTAGATCCTGATCACCCTCGCATGTTGATTAGTAAAGTTCACCTATTTTCAAAAGGACTACAGGTGAGCACTTTACATTTATCAATTTCATTTTGACTGTATAATTGTTTCAAGTAATAAACATGTCTTCAGAACAAAATTTTGAAAAATTAAAACGAAAACGTAGTATTGATAGAAGCAGTACGACTAAACTAATTTCAAGAATTGATGTAGCTTTAGCAGATGAAAATGTTACATGCGATATCTTAGACGAACATCTAGAAGTTTTAATAGAAAAAATGAATAAACTAAAGTCCTTAGATAGTCAAATTGAACATTTCATTGATGTAAACTTCATTGAGGAAGAAGTAAACACTAGCACTGATTACCAAGAAAAATGTCTCAGGTATACCAGCAAACTTAAGCGCTCATTGAAACAGAAGGAAACTTTTACTAACCCGTCGACATCTGAAAAACTGTTAAGTACTCCCAATGATAGCTTTAATTTACCGTCTTCAGTTAAACTTCCTAAGTTAACAATCAAACCGTATTCAGGAGACCCAAAATTATGGAATGAATTCTGGAATTCGTTCGAAATAACTATCGATCGCAATGATTCACTTTCGAAAATTGAAAAGTTTGCCTATTTGAAAACATACTTGACTGGAGGAGCGTTAAGTGTAGTATCTGGTTTTCAATTAACTGATAAAAATTATGACAACTGTGTAAAGTTACTTAAAGATCGTTTCGGTCGAAAAGATATCATCATTGATTCTTTCATGAGTAAACTTTTAAACTTGCAAAGTGTTAAAAATTCATCAAATGTTCCAGCTTTGCGAAGGTTATATGATGAGCTTGATATCGCTATATGAAATTTAGATTCACTGCACGAGGATTCAAAATACTATGGTCCTCTTTTGATTTCAATTGTTTTAAATTTATTGCCAGAAAATCTTGTTTTAGATTTTAAGCGAAACACATATTCAAAGTGCGATGTAACAATTTCTGATCTTCTTTCTTTTTTAAAGTGCAAAATTCAATCTCGTGAATCTACATTTTTAGCTTTACATGACAGGAAAGCTTTTTCAGCAACTTCCAGTAACTACCAGTCATCGAAATGTTATAATTGTAACGGGTTTGGTCATTTATCTAAATTTTGTCCCGACAAACATCGCGGACCCAAATGTTTATCTTGTGGAAATTTCGGTCATAAATCCCTTATGTGTGTTAAAAAAACTGCAAAACAGAATGCTGACAAAACAGAATGCTGACAAAAACAACACTCCCGCATCGGCAAAAACGAATGCTATCACATCAATCAACTTTCATGCGCCGAACCTACTCCATAAAGTAATCAAAATTAATGATGTATCACTCACCGCTATCATTGATACCGGAAGCGAAGCAACGGTTCTGTCTAACCACATTTATACACAAATAGGGAATTCCCCTTTAAGCGCGTTTCATAATATGCTAACTGGCTTCGGTAATGACAAAATTAAACCAATGGGTTATTTTATAGCTGATATTTTAATAGATACAGAATTATTTACAACGAATGTTTATGTCGTCCACAGTAATGTAATGCCATTTGACGCTATAATTGGCATGGACATTCTTAAACAAGGTGTAGTTAATATAAAAAAAGATGGTGTTTGTATTTCTAAACATGTTTCTAAACAAGTTGATCCGAAAGATGTATACATCAATAATATTTCCTTTAATCAAACATTTGAATTAGAAATAGGTCCTACTGCTACAAAAGAACAAGTTAGAATTATTGAAAATCTTGTCTCCGATTACAGACCTCTCAAAACCAAAATTACGAACATTGAGATGACTATTCAAGTAAAAGATAAAACACCTATTTTTCACAGACCTCGACGATTACCTTTTGTCGAAAGAGACATTGTAGACAAGCAAGTTCAAACTTGGTTAGCCGACGGCATAATTGAACCCTGTTCTTCCGAATATTCTAGTCAAGTTGTAGTAGTACGCAAGAAAGACGGCAACCCTAGAGTTTACATCGACTATCGGCCATTAAACAAGAAAATAGTTAAAGATCGGTATCTCTTACCTGTAGTAGAAGATTTACTGGATAAATTACAAGATGCCCGTACGTTCACCACAATCGATTTAAAAAATGCTTTTCCATGTTAGTGTTCACAAAAACAGCCGACATTACACGTCATTTGCCACACATAATGGACAATATCAGTTTCTACGTGTACCTTTCGGTCTCTGTACCTCACCTTCTGTATTTCAAAAATTTGTAAATTCCGTTTTCAAGGATTTAATTCTCCAGGGTTATGTTTTACTGTATCTAGATGACTTCATAATTCCTGCTAAAGATGAAGTGAAGGAATTCGACGTTTGAAATCCGTTTTCTCAGTTGCATCTGCTTATGGACTCGAAATTAATTTTAAGAAATCTGAATTTTTAAATCGTAGAATTGAATTTCTTGGTTATGTCATTGAAAATGGTCAGCTCTTCCCATCTCCTCTTAAAAGAGCTGCAGTTATTAATTATCCTGAGCCTAAAGGTCATAAAGATTTACAAAGTTTCCTTGGTCTTGCCGGATATTTTCGTATATTTATTCTCAATTTATCGATAATCGCTCAACCATTAACCAATCTTCTTAAGAAAGGTAATGACTTTGGTGACAACGAGAGAAACGCTTTCGATCTTTTGAAACAACGTTTATGTGAAAAACCCGTACTCAATATCTATAATCAACACAGTGATACTGAAATACACACTGATGCCAGTATCCATGGCTATGGTTGTATACTGATTCAAAGATCAATGATTGATAATTGCCTAAATCCTGTTTCTTACATGAGTAAAAAGACATCTGATGCGGAAAAGAAATTTACCAGTTACGAACTTGAAGTATTAGCTGTAATTCAAGCTTTGAAAAAATTTAGAGTTTATCTTTTAGGAAAACATTTCAAAATTATTACTGACTGTAACGCGTTCAAAATGACAATGAACAAGAAAGACTTAAATACACGAATAGCACGTTGGGCACTGATGTTAGAAGATTTCGACTACGAAATAGAACACAGAACAGGAACTCGAATGACACATGTCGACACATTGAGCAGATCCCCTGTGATGGTCATCACTCAAGATAGCCTCATTTTGAAAATACGAAACGCTCAAGAGCAAGATGATCACATCCGAGCTATCAAAGAAGTCTTAAAAGTTAAACCTTATGATGACTATAGTGTTAAAGCTGATATACTAAAAAAACTGCAAAGCAGAATGCTGACAAAAACAACACTCCAACATCGGAAAAAACGAATGCTGTCACATCAATCAAATTTCATGCGTCGAACCTACTCCATAAAGTAATCAAAATTAATGATGTATCACTCACCCGTATAAATTTGTCGACGGTAAGGAATTACTTGTTGTTCCACAATCAATGCAAAGGGACATCATTAAGGATGCACATCTTCGTGGACATTTCGCTACTAAACGAACTGAAGAACTCATCAAACAAGAATTTTATATACCTAAACCTAAAGATAAAATTTACAACTATATTGCTAATTGTGTTCCTTGCATACTAATTAATCGTAAATGTGGTAAACAAGAAGGTATGTTGCATTCTATACCCAAACAAGATGTACCACTTCATACATATCACATTGATCATTTAGGACCACTCCAGAGTACTCATAAAAATTACAAATATATATTTGCTGTTATTGACTCTTTCACAAAGTTCGTATGGCTTTACCCAACCAAATCTACTGATAGCGCCGAAGTAATATCTAAATTGGAAAATCAAAAATTTGTCTTTGGAAATCCTTCGCGTATAATTTCAGATAAAGGATCCGCATTTACTTCAAAAGATTTTCAAGATTATTATTCAACCAACAATATTCAGCACATTCTAATTACTACAGAACTGCCTCGTGCCAATGGACAAATGGACAAATTGAAAGATTGAATTCTGTCATAATTTCTGTTCTCTCCAAATTATCGATTCAAAATCCATCAAAAGGGTATACACACGTCGGCGAAGTTCAGCAAATGATCAACTCAACATACCAACGCAGTATCAATACAACTCCATTCGAACTCATGTTTGGAACTAAAATGAAATCTGCTAATCATGATAAAATTACAGAGCTGTTAAATGCAGAAATCCAGTCAGATTTCGTCAACGCTAGTGATGATCTTCGCAAGGAAGTTAAACAACAGATTTTGAAAGTCCAGGCTGAAAACCGTAAAACTTATAGTCTGAGACGTAAACCATCTCGTAAGTTCCAGCTTCACGACCTAGTGGCAATCAAGCGTATACAATATGGACCTGGTCTTAAACTGAAACCCAAGTTTCTCGGACCCTACAAAATCATGAAAATCAAGCCAAATGACACTTATGATGTTGAAAAATGTGGTTTCTTTAATGGACCTATGAAAACAAGCACTTGTGCCGAATTTATGAAACCTTGGATTTCATCAGAATATATTACATGAACTTTAGTGTTTTATGAACATTTTCTCATATGAACTGATTTACACCTTTGGACTTTAAATCTATCCATCCTTTTATTGATTATAATTACTAACTATTTTTTTTTATTTTTCTAGGTGCTGTTTTTAGAAGATCCACACAGAATATTATTTTCATTCATCTCTCTAATTTAGTATTTTCCTTTATTACTTATAAGTGTTAATATTTTCCTTTTTACTGTATTTTATATGTTAAATTTAACAGTTTGCTCTTGTCATCTGAGGGCAGATGACCATGTCGGATGGCCGAATTATGTAGGAATTGTAACTGTAACTAAGATTATGTAAAGAGCGCCATCTACATTAGGGTGTAGTCAGACCAGAGGCTGACGATAGTGAACACAGACGTATTAAGTAGTGACGATTGTTCTTTTTCTCCCTTTTCTTTTCATTCGTATGTAAATAAATAAATCCTAGTTTAACTTCATGAGTTAGTGGTGAATATCGTAAATCTTCCCCATATTTTGGTGTCAGAAGTGCTTTCGTGCCCATAGTTGGGATTACGTTACGTCACCTGTGCTAGATCCTGATCACCCTCGCATGTTGATTAGTAAAGTTCACCTATTTTCAAAAGGACTACAGGTGAGCACTTTACATTTATCAATTTCATTTTGACTGTATAATTGTTTCAAGTAATAAACATGTCTTCAGAACAAAATTTTGAAAAATTAAAACGAAAACGTAGTATTGATAGAAGCAGTACGACTAAACTTAAATTTTGAAAAATTAAAACGGAAACGTAGTATTGAAAGAAGCAGTACTACTAAACTAATTTCAAGAATTGATGTAGCTTTAGCAGATGAAAATGTTACATGTGATATCTTAGACGAACATCTAGAAGTTTTAATAGAAAAAATGAATAAACTAAAGTCCTTAGATAGTCAAATTGAACATTTCATTGATGTAAACTTCATTGAGGAAGAAGTAAACACTAGCACTGATTACCAAGAAAAATGTCTCAGGTATACCAGCAAACTTAAACGCTCATTGAAACAGAAGGAAACTTTTACTAACCCGTCGACATCTGAAAAACTGTTAAGTACTCCCAATGATAGCTTTAATTTACCGTCTTCAGTTAAACTTCCTAAGTTAACAATCAAACCGTATTCAGGAGACCCAAAATTATGGAATGAATTCTGGAATTCGTTCGAAATAACTATCGATCGCAATGATTCACTTTCGAAAATTGAAAAGTTTGCCTATTTGAAAACGTACTTGACTGGAGGAGCGTTAAGTGTAGTATCTGGTTTTCAATTAACTGATAAAAATTATGACAACTGTGTAAAGCTACTTAAAGATCGTTTCGGTTGAAAAGATATCATCATTGATTCTTTCATGAGTAAACTTTTAAACTTGCAAAGTGTTAAAAATTCATCAAATGTTCCAGCTTTGCGAAAGTTATATGATGCGCTCGATATCGCTATACGAAATTTAAATTCACTGCAAGAGGATTCAAAATCCTATGGTCCTCTTTTGATTTCAATTGTTTTAAATTTATTGCCAGAAAATCTTGTTTTAGATTTTAAGCGAAACACATATTCAAAGTGCGATGTAACAATTTCTGATCTTCTTTCTTTTTTCAAGTGCGAAATTCAGTCTCGTGAATCTACATTTTTAGCTTTACATGACAGGAAAGCTTTTTCATCAAATTCCAGTAATTACCAGTCATCGAAATGTTATAATTGTAATGGGTTCGGTCATTTATCTAAATTTTGTCCCGACAAACATCGCGGACTCAAATGTTTATCTTGTGGAAATTTCGGTCATAAATCCCTTACGTGTGTTAAAAAAACTGCAAAGCAGAATGCTGACAAAAACAACACTCCAACATCGGAAAAAACGAATGCTGTCACATCAATCAAATTTCATGCGTCGAACCTACTCCATAAAGTAATCAAAATTAATGATGTATCACTCACCCGTATCATTTATACCGGAAGCGAAGCAACGGTCCTGTCTAACGACATTTATAAACAAATAGGGAATTCCCCTTTAAGCGCGTTCCATAATATGCTAACTGGCTTCGGTATTGACAAAATTAAACCAATGGGTTATTTTATAGCTGATATTTTAATAGATACAGAATTATTTACAACGAATGTTTATGTCGTCTACAGTAATGTAATGCCATATGACGCTATAATTGGCATGGACATTCTTAAACAAGGTGTAGTTAATATAAACGAAGATAGCGTTTGTATTTCTAAACATGCTCCTAAACAAGTTGATCCGAAAGATGTATACATCAATCATATTTCCTTTAATCAAACATTTGAATTAGAAATAGGTCCTACTGCTACAAAAGAACAAGTTAAAATTATTGAAAATCTTGTCTCCGATTACAGACCTCTCAAAACCAAAATTACGAACATTGAGATGACTATTCAAGTAAAAGATAAAACACCTATTTTTCACAGACCTCGACGATTACCTTTTGTCGAAAGAGACATTGTAGACAAGCAAGTTCAAACTTGGTTAGCCGACGGCATAATTGAACCCTGTTCTTCCGAATATTCTAGTCAAGTTGTAGTAGTACGCAAGAAAGACGGCAACCCTAGAGTTTACATCGACTATCGGCCATTAAACAAGAAAATAGTTAAAGATCGGTATCTCTTACCTGTAGTAGAAGATTTACTGGATAAATTACAAGATGCCCGTACGTTCACCACAATCGATTTAAAAAATGCTTTTCCATGTTAGTGTTCACAAAAACAGCCGACATTACACGTCATTTGCCACACATAATGGACAATATCAGTTTCTACGTGTACCTTTCGGTCTCTGTACCTCACCTTCTGTATTTCAAAAATTTGTAAATTCCGTTTTCAAGGATTTAATTCTCCAGGGTTATGTTTTACTGTATCTAGATGACTTCATAATTCCTGCTAAAGATGAAGTGAAGGAATTCGACGTTTGAAATCCGTTTTCTCAGTTGCATCTGCTTATGGACTCGAAATTAATTTTAAGAAATCTGAATTTTTAAATCGTAGAATTGAATTTCTTGGTTATGTCATTGAAAATGGTCAGCTCTTCCCATCTCCTCTTAAAAGAGCTGCAGTTATTAATTATCCTGAGCCTAAAGGTCATAAAGATTTACAAAGTTTCCTTGGTCTTGCCGGATATTTTCGTATATTTATTCTCAATTTATCGATAATCGCTCAACCATTAACCAATCTTCTTAAGAAAGGTAATGACTTTGGTGACAACGAGAGAAACGCTTTCGATCTTTTGAAACAACGTTTATGTGAAAAACCCGTACTCAATATCTATAATCAACACAGTGATACTGAAATACACACTGATGCCAGTATCCATGGCTATGGTTGTATACTGATTCAAAGATCAATGATTGATAATTGCCTAAATCCTGTTTCTTACATGAGTAAAAAGACATCTGATGCGGAAAAGAAATTTACCAGTTACGAACTTGAAGTATTAGCTGTAATTCAAGCTTTGAAAAAATTTAGAGTTTATCTTTTAGGAAAACATTTCAAAATTATTACTGACTGTAACGCGTTCAAAATGACAATGAACAAGAAAGACTTAAATACACGAATAGCACGTTGGGCACTGATGTTAGAAGATTTCGACTACGAAATAGAACACAGAACAGGAACTCGAATGACACATGTCGACGCGTTGAGCAGATCCCCTGTTATGGTCATCACTCAAGATAGCCTCATTTTCAAAATACGAAACGCTCAAGAGCAAGATGATCACATCCGAGCTATCAAAGAAGTCTTAAAAGTTAAACCTTATGATGACTATAGTGTTAAAGCTGATATACTTTATAAATTTGTCGACGGTAAGGAATTACTTGTTGTTCCAGAATCAATGCAAAGTGATATCATTAAGGACGCACATCTTCGTGGACATTTCGCTACTAAACGAACTGAAGAACTCATCAAA
>KK119540.1:90359-115413 GCA_000611955.2 Stegodyphus mimosarum | reverse complement strand
AAAAAAAAAAAAAAAAAAAGGAAACGGTGAAAGGCACTTCAAAAGCATGTATGCAGGTTTTGATACAGATTTTCTGTTAAAAAGCAAATCGCGTAAACAAAAGTTAAAAGAATTTAAATCGCAATTAATCGGACAACAATCATATGTTATTAAACCCATTACTATATTTAAGATTGCATCAGATGCATCTTTTCGTGTGAGTCACATATTAGCAAAACACAAAAACCTTTCGCGGATGGAGACATGATAAAAAAAAGAGTTTCTGGAAACCAGCGATTCATTATTTAATTCATATGAGAACAAAAATGAAATTATTTCCGCAATTAAAGACATACAACGTTCACGTAGAAGTATTGCGCGCTGTATGATGAATTCTGATCTGGCTAATCAGCTGGCCAAAGATATTACTAACTGTTATTTGATTTTCCCTGCAGTTTGACAAATCTAAGGACATGGTTGGTGTGTCTCAACTTTGCATTTATATAAGAATGGTTTTTAATGATATGAGTGTAAACAAGAATTATTAACAATATTACCTCTAAAGAAGAAAACACGGGGTGAAGATGTTTACCGCGCCTTCAAAAAATACATAGAGAAGGAAAAAAATCCAATGTGTAAAACTGTATCGATAACAACTGATGGAGGCCCCATCGATGTCCGGCACAGTCATCGATGGGGAACCCATCAGTTGTTATCGATACGCTAGACTGACGATCAACTCGATGGACTAAGCACTGACTGACTGACTGACTGCTACTCCACGTGCAGGTAGGGTTTATGTAGCTTTTGGGCTGCGTTCGAGAACATTCTGGGCCAAACCGGTAAGAATTCGTTCCAGAAGATTCTCCATCCGTCTGTGGCACATTGGCAATTTTGTGGCCAAACGGGTGATTTCGGACCAAATACGGCAACCCTGACTTTCCTTTCCGATTTTCTAGCAAACCTAAACCCGTTTTGTGGAGAAGCTATCCTACCGCGGTTGGAAGGAATGCAAGTCCCGGGCATTGAAATCATTGGTCAGAAGCCAAATTCGTTACAAATCAAACAAACAAATAAGTTAAATAAAGAGAAAGTAAACAAGTATTTACACTATTCACAACTTACATACACAAATTAACTACATACTAATTTTAAATTATATAAATTAAAGTTCAAAATGAATTTCAGTCTCAGGCTTTTCATTAAGTTACACTCAAACATTCTTTCATTGCAGTTCTCAGATGCGTTTTTGTTCTGCGTATCAGAATCGGAAGATTCAGTCCTTTCAGATTTTTTATCCACAAGAAGATCTGAGATAGTTTGTTCAGCAGTCTGTAGTTTATTGGCATCATGCGTACATGTAACCATGGTATTTTGAGCAATTGTTGCGTGCTTATTTTCCTCTATTTCCTGAAAACCAGTTTCGATGTTCGCATTAGAGCCATAAAGAGAATCCAATTCTTTACAAGCAGAAGCATCCTGATTTAGAATCAAGTACGTGTCTGCAAAATCTGCACTATGAGCCACATACTTAGTTTATGAAGTAGATGTATTTTCTTGCTAATAGTGGAACACTCTGCTTAAACTGTACATCAGCTGCTCCCATCTCTGCACCGCATAAATTTTCAGATGGCTCAATTCTTTCTAACGGCGACTTCGTAACTTCACTATTAATTTCTACGAACTTAACAGTCACATTTTCACTTTCTTCCACTTCTACTTCAATCACTTGAGAATCGAAAGCTTCTTTCCCGTCTTTTATTTCTTCATGTTTTCGTTCTTTTTTTAATCCCATTAGATATGTCATCCGTCATTACCTGATCTTTCTCAAACACTTCACTAGCAATTTCCTTCATTTCTTCATCCTTTGATTCTTCAAATGCCACTTCTATCATTTCCACATCTTCTTTTATGGCTCCAGTTTCTTCTGTAAGCTCCACTTTCAAATGTTGGTCAAGAAAAGTTATTTCTTCTCGACACGATTTAATTTCGATCAGTAACTCTTCTTGTCCAACCTTCATCTGTTCACATCCAGCTTTCAACTCTTTCACTAAGCTCCCAACTCTTCGAACGACTTCTTCAACAATCCGGCTTTCAACTCTTCTTTAAGAAAATGTTCACGATTGGAATTTGATTTGCGTAAAAAACGGTATCTAGGTATTGAAATTTATTTTTTCTGAGAGCTCTCAAAGTATTCGGTCTTTTGATAGAAGTCCTGAAAGAATCTGACCAACAACCTACAAGCCACTAGCCAAACAAATTCGGAATTTTGCAGGATTGACAGTTGGATACTTTTTAACAATACTTTGTCTCCTCAATATAAAGATATCTAAATTCAGTCATTAATATTTAAAAAATATGTAAAAACAATATCATAAATTTAAAATTGTTTTATAACGAGAAAAGTTCCTCTTTCTAAATATGTAACTCTTTTCTCAGATTATTAAAATAATTAATTTTGCAAAACATAAATATTGTGTTTAAAGGCTCAAATTCATAGAAATTCATCATTACAGTAAACTTTTGCTTTACCTGTCAGTGATAACATTTGAACTTTAAAGTATAGTGAACTATTTATAATTGCATAAAATTTCATAATAGAATTGTAGAGAATAATTTTCTTTTCCTCCCCATATAAATATCATACTAATTTGTTAATTACATTTAAAGTATTTAATATTTTTCGAATATTTTTATTATTTGAAATTTGTAGAATCCCATTGTTGCCTAAACTTCTATTAAAATTATGAAATGGTTTAATATAAGCAGAAAATATTAAATAAGCAATATTTTGATACCTTAAGTTTTTATTATATAAGAAATTACTTCTTACACGTGCTAATTTTTATCACAGTTAGCAACTCACAACTAAACCCTATATAAAGTAATATAATTTAAGGCTTATTTCTTTAAACAATAAGTTGCAATCTTTAATATTTTTGATAAAGAAATAATAGTATAAATTAATATATCCTTTTTTATAAATATTATAAGAAATCATATCGCACTATGTCGACTGTGCAAATAACTTTACTAACTCGAATATCAGTTGTCAAAAAGTGTGATTATTACATTAAATCAATTATACAAGCAATGTATAATTTTAATTTAAATATAAATTTAAGATACGCTTTAATGAATAAATATCTCTCCCAGTCACTACTATAGCTGTCGTCACCAAACTTTGCAATTATATTTCTACAATTCTCTTCTGGGTGCATAGGAAAGGACGACGTCCACTTTTTTTCCAAAAAAAATAGCTAATATCAGAGACATTAATTAAATACTCGGAAAAAATTAGTCATGAAACCAAGACAAACACTACATCAAATAATGGGGCCTTGAATTAATATGAGAGCTTCAATAAGGTTAGGACATGGAATGCCCATAGCATTTTTAATAAAATTAATGAATATTTTCTACATGCACGGGCTATTGATATAGCACTCCTGACGGAGACGCATGCCACTCCAAGTAATAGAATTAATGTATCAAACTATAAAAGTTACCGCTGTGACAGGCTCACATACAGAGGCGGAGGAGTGGCCATTTTAGAAAAGAGTTCACTTCAATTGTGCTTAATTCAGGAAGATCGGCAGAATGGTCATGAAGCCGTTACAATCTCAGTTCTATTACCAGATTATGGAATTACGTACTTTACGGCCTTGTATAATCCGCCACACAGATACATCAGAGAGAAAATCCTCATGGAAGAACTTCTACCTCTGGACAAACCCACCATTCTTGCAGGCGACTTAAATGCTAAAAGCAGAGAGTGGGGGTGTAGATTTTCTAATAGAAATGGAGCAGCTCTTTTAAAATACATATTAAATCATCCTGTATATTTTTATGCTCCGACGGACTATACATTTCTACCTAGTAATTCAGGCAGGGGTGACATTTTAGATATAGTCCTATCAACCACAGAAATCCCAATGTGTTTAGAAGTTCTGCAAGATCTGACATCAGACCATGTACCTGTAGTAATTACTTTGGGCACGTCACAAAAATTAAATAATAAAATGAAGAAACAGACGGACTGGGAAATTTTTGATTATCTTCTTTCAGAATCTGAACCGTCAGAAATAAACTTACATGACGCGAATGCCATCGAAATGGAAGTCCATAAGCTAACTAATGATATTAAAGATGCATATAAAAATGCAACTAAACAAGTTCCAGCGCAGCAATATGCTGGCTTACTCCCAAAATTCATAAGGGAAAAGATCAAAGAAAGAAACCGGATGAGAAAACGGTGGAATCGAACCTGGGATCCCAGGCTGAAAATCAATTTAAATAAACTCAATAGGGAAATTAAAACAGACATTATAAATTACAAACAAGAATTATGGGAGGATAAAATACTAGCCTTTAATAATACTAGAAACGGCTTGTAGAATGAAACTCTGCATAAGGATCTCAGGATTGTATACCTGAATGAATATTTACACAGACTAAATAGAAATTTCTTTAAAAAGGCTCTAAGATGTGAACACTTAAATAAATTCTCAGTTTTTGACTACGTAGCCCTTGAAGAAAACTACAACTTAACACCACTTGCAGCACATTTGACTAGGGGCCTAAGCTTCCCGACATAATTATTGAAATTTGCAGTTATTGCTGCAGTGTATATATGTAAATATTAACTTCATTATTACTGTTTAAGTATGTTCTAAAATTTATTGAATTTGCAGTGTTTCATGTACTCTTATTTGATATTCATTATTATTGTTTAATGTATTCCTTATATTTTGATTTATTGTATTTTGCTATGTACTCATAGCACTTGCTCATGAATTATGACTTGTCAGGATATCCTCTCCATCGTTGGTCTTGGTTCCTTGCATTGTGGTGTCTGGCACCCCTGTTCTTTTCTCTACTCTCATCTTTCTTCTCTCTTGCTTCAGTTATCTTGCTTACTTGTCAGGAAAAATACATTAGGAGCACTTTGTTGCAAACTTCAGTCAGCCGGATACACCGCATCTTATGTGGTATCCCGGCGATAGATTTCCAGGTTAGACTAAATAATCGGAAAAGCGATAATTTTCCCCCTCATTTTTCCGAGTAGCAACAATAGTCTCGCAAGCTGGAGATGATAATCTGCTTTATTTTCAAACTTGCTGCCGCTTTTCGCTTTCAAATCCTAGAGTTTGTTAATTAAATTTCTAAGTTTTACGATGAAATAAAAATAGCATTCCCAAAGATTAAATACATTATTCCCGATTCAAAAAAAAAATTGTGGGAGGTCATTTCGTCTCTTTCCATCTTCGTACGACTTTAATCAACCGAAATATTAATTAAAAAGTCAGAAAGCGCTAATTTGCGCATTCATTTTTCCGAGTGGCAACCGTCCCACGCGTTGGAGATAAAAATACTTTATTTCGAAAAGTGTTGCTACTGCTCGCTTGTTATGGTTGCATTGGTGTGAATGATGGTTGCATAAAAAAATCCAATTTTGGACAGGATTTATGTAAAATCTGCTCTTATTGCGTGTTTACATCGTGGAATGAGTAACTATGCAAAATTTGAAGTCAATCGGGTGTATAGTTTCGGAGATCTCATGATGAGTCAGTGGTACTTCGCTTATATATATAGATAAGCATTATACTGTTATAATGTAGCACTATAAATAATAGTGTCAGTTATAATGTATACTGACCGCTTGTGATGGCATAACAAAAATCCATTTCGGACATGATTCACGTAAAATCCGTTCTTAGTGCGCGTCTACATCATAGAATGAGTAACTATGCAAAATTTCATGTCAATCGGGTATATAGTTTCGGAGATCTCGTGATGAGTCAGTTGTATTTCGCTTATATATACACAGACAGATCAATGTATAACGTCAACATAGAGAACCATTATATATATCTTTAATATAAGCATAATACTGTTATAATGCAGCATTAATAAATAATAATGCCAGTTATAATGTATACCGTCGATCTGTGATTGGAAGTGCTTGTGGTGGTGTAATAAAAATCCATTTTGGACAGGATTTACGAAAAATCCGTTCTTAGTGCGTGTCTACATCGTGGAATAAGTAACTATGCAATATTTAAAGTTAATCGGGTGTATAGTTTCGGAGATCTCGTGATGAGTCAGTGATATTTCGCTTATATATATATATATATATAGAGAGAGAGAGAGAGATTAATGTATAACGTCAACATAGAGAGACATTATGTATATCTTTAATATAAGCATAATACTGTTATAATTTGGCATTAATAAATAATAATGTCAGTTACAATGTATACCGTCGATCTGTGATTAGGAGTGCTTGTGGTGTATAAGAAAAATCCATCTTGGACAGGAGTTACGTAAAATCCGTTCTTGGTGCGCGTCTACATCGTGGAATGAGTAACTATGCAAAACTGCGAGTCAATCGGGTGTATAGTTTTGGAGATCTCGGGTTGAGTCACTGGTATTTTGCTTATATATAGATATGCTATTTATTTCTTTGGTTCTTTTTAGCACAACTATTTAACTCTTATAATCAATTTCTGAGATCTTACTTTAGGTACTACTGTAGCAATATATAAACATACTTTGTCATTTGTCTTTATTTTAACTTTTTTAATAATACTATCAACTAGAATCCCGCTAATTTCACGGATATCCTATCACGGATCACGGATATATATTTCACGGATTACTTATGAAATCTTGGTTGAAGACAAATTCCTCCGCCCCTTCACCGCCCATCTCTTGAGTTCAGATCTCGTCAACCAATATCAGAAGAATCAAGGTTCAAGGATCAAGGAAGTGCAATTTACGGAGTTCATAGGCAATTACGCCTTTACCTCCACATCATCACAAGAATTTAGATCATCGAAAGAGGAGATTGTCTAATAGGGTAAAAATTTTGAAAAGCCGAATGACTTGGAATAAGTGCCTTCACACTGAGACAAAAACTCAGAATGTCTTAATTTTGTGCCGAATAAGGGCCAGAATAATTTAGATAGGGGCAGTCATCATAAAATTTTGACCAGATAAATAAAAGGTGAAGTTTCCTTGAACCTTTATAATCGCGCTTTGCATACGTCAGGAGAGAAGAATACGTAGGGAAGAGGCCAAAGACGTTTTCCGATACGCATTTTTCAGAGGAGTGAGGGAAGGGGGACCTGGTTACAGGTCAAAAATTGTAGTTCTGCCAGTGATCAGCTGGGAGGGAGAAGTTGCGTTTTTGACCGCTATTCAATGCGGTACTTAAAGGGCCGAAAATAACGTTGTTAAACGCCTGAAAGAGTTCCTTTTTAAAGGAAGATGAGAGATGTTATCAGATTTCTTTATCAGTACACTCTTAAGCATTGGTAAGAGTTAAGTAATATAAAAGGTATATATTTAGGAATTTAAATCAGTCTTTTTCGACTGTGATGCTTCTTGTTAAAGAAACGTTAATGCGAGTTCCTCAGGTTAATGCAATGCATTAAATAACTTGGGGGGGGGGGGTTAAGGAACGAGAGGTAGTTATTCACATGGTCGTCCGTGTGCTCATACCTAGCAGTGGTATGAGTGCTAGATTTAAATGGGAGTGCAGAATATTCCGGATTAATCATTACGAGGGAAATCTTCGTGAGGGAAGGACGTGAGTAACCACAGCTCCCGCTAATTATCTTCGGTTGAGTGCGCATCGCCTCGTGCTGCGCCATTTGCGGATATACCTATTGTCTCTATCTATGCATAGTAAAAATAGCACTTTTTAGTGCTGGTATGGTAATGTAATTACGATTGTCTTGTTGCAATCATTTTATTTTATTACTGATTTTATTTTCATGATACGATTTGGTAGGAATTTATTAATTTATACGCTTTATGACCACGCGTCTTGCCATGTGATCTGATTGCTTACTGCAAATTTTTAATTGCGCGTTATTTTATTATATTATTTTACCGATTTGATCTCGGTTTATTTTTCTGCTTCCTCTTGCTAGTTCCGCCCAAGCTTCTGCTGTTAGGCAGTTGTCAGGCGCCTGCAAGAGTTCCGCCTGCCGATCTGTCTGCGGGGACACCGTCGTGTGGGCCCCGTTCCAGGCCGCAGGTTGCGTTTGCGTTTTGGGCGCTGCGTTCTCCTTATTTTCGCAGGCATAGACAGGGTAAGGATTGTTTTTCAGCAATTGATTGCTGAAATTGATGATGAACGTGCTACTGCTGGCTCTCTTGATTTTAACAAGGAATGGGATTACAAATTTTTTCAGCAAATGCTGAAATGCTGCGATGATTACCTAAATAATTCGGTTGTCGAACCACTAATAATTGAGAAAAATCCTACGACTCGGGCTTGTTTAAAACCTGTACAAAGTGACACTGAAAGATCTAGAAGCCCAATTAATCTTCATAGAAATCTCACATCAAGTTCGGAAGAGGAAATCACCCTCGATAAAGACTTAAGTTCTGATGAGGAATTCACTAACAAAAGGAGAGGTGACTACACAGTTAGGAGCCGTACTAAAGCCCCAGCGAAAAAATTAAGGATTGATTTGCACTCGCAATCACATGATAAACTACAGACAACACCTAAACCTAGCATGATTGTTGCTACGGATACTGATAAGTCAATTGAAAAAGAAAACAAAAATGATGACACAATTAATAAATCTATTAATGATACAACTGAAAATGAAACACAAATGGACACAGTTCCTGCTAATGAAGAACAAACAAAAAACGCGAAAACTGATGATAAAAATGACACCAACCCAATAACAGATAACACATTTGTTAAGAATAACAAATTGCCGCCAATAACAGTTAAAGCGAATAGCGCTATCTGGAAAAGAATTAATAGCGGATTGATACAAAATAATATAGATTTCAGAGCACAAAAAATCCCCACTGGTACAAAAATCTTTATTCAGAAACCAGATGATTGCCGTGTGTGTGTTCGGATTTTAAAACACGAAAAAAAATTGAACATCATTCTTACAAACTACCCCAAGATAGAGATTTGAAAGTGGTAATTAGGGGGCTGTATGATGACACAGACACTAATGATATAAGAGAGGATTTAGAGTGTAAAAATTTTACTGTATTATCTGTTAAGCAGTTAACTAGACGACGCAATGGGGATGTAATTAATCTACCACTCTTTTTGGTAACACTCCCCAAGATTGAAAAATCGAAAGATATACATAACATCACAAACTTAGGAGGACTTAGCGTAAAAATTGAGGACTATCGGGGTAGGGCTGGGCCCCTGCAATGTTACCGTTGCCAGGGGTTCCACCATACCCAGATTGGTTGTTGTTACTCCCCTAAGTGTGTTCGTTGTGCAGGGGATCACTTCTCATATGATTGCCCACAAAAAGATAAAGAAATCCCTCCTAAATGTGTAAAATGTGATCAGGAACACACCTCGAACTCTCGAGGGTGTGAAAAGTTTCCGAAAAAAGACAAAAACAAGCCAAAAACCTACTCCAGTCGAGTAGTTGAAAACAAGACTTTTGCTCAGGCCTTATCAACTGGGCTCTATACTGATGCAATAAATGACGCAAAAAAGGTTTTCCAGGATTTAGCTTAGCTGGTGTCAGTAATTAAAAGCTCCGGCTTTCTTTTAACAACACAATTACGAGAAGTACAAAACTCTGTGAAGGCTATTACAAAATCTGGCGACCAGAATGGCCACGCACAACAGTAGTAAGGCTCCCATTAGATTAGCGTACTGGAACGCTTACTGCGTTCACAACAAGCTCTTGGAGCTCACTAACTTCATTATAAATTACGATGTGGACATTATGTTGGTTTTTGAAACATTTGCAACACCTAGTTGCAATATTAATGTGCCTAATTTTTCTGTTTACAGGTGTGATAGGTTGAGTCACAGGGGAGGGGGAGTTGCGACTTACGTACGTCGCTCTCTGCAATCGTGTCTGATTGATACTTTACGTAATAGTTCACAAGAATGCGTTACGGTGGCAGTTCACCTTCCATTTTATGGTATTGTGCATTTCTCAGCTTTCTACAATTCTCCAGCTACTGAACTCATAGAAGACGTTTTAGCTGCTGTACGTCCAGAGGATACACCGTTTATAGTCACAGGAGACTTCAACGCCAAGAATAAAATTTGGGGTTGTCGTCAAACAAATAGGAACGGCAAATCACTTTGCCAATTTATAAATAATCATCCCGTAGCCTTAGAAGTGCCCAGCGAATATACCTACAGACCGCAAGATCCGTGCAGGTCGGAAATCTTGGATATTCTTCTCACGAAGACTTCATTTTCAATGACACTGGATGTTTTGCATGAGCTTACATCGGATCATCTGCCGATTCTGGTTACACTAGGTACAACTAAACTGAAGCCTAACGATAAAATAAATATCACTGACTGGAATCTCTTCCATGACTTACTTAAAAGTGACCCGCCTAATATTAATGGCTTGAAAAGCAGAACAGAAATTGACAGAGCAATTAAAAATTTCACGGTCACTATCTCGCATGCTTTAAATCAAGCAACTCATACAATAGACAAAAAAGATAACTCTGGCAGACTTCCATTAAAAATCAGAGAACTCATTAAAGAGCGCAACAAATTAAGGAAACGCTTCCACTTAACCTGGAGTCCTAACATTAAAAGAGAAATTAACCAACTAAACAGAGTCATTAAGAAAGAAATCTCAGAATTTAGAAACGAAGTCTGGGAGGAAAAAATTCTCAGTCTCAACCCAGGTGACGGCTCCCTTTGGGCCTTTATTAGAAATCTTAAGAGAAAATCCATAAATAGCAGACCCATCTGCACGGATAACAGCGTTGCGATCACAGATAAAGATAAGGCTACAGTATTAGCAGAACATTTAGAGCAACAATTTATGCCGAACAGGATTCCGAGAAATCTGAATTTTGTATACGAAGTTTGCTACGAGGTCCGTGATTGGCTGAATGCGCCGACTGCAGCAAATTTGACTCAGTTTGTCTCACCGGCAGAAATTAATGATCTTATTAAGGATTTAAAAGTCAAGAAAGCACCAGGTCATGATGCTATAAACAATCAAGCTATTAAAAAACTCCCAGTAAGCTGTATCAGCAAATTCACTAGTATCATCAACGCGTGTTTACAGTTAAGCTACTTCCCTACAAAATGGAAGCATGCAAAGGTTATATTACTGCCTAAGCCGGGTAAAGATGCCACCAAGCCAGACGGCTATCGGCCCATCAGCCTTTTGTCTGGTCTTGGCAAAATTTACGAAAGAATAATTCTAAACAGACTCAAACCCTATCTCAGTGTTCTGCCCCCAGAACAGTTTGGATTCAGAAGAAAACTTTCCACAACAAAACAACTTGTCCGACTCATGGAATTTTGTGGTGATGCTCTCCACAAAAAGCAGAATGTGGCGATCCTCATGCTGGACGTGGCGAAAGCTTTCGACCGCGTCTGGCATGAGGGTCATATCTACAAGCTGATCAAGCAAGGATTCAATAGGGAAATGATACATTTAATTGTGTCTTTCATCACTAATCGTACTTTCTCTGTGAATATTGGTAAAGACTATTCAAGCCCAAAAATTATTAATGCTGGAATCCCACAGGGGTCCATATTAGGACCAATACTTTATTTACTCTATGTTGCCGACTTCCCAAGGACAAAATTCTCTGGAAATCATTTCTTAGGGTGCTACGCCGACGACACGGCTCTAGCTGTTAAACTGCTAACCCCAACCATGCCGTTGCTAAATTACAGGACCTCATGACTGACTTTGGAAGCCTGGTGTACTGCCTGGAGGATTTCCATAAACGCACAAAAGTCACAGCTGCTCATTATCCGCAGAAGAAAACGTAATACCCCAATTAAACAAAAATTATTCCTTTTCGGTGAGGAAATTCCTATAGTGGATAAAGCTAAGTATCTGGGAGTCATGATCAACGACAGCCTCACTTGGACTGATAACACCAATGCAATTAGGAAAAAGGCCTACGGGGTCATTAACAGTCTTATGCCGCTCATCGGAAAGTTCTCCAACCTGGACTTGAGAAGGAAAAAGTTGGTTTACACTTCTACCATTCGTCCTATCCTTGATTATGCGTCCCCCGCTTGGGCTGCAATTAATAATAAAGATTTGCATCGACTGCAAGTTATACAAAACAAAGTATTAAGGATAATAACTAACGCTCACTATTATGTGAGCAATGCCACCTTGCATCGAGACATAAAGCTGGAAACAATACCCGAACACCTGCATAGACTTAATCGTCAGTTCTATAAGAAGGCCTTGGATTGCGACCATTTAAAAAATCTTAACACATTCAGTTATATTGTGTTAGAAGAAGATAAAGAGATTAGACCACTCGCAGCTCACCTAACCTGTGACTCTAATTTCCCTACTTAAATTCAGGTTTGTATATACTGCTCATTTTCGTACATTTATTTTTCATTGTGTGTTGTAGTTTTCTTTATTGTACTGTAGTTGTATTTTGTATTCTAATGTTTAATTATTTGTATTGTAATGTGTTTTATTTCAGCTGATGACTACTTCTCGTTTTGTCCATGCCTGCTTGCGCGTTTCTCTGGGCTTCGATGTTAGCCCCCCCGCTCCTCCTAACCTCCTATCACGTGTGTATTTTAAGCTGTATCTACGTGAAGTGCCAAAGCGCTAAGTTTGATTGAGCCGGACAAGCGGACCTTTGGTCTGTATTTCGGTTATGTTCGTCAGTCAGTCAGTCCGGATTAAGAACCCCTCGGGGTCTTTTCCGAGATGACGCGACTGCAGGATCACATGCGGGTAGCATATGTAGCACAGGATTAGCAACATGTTGAATATTTTTGAAAAAAATTTTCGAAAGTCGCTGTATACAGCAATTAATGGGCATAATTTTGAGGTCATTATGAATCTCTTCGTTCCTTACAAACCACGGAGCTTTTAGTATTTGCCGAAACAATTTTGATTGAAAAATTTGAACACGTTTTCTGTTAGTCAGTGCAGATGGGCCCCAGATGGGAGACGCATAAGTTAAAACAGGTCTTATCATAGACTTGTAAAGCAGGATTTTGTTATCAAGTGACAGGTCGCTATTTCTAGCAAAAAAGGAGCGTAAGTTGGATTTGACAGCTGTTGCATTCGCTATGATTTTGCGAATGTGGGGCTGCCAAGTTAATTTTGAATGTAGTGAAACACCTAGATACGAAGACACCCAGGGAATGGGTTCACCGAAGAGTATTAAATTAGGTAAACGTGGCATATTTCTTCGGATGAACATAGTGGCAGCACATTTTGCGACATTAATTTTGATTTTATACAGACCGCCAAAGGTAACTCTGCAATTGTGAGATTACCTGGAGGGTGTTGGAATGTTGTGAAATGATGGCTGTATCGTCTGCATATAATGCAAGATCGATATTTGGGGCCTTAGGAATATTTACATATAGGTTAAAGATTGAAGGTCCTAGGAGAGTACCTTGGGCCACGCCGGCATAGATTGGGTGGGGACAGGAGAATTCGTGGTTAACTCGCTCGCGGAAACTGCGTCCGGTCAAGTACGAGTTAATACTTCTAATGAGATGAGCCGAAAAACCAAGCCGCATAAACTTGTATATAATTCCGTCATGCCAAGTCCTGTCAAAGGCTCTGGCAACGTCTAAATAGACGATACCAGTTTTCTCTCGCTTACAAAAGCCTTCATGAATGAATTCCACTACACGTAGTAACTGGTGTACTTTGGAGAGTTTAGGTCGGAAGCCGCATTGTTCCGGGATTAATAAATTTTGATCCCGACAGAATTCATTCAGGCGATTAAGTAAGACAAACTCATAGATCTTTGAGAGAGAAGATAACAGACTTATGGGTCTGTAATTGACCGGCAAGTTTAAATTTTCTCCCGGTTTTGGAATGGGGACGACTGCTGCAATTTTCCAAAAGTCGGGCAAATAGCTTCTCCTGAGCATTAAATTGATAAGTACCGTGATCCAGACGATAAACATTATGGGGAGGTTTTTGATCATGCGATTCGAAGTAGAATCTATACCAGGTGCCTTGTTAGGTTTCAATTTATCTATGAAAACCATAACTTCAGTAGGATCCGTAGGTTGGAGTTCAGTTGTAATGGGTTGTGTTAAAAAATCTTTAATCCGTTCTTGTATGCGCCATTGTGTAACCAGACGGTTACAGTAGGAGTCGTAATTTGGTGTGAATTGCGTTGCAAGGTTGTCAGCAATGACTTCTGCCTTTTCTGAGTCTGTGTAGGCCATCTGTGCGCCATCGGCCGTTTGAAGGGGCGGAATGGGTGTTTTATGTTTGCGTAATCGGGCGGATGCGCGCCAAATCGATTTGTCTTCAGTCGTTAGGTGCTCAATGTATGTTTTCCACTCCGCTTGTTTTAATAAGCGGGTTTCAATCCTCATCTCGTTCTGTATCTTGCGAAACTGGGCACAGATATCGGTATCTCGTGACCTTTGCCAAATTCTTCGCAAGTAGTTGCGCCGCTTAATTTTGAATTTAGTCTCAGGTGGGAGCCTGACACCCGGATGTTTAAGTGGTTTTGAAGCCGCAGCCCTCGCTTCTTTTAGTAAAGACTCCAAGTTTTTGATATACCTGTCAAAGTCCGAATTGCTGGAAATTTTGATGGGAGGGAGTGCTGTTTTTCCAAAAGAAATATAAAATCGTCCCAATTTGTTGAGACTTGCTCCTCTAAATTTGAGTATCAATTTTGAATATCTAGGGTAATCAAAACAAGGTAGTGATCAGAATCCAAGTCCTGAAACACTTTAATTTCATGCCGAAAGAATATATTATAAAAGGCAGCCAGATCATGAACTGTAGGGGACCCTCTTGCAGGGTAGTAAGTCGGGAGGGTAGGAGCTATGATCTGTACATGGTTACTAATGACTAATACCTTACCTGTTCCTATTCGGACAAAACCATGCGGTGTGGCGTGAATTTAGATCACCAGCAATTATTAGGTGATTTGAAACATTCAAAAGTTTATCAAAATCACTGACAGGAAAAGTACGTCTTCCACGTGCTCTTGATTATGGAGGTAGATAGGCTGATACTATTGTCAGCGGGGAAGAATTTTGAAAGAAAATTTTGATTATAGTCGCTTCCAAAAATTTAAATCAGGGTACGGTATCAAGTGATGCCTTAGAGAACGCTTCACATAGATACAAGTGCAACCACTGGGATTTCTGCTCTGTGACACACTGTCAGTACAGTAAATGTCATAATTCCCAATTTTTGGAGTATTCCCTAGGGTAAGGTGAGTCTCTTGGACTAAGAACACGTCAATATCATGCTCTACAACAAAATCACGAACTTCGTGAATTTTCGATGTTAATTCATTGGCGTTCCATGTGCCAATGGATAGTTCTCTGATGGTGTTTGAACTATTTCTAATTACACAGTTGAATTTTAGGCCGTTAAATTGAGGTTCATCACTGAAAAACAGAAGACATGGGTCTAAAAATATGCCGAATTAATTTGAATGCTCAATATAGCTTTCATATAAATAAAATGCCCTCATTAAAGCATCTGCTTGCCTGAGTTTAGGCATTGCTTTTTTGAAGGCTAGAAGCAGAATATGCTTATCTACCGCAGGGTCACGGAAGATTTCGATCAAGCATTTTAGTGTAGTTGAGAAGACATCTTCTGAATCATTGCTACACTCTGCTGTGGCTGATACTGCTGGGGCTGCAGGGGCTTCTGCAACCGGCAGTCTTGGATTCGTGGATTTGAATCCGTGCTCTGTGGTGTTCTTCACCATCTGTGCATAAGATAGTGAACTGACGTTGCTTGAGGGAGCGGGCATGGGACGTCTTGTTTCAGCGGTTGCTGTGGGCTTAGAAGAACCTTGCTGGGGGCTGTCTGTGCAGCTGGCCTATTTTTAAGCGTGGAATTTTTGCCAGGAGCTCGTTTATTACCTGGGTATCGAGGACAAGAACGATAAGAAGCAGGATGATCTCAACCGCAGTCGCAGCAAGAAGCTGATACATCTAAACCTTTGGTGCGCTCACGTGCCCAATGGGGTCCAGAGCATCTGACACAACGGATTGGAAGGGTGCAGAGTTCCCAAGAGTGGAAAACGCCCTGGCACCGAAAGCATTGAGTAGGGCCCTTGCGGCCGCGATAACGCTGAATGCTGATCTCTGTGCCCCACATGTCAGTGACAGCAAACAGATGATCGAGGAAAGGGTGTGGGATGACTTGTAAATATACAAGTGGCATAGGATGTCTGGAGCCAGGCTGAGTCAGCCGAACGATGCGATGCACTTTGAATCCCATCGCCTCAAATTTCCTCTTTGATGTCCCCGACGTCTGTTTCAATAGGGAGGCCTCTGATGACAATTTTGACTGGCCAGTCTTGTTTCAGATCGAAAGTTTTGAACTGGATGCCGGCTTGCTTCATCCAGCGGGTAACGTCCGTAGACCGTAGACCATCACTTTTGTAAGAGGTTTTCAGCCCGTGAGAGCCTTTACCAATCTATTTATTGTTTTCTTTTCGGAGGTTTCTTTTTAGGAGCTTGAAGTCCTGAGAAATCAGGAGTGCTCAGCGTTACAAACGCATCGTATATTTTCACAGTAGTGACGCCCTCTTTTGGGTTGGCTTGTGACTAAGAGTAGCAATTTTTTGTTAGATAAGCAGTTCTTGTAGCATAATCAATGGCATAATCTATATACAAAACACAATTATTACCGTTATAAAATATTTTTACGATTCTTGAATATATAAGTATAATTAGGTAAATTTTTCGTGGTTGAATAAATTAAAAATAAAGTGCATACAAGTGCTTTGCGGATTTTAGGTTCGGCTGAGGATCGAACCGATTATGCTGGAGTTCATAGAAAGACTAGGCTTAATTCCACTCGGCTATCGAGGTTTGCCAAATTGTTACCATGAACTATTACGATGGTAACCTCCCTGAACTCCAGGTCTGTTTGTACAAATAATTTTAAGTACGGACCAGTCAGAATGCTCCGTAAATTTGGGCCAATTTCCCTTAAGAAAGACACTTGCGTCTTCCAATTCTTGCTGCTCTTGAGGTGAACAGCCGGAATCTCAGACTGCGGTGGGGGAGGGGGCGTTCCGTGCCTGCTCGAAATTTTCTCCCTCTGTAACACTCTCTCATTAGACATAGTACACTTATTATTTATATTTAAATCATTGATTATTGAATTCTTAATTTTCTCAAACTTATTAGTCCTCTCCTTCTTTGAAGGAGTAGCATTTTTTACGAATTTAGAATTTGGAATAGAAGTTTTGTTTACATTACTGTTATCTGCCAAATCAGAAGTTAAATTGACAGTAACGGGGGCTTTGCCCTGCTTTCTGGTTGCCGGGGTGATAAAACCCTCCGAATCAATTGTTTGGTCTCCGAATCTGCGCTTGCACGCAGAAGTGGTTTGGACGGGTTTTCCGTGGACCTAGTGCGTACCACGTATCTCCTATCAAGGATATTAGCAATATCATTAATTTTATTAAATAATTGCTTACCCGCCTGGTCGAGCTGGTTGTATCCATTAGTATCCGTTGGTGTTGACGTTCTCTTCAGGAAGCTTTTCTGTCGCTGTATAGCCTCGAATTGATGTTTCAGGCCATAAAAACAGATTATCAGTTGCATTCGTTCATCCTCTGGTGACACAGATTGCACAGGGGGGAGCCTGATCCCGAATCACAACATTTGTATCCATAAAATTCACTTTTCCATTATCAAAAATCCCGATTTCTGGCTGTGTTGCCGGGAGCTCGTCAGACGAGCGACCTCCTTCCCCGACGTCCATACTCGGAATCCCAATATCAGAAGTCGCCACTATCTCAAGGAACATCAGACGCGCAGTGACATTGTTTTTCCAACTCAAGTGTTTCTGACGTCCTTTTTATCATATAATTTAATTTGGATCTTCTGAACATTTTAAGTGTTTAACTGAAGTTTGGCTATCCTACACAAGTCATCCGAAGTTTCTCCTTCCAGCCTCTGCTTGGCGGAATCCATCTAAGATGTAACAGTACAGGAACAAGGAGCTTCTTTTTTCTCTTTCTCACAGCACATTTCCACCTCCACGAGAGAAAATTCCTTTCAGGTTTCTTCTTTGTCAGGCCCTACATGGGCCTACATTAGGAACTGGCAAGAGCAGGATATTGTTTTTCTGCTGATGGCCAGTAAAAACACAAAGTTCCAAGTTCCAAATGTCTTTATTTTGGAGATGTACATGTATTAAAATAGCATAACTATGTACATAATGCATGTATCAGTTGACTAATTTCCCAACTCTTATTTCATTTAAAGAATTTTTTTTTCAGTAATGAACGGTCATGTAGTTTTTGTACATGGAATGTTACTAAATGTTTTCAGCGAATACAATCAATTAGATAATACAATCAATTTTAAGTTAAAAGATGTTGAGGGTAAGGAAGAATATTGGATAAATTCCTCCGAACGGAAGAATGTTTGAATATCTTTCTCTTTATAGAATATATGAATACACTTAATAGTAAAACAAAAATTATGAAGGATTATAGAAAAAGAACTAGAAAATTTTATGAAAATTTTATTTCTGCGGAATGCCTGAAAGTCAATATTAAATGTGCCAAACAAAATCAAAGAAAAGAGGAAAAATAATTTAAAATACAGCCTATTATGAATGCCCTTACACTGGTGTGCAAAAATTAAGGACGAGACGGTTTTTTCAATATAACTTTGTACAAAAGCTTTCCAAATCAACACATTTAATACCGTAAGATCCCCAATACGTAAGGACATGAGTAATGTAAGCAACACTTACTAAAAGAGAAATCAGAGGGATAAAAAAAAGCTTTATTAAAAACGTAGCATTGAGCGCAATGCGACTGAAGGCCGAAACATCCCTGTGATGGGTGTCTAGCAAGAAACATCCGGTCTTTAATAGGGGATATGATCTCCCCTGACTGCTAGGCAGGTTTCACATCATTTGTGCATGCTGGATATGTGGTTGTTAATGAGCTGTTGAGACACTGCTGCTCGTTCCTCTTGTAGCACCAATCGCAGTTTCGGAATCGTTACTGGCGATAAGTTACGTGCTGCCACGGGTCTCCCTAGTAAGTTCCGTACATGCTTGACGGGATTTAGATCCAGAGACCTTGCCGACCAATCCATGTGTTCAATATCTTCACTCTCCAACAGCTCTTCGACAGTAACTGTGCGATGAGGTGGAGCGTTGTCGTCCATGAAGAGGAACTGAGGACCCATAGCCCTTGTGAAAAGACGCATGTAAGGAAGAAGAACCTCGTTACAATAGCAGTCCCAGGTGACGAACCTCCTTGGGAGATATGAAGGTCGGTCCGGCTACCAAGCATTATGTCTGCTCGAACGAGAACTCCGCGACCTCCAAAACAGTCCCTTTTGATGATGTTGAAGGGGTTATTGCGTGTTCCCCGCTCTGTCCAGATGTGTATGTGTCTAGAATCGCAACTCAGACTAAATCTGCTCTCATCTGTAAAGAGTACTCGTCCCCATTCATTGTCTCTCCAATTCCGGTGTTCCCGGCACCACAGAGAACGCCTTCTCCGATGGGCAGGCGTTAGAGGTACACACCGTACAGGGCGTCGTGCAAACAGACCACCACCGTGCAGTCTTCTGGCCACGGTAAAATGAGATATCGGTCGTCCAGTCGCCTGTGTCGTGTGTTTAGCGTTTTCTCCCGCTATCTGCCGCCTGTTTCTTCTGGCCTGTAAGGCAATATACCGGTCATCTGCGGGTGTGGATCCTCGTGGACGACCACTACTAAACCCCCGGATAGCTGTTCCTGTAGTTTGAAATTGTCTCCAAAGTCGTGAAACGATGCTGTGAGCAATTCCGAACTCTGCAGGCACGCTTGTCACACTGCGGCCTTCCTCCAACTTCCCAATCATTCGATCTCTGGTAAAAGCATCCAGGTGTCGTCTAACAGATTGATTATTCTCCATTTCTCGCTGAGGCAGCAACTCTGTGTGATTTTAACTGCTATAGGGCGTGCAATATCTTTGCCAGAAATACTGATCGTACACCGACAACATGCTTTATACTACTCAGACACTCCCCCATTACGTCTACCTGCATATCTGCGCATGTGCTACCCTACATCACCTTACTTAATCTCCTGATTGGTCTTTCTGTCCGCTCCGCCTCTTCGTTCAGATGATATGCTAATTTTTGACTTCATCCTTAATTTTTGCATACCAGTGTATGCTGAACTAAAAAAAATTCTGTTTTCTTACAACCAGTTTCAATTTTTTAGTTCAAAGTGGCTTTGTCTCTGAAGGACGATTGTTTTCATTTTGCGCCGGAAACATTGAAAGTTTGAATCGCTTTTCAAGCTGTTGCCACCAAACCTTGCAGCGCTGTAATATATTTAAAGAAATTAAATAATGAAGAATCTGCATAAATGTAGGTATATTTCTCCACATGTGATAAAACAACGGTACCTAGAGCCATCCAATTTCGAATAACGCACGTTTGCACCCGAATATGCGCATCTTGAAGCACAAATTTGGAATTTGGGATTTGTTTTATTATCTGTTTCATATTTTGTAAAACTTTAATGAATTTTTTATGAACAAACTCAAACGATTTAAAAGCAAGCAATGGTCAACACTCTATGGGGGGAGGACCATTTTATCTAAAGCGCAAGGAACTATGTATTGGAAATTCTAGAGATATGCTCATTTTAAAATTATTTTGCGATATTGCTGTTGAACTGAATTTTATGGTTTAAGTGCGAAGAACATGATATTTAATAAATAAAAGTAACACACAAAACGTTAAAAAAACGCCCCTTTAGACGCAATTTAAAATCTGAAACCTTTCAGTTTTTTGTTTTTTTTTACATATAAAAGTGACAGCAAGCTACTCCATGCTTGCATGCACCACACATGCGTGCTTTAGGAATTGAATAAAATGCTTGAACCGTCATATCGCAGAACAGTACCTGCTTTCAAAATGTAAATAACAGACGTGTATCGTAGGCCCCTTAACCAATTGACACCTGTCACAATCATGGCGTGCAACGCGCATAATCTCACAGGAAAACTCAGTTAATTGCAGAAAGACAGAACGAGACACAATATTGACCTTATATCTGAAACGAAATCGCGAGACACAATATTGACCTTATTTCTGAAACGCATGCAACTTCCACCCACTCGCTATGCATCCCTAATTATCGAAGTTACTGCTATGATACTGGTAGTATCACAGCAGTACTGAAGTCACAGTAAAGTACTGAATTGTTACAACGAAATAATGTAAACATTTCCCATTGTATTTCCATGTAAAAGAATGTTTTTGAACATGCATAAAATAGTAGAATAATCGAAATGTATGTTTGAAAGACCTTCAAGAAAGAGTTTGAGTATTTTCTTTGTGTAACGTGCACGAAGAAACATATATAGTTCTCAGATTTTCCTTTTTCATAATAATAATAAATGGAATACTCGATTAACTTAGATGTTTAGAAAAAAGTTTACTTCAGATTGTGATCATATTATATTACAAATATTACCTTTCACATATGTAACTTTATCTTCTTTTGTGCTCAAGTAAATATATAATAACAGGCTTTGATTTTTAGTAACATTGTGTGAGTTTTAAAAATAGCAATGTAGAATTTACATATTTTTTTTATCGTTGCTTATTCAAGTTAAGGTTTTTCAGAACATAAGTAATATTTATAACACGGAAAATTTGAGAATGTTATATGGTTAGAAAAATTAAAATGTAATCGATTTATGATTTCATCGCCAGTTCTTTCTTCTTTTTTTATTCTCAATACTTTTAATGCTAACATGCAATTACATGCTGTAGAAATTATTAGAATTACATAATGTAGAAATAAAATGAAATTCCGCGAAAAGTAAAGGAAAAAGAGCGCAAAGAATCTGAGGTCGTTAACATATAACTTCTAGAAACGAAATTGGGTGTGGTTAGTTCTAGTGCCAGGAATGAATTTGGGTGTGTTTAGAGCACGTCAGTCCCTAAGCCACGACTACTAAGGGCGTGCTTTCCCCCTTCCTTTTAGCTTCACTTGGGCTGACCAGAGGGCATCTCCATGTATTCTAACTTCCTTGATTTATATGGCATCGGAGCACTGAAACATAGAATGGGTGAATAACACATAAAAAAGTAAAACAAATAAATTTAATGTTGGCCACGCTTGACTACTATGGGAAAACTGCCCACGCCTCCGTCGCTAGCAGTAGCGTCCTGCTACATGCCTACGAGACAGGGCCCTGTCTTTATCCCTGATCTCAGAAAATTAAGTGGTGTATCAAATAACATGATTATTGCAGGTGATTTTAATGCCCGCCATAGAAATTGGAACTGTGTCACTGCCAATAACTATGGTGATAAACTCAAACTCTGGGCTCAGGACGCCCACATCCAAATTATTGCGCCTAATACACTTACCCATTTTCAGTTCGCTGGAGGTAACGGTGCTCTTTCTATTATTGATCTGGCACTTTTTAAAAATTTCCCGATAGATTATTTGATCGAGGTGATACCGGAATTGTCCTCTGACCATTACCCGGTTCAGCTCACCCTTAATACTACCAAAATCAATCAAAATTTACCGGCGCAAGTCTCCACTAATTGGGACAATTGTCGGTTTGTTTTGGACAATCATTCTCCCCCTATCAAAATTAACAATAATCATGAGGTTGATTTAGCTATCCAACAGCTCAACCAAACCCTAACAAGCGCTTGTAATGCCGCTTCTAAACCTAAATTCAGACCCAATTATTCCAAATCACCGGCTCATATTAAAGATAAAATCAAAATCAAAAACCGTTTACGCAGAGATTGGCAAAACACCAGAGTTGAAACTACCAGAACTCAGCTGCGTAAACTCCAGAATGAGATTAAGTCAGAAATTAAAAAACACACCAACGAAAAATACACTAACTATCTTAAGTCCTTAAAGACTTCAAACAATAGCCTTTGGGAAGCTAGCGCTCGGCTACGCAAACCAAAACATGACATCCCCCCCTAATGGGCACGGATAATAACCGGATGGCATTAACAGACACTGAGAAGGCTGAACGCATAGCGGATAACCTTCAAACACAATTTTCACCAAATACTGGACTCATGTTCGATTCCTGTGCACAGCACACGCATGACGTCCAACACCAAGTTGAAAATTTCCTCTCCTCAGATTTTAATAATACTGAGGAATCCATTATCACAACAATGTCCGAGATTAATGATATAATCAAAAATCTCCCACCTAGGAAAGCACCAGGCCTGGATAGGATTAATAATCGCATGATTAAAAACCTACCAGTTAAATTCATATTTTACCTAGCAGTTTTGATTAACTCAATGCTAAGGCTAAAATATTTCCCTGATAGCTGGAAGAATGCTTGTGTCATTCCTATTCTAAAACCTGGAATGGACCCCAAGGTCCCCCAAAATTACAGACCGATCAGCCTCCTGTCTTCACTTAGTAAACTCTACGAAGCTATACTGCTTAGATTCCTGAAGGATTTCTGCCGAAACCGAAATATTATTATTCCTCAGCAATTCGGTTTTCGAGCTAAACACTCTACTCAGACCCAGCTACTGAGAGTAGTGGAAATCATTCACACAGGATCTCGCAGTGGAAAGCCCACAGCTATAGTCTATTTAGACGTAGCAAAAGCTTTCGACAGGTGTTGGCACATCGGAATCATCTTCAAGCTCATGCGACTTGGTATTTCGGCCCAGTTCGTGTACTTAATGCACTCATACCTCAATAATCGTTCTTTCTCTGTCAAAGTTAAAAACTCACTCTCTTCTCCACGTCCTATTCTGGCTGGTGTCCCCCAGGGAGGACTAATTTTAGCATATCTTTTCAACTTGTATGTCAATGATATACTACAATCACCAAATGTCGATCTTGCCCTTTATGCAGACGACACTGCCATCATCTCACAGCACCCATCACTACACCTTACCCTCAACTATCTCCAACAATATTTAAATGACTTAGAGTCCTGACTCATTACCTGGAAAATCAAAATTAACGTCGCAAAAAGTGCTGCCACAGTATTCTTTTCCAGAAAGAGGAATATCCATAACCAACTCCAGCCACTCAGGCTTTTTGATGAAGAAATACCCTGGGTGGACTCCTACAAATATCTCGGAGTTTATTTAGATGCGAAGTTACTCTGGAATACTCACATCAACTATGCAATCAACAAAGCAAGAACTACCAGGAATCAACTTCTCAGCCTCATCAGCAGAACCAGTCATCTCTCCTTAAAGAATAAAATTCTCCTCTACAAAAGCACCATCTTTCCTATCCTCACCTATGCAGCCGCCATCTGGAGTACAGCAGCCAATAGCCATCTTAAGAAGATTCAAGTATTTCAGAGTATTACACTTCGTATTCTAACTAATGCTCATTACTACGCCCGTAATGAAGTGCCACATAACAATCTCCAAATTTTACCCTTAGATGCCTGTTTTCGGCAAAATTCGGCCAAGTTTTTCAACCGTATCACTCAGATTGAAAACCCAGTCCTGCACTCACTTCCTGCCTATAATCCTGCGGAACCTAGCTCTGCAAAGAGACCTAGGAGTGTTCTAGACAGAACTTTTAACATCTCCCCGAGGAAACCAAAGCGGCGGTGTTTGCTTGACAGGGAAAACAATCTGAGCTAAACTACCAGCACTTCACGGGCCTAACCCGACGACCTTAACTTCTTCTCCTTCCCCCTGGACCTAATCCAGCCCAGTTCATCGGTTTTCAATCCGTGGTGCTAACTTATCATTTGCTTACACACCTCACTTGCCAAGACCTCTTCTTTACCAAGAATTATAAGCTACCTTCAAAAAAGTAAATTTTGGGGAATTTATCCACTTCTAGTAAAAAAAAAATTTACCATCTTAAATTAATAGTCTTTACTTAATTCAATTATTTGTCTGGACTTTTAACGTCTTGTGGCCTTTTTAGGCAAATTTTGTTATTGAGCCGGTAAAGTTGCATTATTTGCAATAATTCGGCTATAAAATCACTGACTGACTTAATTCAATACCTCTCTATTAAATTCACTCATATCAAATTAGAAGACTAAATCTTATAGCTTTCAATACCACACTATTTAAAAATAACCTGCAACAACCTAAAGAATAGATTATTTAACAATC
>KK119540.1:54028-90314 GCA_000611955.2 Stegodyphus mimosarum | reverse complement strand
CCCCCCCCCCCCCCCAGCGCTTCTAACCTGCTTTTTACCCATCGGTTCTTCAATCTCCATAGCAACCATCAGCTGTTTTCGCCCTTGTGCCTCTACACTCACGCGTTTCCATAGCAACCCGCTTGGCCGTTTCTCCTTCTACTCGAGCTTCTAACTTCACTCAACCAGTTCTTAGGTCAGTGACCTCTTCCCCCCAGACCATTACCAAGGCATTAGCGAACTTCGCTGGCTTTACAACGTTACCATAGCAACCTTCCCGAAGCTTGGACTTGTTCCCGCTTCTACTCTCTTTAATCCTTTCCGACTGCATTCACCTTTGGCAGTCGCCTCATTTAAACCCTCTTTCATTAACTCTTTGCTGATGCGGTTTCCGCAGAAGTAAATTATTAACTGAAAGGACTTTATGCCCAAATAGGTGGACTTCTTATTTATCTCCTGCTTCATTTACCTACACGTTTTTGTTCACAATTCTTAGCGAATGCTCATTCTGAATTATTTCATTGTCACGTACTATGATGTGGAGATAATTGCTTTTATTAGCAAAGGTACACCGTAAGCCTTCGCCTTGGTCCGTCGCGAGATGTCTACGATCGTTAAAATTTACTGCTCTCTAGAAGTCGTAGTTCAGGAGAGCTTTTTTAAAACAACTAAAGAACCCAGCAGAGGAACCTTTCGAATAAATGCAAAAGCTATAATCGTCTACAAGATTTTTTTTTTTAGAAAGTGGTGATTATATTAAAATGGAATAAAATTGCATTTTCTTGGAATTATTAGAAAATGAGGTTGAACCTCATTCGAAGGAAATCACAATACTTTAAAATGGACACTACAAGGCCGTTGCCAGACCCGCTGCATGTTATCTTACCGCGTGTCTTTGATACAGACTTATTTGTGCAGAGTTTGTACTGCAAGGAGCTGTACTTCCTTGCAACCTGGGATACTTTCACAATGGGCTTTGTGCTAATATTACATGAATTGGTCCCTAAATGAGAGATAAAAGAAAATTAAAATACCCTACACATGACATGGGAGTCGGCAAGCTTGTGGAGATAGCGCTCTCTGTTGGTGGAAAGGGCCACATGACTGGGTGCAGAAAGCCTTATACATGAACACTCGTGTCCAATACGAATACAGATATAAAGCCAGTGTTTTATTAATCTGTTATTCAAATAAGCAGAGATATACTGAAATATACTTATTCGGAACTTAAGAGGCATATGTGGAAATAGACGTTATTCTCATACGTGTTTATGATTTTAATTTCTTTCAAATTAATGCCATAGTTTTCTGTAACGTGAATAATCAATTAACTCATTGCACATTTATGACTTCCAAACATTTATTTTGTTTGATATTTCATCTGATATATACTACAACAATAAAATTTTCTCTATTTAAATTTATTTGAATTCATACTTTTCACGCAGGCATCTGTCACCTTTGGCAAAGAATTCTTGAGTGCTTCGGTATAGTCCAGCATTTTAACCTTGTTTGTATTTATTTTCCAATCTAATTCATATAAATAGGGTGTTTACGCATTTTTGTATCGATTTTGTGCTTGAATTTAAATTTAAATTTTAAAATACAAGCTCGACTGACATCAAATTAGAATAAGGTTTTATTACCGTCTGCAGCATTAAAAATATTCTGTTCTGTAAAATGTCGCTGAAAAATAAACAATAGATGGAAATGTATATTTTTGTGCTCTCCGAAGAGAAATACTTCTATTGAATTATTAAATAAAGTTGCGAAAAATATGGTTTTAATATATCTACTCGTAAAATAGGTGACATAATTAATATGAAAGGAGAGAAAAGTCAACGGTTACATCTGACTGGGAAAAAAGCCAAAAGATGCATACCCAACAAAGATGCATACTGCTCTTATTAAATCCTAAGTGGAATCTCATGTTTTAAAGAAAAATCCAGCCCTCGAAGAGTTATTACAAAATCTTTAACCATCTCTATAGGAACTCTGAAGGAAATTATAAAATCTGATTTAAGGCGAATCAGAACAAAAAGACACGATCTAACGCCGAAACATGTTTCTCAAGATAAGTCTATGTGCAGATTGCTGTATAAAAATTATTTGGCAAGTGAAAAATGGAAATATATAGTTACATTTCATGAGGTTTGGGTACTCTTATCTAATTACAATAGAAAAAGATCGATTTACTACCGAAAAAGACGAGGAAAAGACTGAATATGTTGGTTCAGAGGAAAAAAAGTAAAGTTTCATGCTTATTACTGTACTCTCTTATAACAAAAAACTTAAAATAAGGAAAGTAGAAAAAAATGTCAAAATTAATTCGGATTACTTTCAGAAATAGTATGTTTTAACACCGGTTTTTAAAGAAGCAAGTCCATCTCTTTATCCAAACAAACTTCGCTATGTTAACTTCTAAATGTACTGCTCTATTTTTGGAAAATGAGAAATGAAACCAGAATTGAACCTATTGCCTTTAAATACATCCCACCCAAGTCCCCTGATATGTCTCCTATTGCTGCGAAAAATTCGGCGGTTGCGCCTGTACGTAAGCTTTCCGGCATAGCACTAGGGTTGCCATAAAATAGTGTATGGTAGGATTGCCAGATTGGCGACTTTGTCGCCCATTTGGCGACCAAATTGGCGATATTCCATGGTCCAATCGGGAAGCTTCTAGAATAACTTCCTGTCGAGATATTTCTCGAAACGTGTGGAACTTAAAGAAAAGCTATATAAACCCTTGTGTTTCTGAGAGCAGGCAGATTGTGAAGTATTGTGAAGTTGTTACGAGTAGAGTGTGATGAAAAGTGTGATTAGTTGTGAGAATAGCTGCTTACTGTGAGTGCTAAGCTACGCGAGAATTTTGGTGAAAGGAAAGCGATCGAGATAGTGCTTTGCCGGGAAGCTACCTTTACAATATAGCTTGACAGTGTATTGGCGATTGTTCCACGGTGTTTATTAGAAGTTTAGTGTTGCCGTGAAGCTACCTGTACAGTTACAGCCTGAAGCTGTATTGCTGATTGTTTCAGCGTATTTATTGTAGATTTTCGACGCCTTTAAAGGTAATTTTGGAACTGTGCTGTAAATAGTGATTCTTGTAAATAAATTGTGCTTTTTATTGTTCTGCATCGTGTTTTCATCGGATACTTTGAAATACACGAACCCGTATAACGCAACAACTGGTGTCAGAAGTGGGATTTGAGAGTGAATGCCAGTCACCCGTCTACAGGAGACAGCAATGGCGGAGGAAATGAATGATTTGATGGACATGTTAACAGCTCTGAAAGCCGACATGTTAGCAGGTCTGAAAGCTGGGCAAGAAGAGATGAAACGAGAAATGAAAGCCGGACAAGAACTGATGAAACAAGAAATGAAAGCCGGACAAGAAGAGATGAAACAAGAAATGAAAGCCGGACAAGAAAAGCTTCAAGAGCAACTGCGACAGATGGAAATGGAGCAGAACAAGGTTAGAAGCGACATCATGGAGCTTAGAGAGGAAACCAAAACCAAATTACAAGATATGAAAGAGGAACTGAAGGAGGAAGCCGCAACTAAAATAGCCGATATGGAAGAAAGATTCGAAGAAAAATTTAGGAAGTTTCGGGAAGAGGTAGACATGTTGAAAGAAAAACGAACTGAGCCGAAGAGAGAAATTGAAGATTTTAAGATTCTCCCAGGTTCTCCTCACACGGAAATCAAACCCAGTACGTACGACGGAGAATCGTCGTGGAATGTGTACAAGACCAGTTCGCCATCGTGGCTGACACTAACAGATGGGATTCCCAGATGAAGGCATCACAGCTAGCTGCATCACTCCGAGGCGATGCTGCAGATATCCTAGGAGTTCTGCCACAAGACGAAGTTTCTACGTGTTGAAGGAAGTCAATTTGTCTCGGTTGAGACTCAGTTTTGTTTACTGTATTTAGCGAAAGCAAAGCAAGATTTTATTTTAAGTTTAATGTCTAAGAACAAGCAGTTTATGTTGGTCGAAAGACTAACCTTGTTATGTTAAAGCCAAAATTTGGCCAGATATAAAATATTTTCGTATTTTATGTATTAATGGAAAATTTAGTTTCAGCGCCGCCAGCTTGGCGAAGAAGCGTGAAGTAAAATATCTTTTTCTTGTTCATATTATTGTATATTGTAAGAATCGTATGTATTAGAATTTTGTAAAGATATGTAAATACTTTAAAGCTATGTAAAAGTAGAATTTAGTGTAAAAGCATAAAATTTTACATACTAAAAGTAAATGGCAAAAGAAACCAGTTAAAATCTAAATGTTAACTAGAAGATAAAAATCATGCGTTGGAGCGAAAACCTGTATGTGAAAAGTTGAATGAGGGGGAATTTAGAATGAATGCGACTTTTTTTAGGGTTCTCCACCAACACTTGAGTTTAAGAAGATTAAATATAGCTCATCGAGATTTAGTATGACGGACTAGGGTGTGTCATAGTTGGTTGATCGAATTCTAACAAATCATTGTGGTTAGGGGAAGTGTTGATATACAAAAAACATGAAATACTTCCGTTGGACACCACAAATAAAGTGGAGAACCGGGGCAAAGCAACTTAAATTAAAGTTTGCATGAAGAATGAATGTGAAATAAATAGTTAAATAAGAAAAAGAAAATCATCGAAAAGTAAAATGCTACCGAGTATTAAAGTGTAAATCATAGTGTATTTTCAGTATACTCATACTTGTTCCTTCCAGATCCTGGAAGGAAGAAAAGACTGAATGATAAACGACAGCAGAGAGGATTCAGCACGAAGAAATTGTATTAGCGACGCCAAACATTGTAAAATTTCATAGCCAAAAGTTGTTTTATGTAAACGGGGCTCTTGAGTTTTAGGTTAGAATGTTGAAACTTTTCAACAGGTCGTTTCTAGGACCTGATTCCAAGTGTTCAAAATTCTGGCAAGGGCAAATGTAGGGTTTATATTTATTTTAACTAACATTTATTTTAAGTTCATAGTCCTTTCCTTTTTAGCCTTCATTTTTCCCCTAGAAATGCCCGTGCCAGAGTATGTAAATTACAGTAGCACGCGCAGTTTATTCAAATTTAGCGGAAGCTAGTTGAGTTAAATAGTAGACGAAACGAGCGTGAAAAAGTTCTTGCTTTGAAGCTACGCTGGAGAGATTGCTCGGTAGAATTTAGATCAGCGCGTGTCAGCCTTTGTGCCTAGCTTTGCAGAAGTGCTAGACCTTCAACTGTTAAATCAGTAATCTTGCTGAATATCAGCGATAATTAAAAACGCGGTTAGTTAAGATCTCAGAGCCTCGTCGGTAGTGTTTGACATTTGTTCATCTAGTTTCTTATTTTCAGTTTTACCTTACTTTTAGTTCAACCGCCGAGTTGGCGCAGTTTGTGAGCGTCGAGGAGACGCAGTTGTAAATTTAAAAGTACAATAAAAGGGTTTCAACCCCTTCGCACGTTTTTGTGACTCACTATCCCAGTGACTGACAAGTTGGGCCAGAGAGATCTTACAATAGGTAGAGACCTCCGGGTCGTTACCTATTACAAGAATGATGACCTATGACCTATGGGATTATCTGAGGTACCCGAAATAGCGCGATAAGTTCGCGTTGATGCCGGCCTGAAGTCAAAGCATCAAAAGAAACCCCCACATTCTGAATGTTGAGCTCAAACGAGTTCAGAATTCTCTTTAGTCTTAGTGACCTTTTGTAAGTATCAAATTTGTTCTCTTTGATGACGAGCAAAGAACCGACAGATCGTTTTGGGGCAGCTAGGCATAATAGCGATAGGGAAATTAAGGATTCGGATTATTTTACTACATCCAGCGCTAAACCTAACTGAAAAGAATTTTTTAAAACGAATACTCAGGATAAAGACTCAGGCCATAAGCAAACGAAAAGAATTAAGAAAGTTAAAGAATCAGATGGTGCCGAAATTATATCAGTTGCTTTTAAAAATACAATTGGTATTTTTGTGAATTATGAATCAAGACAGAAAGGATGGTGGCATCTCGCAGTAATATCGCACAATGTTTTGCTGCCGTTAGTTTTAATTTAAAGGTAGTACGAGTTCCTTTTCTTTAATCAATATCAATTGTTACGCGTTGTTTGGCGCAATACGGAAAGGGAAGGATGCCCCGTAGAGCCCCTTTTCAGAGGAAACTAGCTTGTATCCACGTTACACAAGAAGGCTAGAACTACGTTTCCTTGACGTTACACTTGGAAAAAGCCTCGAAAACACCATTCGCATGAGCACTCGCAGGCACTCGAACGTCGGGCTTAATTATCGGCGGCTTTTACCGCTCATCCGCTAATGAGCATTTACCATGAAACTAAATTAGCGTTTCAAAGCAGATATGGTACGGCTTTTTACGAAAATAATTTTTGAATGATCTGCGAATGCGTCATTTGTATTTATCGCCAACAAGTAACGGTAAATCTACTGCAATTTTGCATTTTAATTGAATTAGCCTAACCCTACAGAGCCATAATCAGTGAGAATGTCCTCAATGGAGGAATACCCTTCACTCTGGTACCTAGGCCTGGCATATTATTTCATACTCAATTAAACTAGCGAAATACTTCAAATATATTATATTTTGTTCCGTAGTATATTTTTAAATTTATAAAAACATTTTTCCTAATGTACATGGTAAATATGAATGGAAAATGCCGTTTACAAAGCGCTTGTTTAGAAGTCCAGATGCACAGTAATTCATAGTGTTGCGTTACACGGGTTCGTGGATTTGAGAGTATCCGATGAAAACACGATGCATGCAGAACAATAAAAAGCACAATTTATTTACAAGAATCACTATTTACAGCACAGTTCCAAAGTTACCTTTAAAGGCGTCGAAAATCTACAATAAATACGCTGAAACAATCAGCAACACAGCGTCAGGCTGTAACTGTACAGGTAGCTTCACGGCAACACTAAACTTCTAATAAACACCGTGGAACAATCGCCAATACACTGTCAAGCTATATTGTAAAGGTAGCTTCACGGCAAGCACTATCTCGATCGCTTTCCTTTCACCAAAACTCTCGCGTAGCTTAGCACTCACAGTAAGCAGCTATTCTCACAACTAATCACACTCTTCATCACACTCTACTCGTAACAACTTCACAATACTTCACAATCTGCCTGCTCTCAGAAACGCAAGGGTTTATATAGCTTTTCTTTAAGTTCCACACGTTTCGAGAAATATCTCGACAGGAAGTTATTCTAGAAGCTTCCCGATTGGACCATGGGATATCGCCGATTTGGTCGCCAATCTGGCAACCCTACCATACACTATTTTATGGCAACCCTAGTGCTATGCCGGAAAGCTTACATACAGGCGCAACCGCCGAATTTTTCGTAACACTGCCCCCTCCCAAGGACTGCACGTCCCGGGCAGTACAATCCCTGGCTGGGAGCCAAAAAGAAATAATCGAAAAAGCTACAAAACAAATAAATAAATTACAATAATAACAAAATTTGCAAATATTTACAGTATTTACAAATAACAAAAACATTTACACTAATTACAAAGATCTATGTACAAGCAACTATGCATAAATCATACAATTAAACATAAAAACATTACGAAATACGGGGTACCCATAACAAAAATAACTATCACTAATTACTATGGCCATAGTATGGAGCTAACCTATCATAATGTACAATCTTAGGTTTGGAATTGGGAGACTTACGGATCCGTATTACGACGTCATTCAGTCTGTTGAGGACTGTGTAGGGACCTTCCCAATGCGATTGCAGTTTGGGAGAAATGCCCTTACGACGGCTCGGATTCCACAGCCAAACCTTGTCGTTTTCCTGGAACTTATGTTCGGTCGCTCTTGCGTCGTACCTCTTCTTCATCCTGTCCGTCGAGATGTTAATTCGCTCTCGAGCAAACCTGTGCATCGTTTCCAACCGGGCTTGGAGATCTTGAACGTACTCCTCAGGAGAGGACTGTAGATCCGGAGGACGGCCGAAAAGCAGGTCACTCGGAAGACGGAGATCACGACCGAAGAGCATTTGAGAAGGGGAATAGCCGGTACTCTCGTGGACGGCACTACGGTAAGCAAGCAGGAACAGGGGCAGCTTACGATCCCAGTCTTCTTGGTTCTTGGAAACCATAAGCGATAGGTGGTTCAAGATTGTGCGGTTAAATCTCTCCACCATGCCGTCAGACTGCGGATGTAACGGGGTGGTCTGTGTTTTCTTTATTTCCAATAAGTCGCACAGTCCTTTGAACACAGCCGAAGTGAAGTTCCTGCCTTGGTCGGTATGAATCTGGAGGGGAGTTCCAAATCTAGATACCCAATTCTGCAACAGGACTTCAGCCGTAGTGACAGCCTCTTGGTCTGGAATTGGATATGCTTCAGGCCACTTCGTAAAATAATCCATGACAACTAGAATGTATCTGTTGCCATCTTTAGTCCATGGCAGAGGTCCCAGTATATCAAGGGCAATTCGCTCGAAAGGCGCTCCAACGTTGTATCGCTGCATTCTTCCGCGACAGCGTTCCTTTGGTCCTTTCTTGGCTGCACAGGCATCGCAAGACCGGCACCATTTCTCAACGTCGTTTCTTGCGGAACTCCAAAAGAAGCGCTCTCGAACTTTGTTTAATGTCTTCATATAGCCGAAATGCCCTCCTGTTGGGCTGCTGTGTATTTCTTTCAGGACATCAGGTATTCGGTTTTGAGGAAGCAGCAGCTGCCATCTTTTATTAGTTCCATCGTCGCTTTCCCACAGTCGATATAAGACTCCATTTCGAAGGTGAAGTGAGTCCCAGAGAGCCCAGTACCTTTTAGTCATAGGACTGAAGATGGAAACGTCCTGCCACTTGGGTTTCGTAGCCGATGATTCCTTCAGCTCTATTATTGGCTTAATGTTAGGATCCGCCAACTGGTCTTCTCTAACTCTTTCATGACTCCACGGATCTGGCTCCGATGCTGTTGAAGATGTTACTTGTCGGATGCTAGGATTCGCCAAACCATACTTAGCTTCTGCTCTTGAACAATACCCGCAATGCGCAGGACAAGGCTTCCTAGATAAAGCATCCGCATTTCCATGGGAGGAGCCTTTACGATGTTTTATTTCAAAGTCATATTCCTGGACTCTTTGAAACCATCTGCCTATCTGTCCTTCAGGATTTTTGAAATTCAATAGCCAAGTTAGGGAAGCATGATCGGTGCGGAGCAAGAATTTTCTGCCATAGAGATAATGATGGAAATGCTCTATGGCTTTTATGATAGCAAGCAATTTTTTCCGAGTGACGCAATAATTTCTTTCCGGTTTTGACAAGCACTTACTCCAATAGGCTATCACTCGCTCTTCGCCGTCAATTATCTGGAAAAGGACAGCTCCAACACTTTCGTTGCTTGCATCCGTATCAAGTATGAATTGTTTGTCGACCTGGGGATATGCGAGCACAGGCGTAGATGTTAATGCCGTCTTCAGCTCATTAAAAGATTTTTCGCATCCCTCAGTAAACACGAATTTCTGTTTATTTTCCGTTAATCTATGCATAGGTCTTGCGATGTTGGAGAACCCCTTTACAAATCTTCTGTAATAAGTGCAGAGTCCCAGGAAGCTCCGAAGTTGATGAACATCCACAGGGCGTTCCCAGTCCCTGACTGCCAAAACTTTCTCTGGATCCGTACGGACACCTTCGGCGGAGATGATGTGACCCAGATAGGTGACTTCGCTGCGGAACAGCTTGCATTTAGAAGGACTTAGTTTGAGGTTGGCATCTTTCAATTTTTGGAACACCTTCCTGATGTTTTCTAGATGTTCCTCGAACGTACGGCCCACTATAATGATGTCGTCAAGGTAAACCAGACAGGACTCGTAAGATAGGCCACGAAGCACTGTTTCCATCAAGCGTTCAAATGTTGCAGGGGCGTTACAGAGTCCAAACGGCATAACTTTAAACTGCCACAGTCCTTGGCCAGTAGTGAACGCAGTTTTCTCTCTATCGTCCGGGTGAATTTCCACTTGCCAGTATCCGCTCTTAAGGTCCAGAGTGGAGAACCATTTGTGTCCTGATAGCGTGTCTAGTGTGTCGTCAATCCTCGGAAGAGGGTAGCTGTCTTTCTTAGTGATATTATTTAGCTTCCGGTAGTCGACACAAAATCTTGTCGAGCCGTCTTTCTTCCGGACGAGAACTATAGGAGATGCCCATGGACTTGTGGATGGCTCGATGATGTCACTTTCTTGCATCTCCTTTAGAAGATTTCCAACCTCTTCCTGCTTTGCGAATGGTAGGCGTCTGGGATGTTGCTTGATCGGTGAGTGATCACCCGTGTCAATTCGATGTTGTGTCAATTTCGTGCGGCCAACATCTCTGGATGTTCGAGAAAATAGATCTTCAAATTCACTAATTGTTTTCTCTGCTGCACATTTCTGTTCGGCGGTTAAGTTTGTTCTCTGCAGCAGTTCATCAATTAATTTCGCTGTTGACTCAGTGGGCATTGCAGGTGGGGCCTTGTAAACGCACGTAACCGGCGTGCAGGTTGCTAGCACTTTACCCTTCTGGATTGTTCTCGGACTATGGCTAACATTCGCCACTCTCACGGGGACGAAATTTTTGGAGAGGTCCACTAATGTAGAGGCGACTAATACATTTCTCGAGCTATTTTCGGGATATTCAATTATTCCAAACTTGAAGCTATTTCTGTTTTCTATGCAGCCGGATATTAGTAATTCTGTCATCGGAGGGATCGTGACGTCCGTTTTCGCTATTACTTGGTGAGCTGAAGGAATATCACTCTTCACTTCAAACACGGGTATATCCTCCCTCGCAGAGTGCATTTCGTTGCGTTTAAAGTCCAGTGTAAAGTCATATTTCCGCAAAAAGTCTAGTCCAAGTATTAATTCGTCCGCGATGTCAGCGACGAATGCCAAGTGCTGGTAAGTCTCATTTCCGAAGGTAATGGTGATGTTAATTTTACCTTCAATGGGGATCTTGTCACCTGTCACTGTCTGTAGAGTCACACAGGGCGGAGTCCAGCGCAAAGTCTCGTTTAGTTCCCGCGCTACGTCTGTTCTGACGATGGTTACGTTGGCTCCCGTATCGATGATCATCTTACAAGGGTGTTTATTCACGTATCCTTCGACGAACAATCCGTTATCTCCGCCGCTCATTGACAAGATCTGAAGAACTTTCAGAGAGGCTACATCTCTGCCTGGCAACCTCCGCCCCGTGAGATTGCCGCATTTTAGTTTCCCTGGAGCTGCCTCCCGGTCTTGGCTCACGTGACAGTTCCTGCGCAGATGTCCTTCGAGTCCACAATTCCAGCACTTCATTGCTTTCTTGTCGGTGTCTCTGTTATTTGGCTTATTTAACGCTTCTCGAATCTCTTTTAACATTTCTTGTTTAAATTTTCTGACATCAAAAGTTTCATTTTCTACTTTAGCCGCTCTGATCGGATGGCGATCTTTTCGAGTTGCCTGCTGAGCCGACTCAAACTTCATCGCATAGATTAATGCAGATTTCAGGTCTTTGAGATCTGCCAACCTGAGAGCCTTCTGAATTTCCTGATCCTTGACTGCATCGACGAAATGCATAAGGGCCAGATTTTCACGGACATCGGGTGGACAGTCCGGATATGCATGGTGCGCCAGCCTTTCAATATCAGTTGCTAGTTCTTGGAGGCTTTCAGTCGTTTTCTGTTGGCGGGTTTTGAGTTGGAGACGGTTACAGTCCTTTACGCATTTTTCTGCGAATCTGAGTTCTAGTGCGTTCGAGAGGGCATCAAAACTGGAAATCTGGTCTTGTGGCACAACTCCTAGGATATCTGCAGCATCGCCTCGGAGTGATGCAGCTAGCTGTGATGCCTTCATCTGGGAATCCCATCTGTTAGTGTCAGCCACGATGGCGAACTGGGTCTTGTACACATTCCACGACGATTTTCCGTCGTACGTACTGGGTTTGATTGCCGTGTGAGGAGAACCTGGGAGAATCTTAAAATCTTCAATTTCTCTCTTCGGCTCAGTTCGTTTTTCTTTCAACATGTCTACCTCTTCCCGAAACTTCCTAAATTTTTCTTCGAATCTTTCTTCCATATCGGCTATTTTAGTTGCGGCTTCCCCCTTCAGTTCCTCTTTCATATCTTGTAATTTGGTTTTGGTTTTCTCTCTAAGCTCCATGATGTCGCTTCTAACCTTGTTCTGCTCCATTTCCATCTGTCGCAGTTGCTCTTGAAGCTTTTCTTGTCCGGCTTTTATTTCTTGTTTCATCTCTTCTTGTCCGGCTTTCATTTCTCGTTTCATCTGTTCTTGTGAGGCTTTCATTTCTCGTTTCATCTCTGCTTGTCCACCTTTCAGACCTGCTAACATGTCGGCTTTCAGAGCTGCTAACATGTCCATCAAAGCATTCATTTCCTCCGCCATTTCTGTCTCCTGTAGACGGGTGACTGGCATTCACTCTCAAATTCCACTTCTGACATCAGTTGTTGCGTTATACGGGTTCGTGGATTTGAGAGTATCCGATGAAAACACGATGCAGAACAATAAAAAGCACAATTTATTTAGAAAAATCACTATTTACAGCACAGTTCCAAAATTACCTTTAAAGGCGTCGAAAATTTACAATAAATACGCTGAAACTATCAGCAACACAGCTTCAGGCTGTAACTGTACAGGTAGCTTCACGGCAACACTAAACTTCTAATAAACACCGTGGAACAATCGCCAATACACTGTCAAGCTATATTGTAAAGGTAGCTTCACGGCAAAGCACTATCTCGATCTCTTTCCGTTCACCAAAACTCTCGCGTAGCTTAGCACTCACAGTAAGCAGCTATTCTCACAACTAATCACACGTTTCATCACACTCTACTCGTAACAACTTCACAATACTTCACAATCTGCCTGCTCTCAGAAACACAAGGGTTTATATAGCTTTTCTTTAAGTTCCACACGTTTCGAGAAATATCTCGACAGGAAGTTATTCTAGAAGCTTCCTGATTGGACCATGGGATATCGCCAATTTGGTCGCCAATCTGGCAACCCTACCATACACTATTTTATGGCAACCCTAGTGCTATGCCGGAAAGCTTACATACAGGCGCAACCGCCGAATTTTTCGCAGCAATAGGAGACATATCAGGGGACTTGGGTGGGATGTATTTAAAGGCAATAGGTTCAATTCTGGTTTCTTTTCTCATTTGTCCAAAAAATAGAGCAGTACATTTAGAAGTTAACATAGCGAAGTTTGTTTGGATAAAGAGATGGACTTGCTTCTTTAAAAACCGGTGTTAAAACATACTATTTCTGAAAGTAATCCGAATTAATTTTGACATTTTTTTCTACTTTCCTTATTTTAAGTTTTTTGTTATAAGAGAGTACAGTAATAAGCATGAAACTTTACTTTTTTTCCTCTGAACCAACATATTCAGTCTTTTCCTCGTCTTTTTCGGTAGTAAATCGATCTTTTTCTATTGTAATTAGATAAGAGTACCCAAACCTCATGAAATGTAACTATATATTTCCATTTTTCACTTGCCAAATAATTTTTATACAGCAATCTGCACATAGACTTATCTTGAGAAACATGTTTCGGCGTTAGATCGTGTCTTTTTGTTCTGATTCGCCTTAAATCAGATTTTATAATTTCCTTCAGAGTTCCTATAGAGATGGTTAAAGATTTTGTAATAACTCTTCGAGGGCTGGATTTTTCTTTAAAACATGAGATTCCACTTAGGATTTAATAAGAGCAGTATGCATCTTTGTTGGGTATGCATCTTTTGGCTTTTTTCCCAGTCAGATGTAAACGTTGACTTTTCTCTCCTTTCATATTAATTATGTCACCTATTTTACGAGTAGATATATTAAAACCATATTTTTCGCAACTTTATTTAATAATTCAATAGAAGTATTTCTCTTCGGAGAGCACAAAAATATACATTTCCATCTATTGTTTATTTTTCAGCGACATTTTACAGAACAGAATATTTTTAATGCTGCAGACGGTAATAAAACCTTATTCTAATTTGATGTCAGTCGAGCTTGTATTTTAAAATTTAAATTTAAATTCAAGCACAAAATCGATACAAAAATGCGTAAACACCCTATTTATATGAATTAGATTGGAAAATAAATACAAACAAGGTTAAAATGCGGGACTATACCGAAGCACTCAAGAATTGTTTGCCAAAGGTGACAGTTTGGCATAATTTGAGTCGTAGAATTGAAATATGGAAGAAAGTGGCATGTCATTTCAGAGAAAATCAGATTTTGTGTCAAAATACCTACATTAAACAATGCTACATATAAATCTAATAATATCCTAAGTTACGCTTTCGATACATGAAAAACGCAAGTTGAATTTCGTCAATCGGTCCAGTAGAACGGGAGATATAGAAGTGCCCCCCCCTGTCTTTTTGTGCAGTGTACATATATAGACACTCTAAGGAGATATATGCACTGGTTATTATAAATTAAAGAAAGATCACAAAAATAGCGACAACTCCCTCAAAAATAAGCCAAACCGTGTAAAATTTGAATATGTTGCCAAGTAAGAGTAGCTGAGTAAAACTGCAATATGCAAATTAGTGGCGCTGCACTCGGAATACGTCATCTGCGAGGAGCATAAAAGTCTATGTTTGAGATCAAGCCCACATATTTCACTGTGATAGTGACATCAGAAATCTGACATAGCCAATTCGTAACAATGACCTCCAGGCTTCATTTGCCTGCCGAACTACGATGGAGAGCCATTGGGAAACTAGAGGCAGGACAAAGTGAAACAGAAGCAGGCAGATGGCTAAATGTGAGTCCTTCTGTGGTTCATAGACTTTGCAGCGAATTTCAAACCACAGATTCGGCATCTTCGAGGTTCAGCCAAGGACGGCCAACTACTACGACGAGCGCCGATGACCGATATTTGACATTACGTGCATGCAGGAATAGAACCGCTACTCTTCTTAGATCCTCCCTTGCTGCAGCCACCAGAAGGTTGCTGTCAACGTCATCTGTGCGTAGAAGGCTTCACGAAGGTGTTCTGTATGCCAGGCAACCAACCATTTGTGTGCCGCTCACGTCACGTCATAGGAGGGTCCGTTTGCAGTGGGCACGACAACATGTCCACTGGACGCCTGATCAATGGAGGGCTGTTCTCTTTACGGATGAGTCCAGGTTTAGTCTAGAAAACGATAGTAAGCATTATTTGATATGGAAAGAGCCTGGAATCCGTTATCACCCGTGAAAGAGCTCCATACGGAAGAGACAGTGTCTGTATTTGGGGTGGCATCTCTTTGGGTGGACGCACAGACCTCCCTGTCTTTCCAAGGGGAACCGTGAATGCTCAGGTTTATAGAGATGACATCCTTGATGCTTATGTGCGCCCATATGTCGGGCCAATAGGTGATGCTTTCCTGTTATAGGACGACAACGCAAGACCACATAGGCCTCGCATCGTAGGTGATGATCTTCAACAGGAAACAATTACGCGCATGGGATGGCCAGTTCGATCCCCGAATGCTATGGATCACATTTGGCATGCTTTAGGGAGACGTCTAGCTGCTCTAAATCCGCCCTCTCAGACCATTGCCCTCGCTCCGTATGTAACTGATGGACCGCATAATTGAATGCATCACACATCGCTGTATTGGTTCTGCAGGCGATCATATTCCATATTGAAGGTACTTTTCCTATAGCAAACTGACACCTTCGATTTCTTCATTTTATACATGTGCTAATTTCTATACGACCATAATTTTCTGGTAATTTCTTTTTATGTTATTTGATACCTTACTATGTGTTGTGTTATATTGTGGGTAAGTTTCATAAAATTCTACATGTAACTTTTTCAGTAATCGTGGTTTTTCTATAATTTATAATAACCAGCGTAGTTTAGGCTGGACTGCTTTAGATGGGCTTATTGCACTATTATTTATGGAAGGTGGTTTTAATTTTACCACTTGTCACAGTGCAGTAACACTATTTATTGCAATATCAGTTTATATATTACAACACTTGCAGAAAAATCATAGACATTCTTTTTGCTCAATTAACGGTGCCTTTTTCAGGCCACTGGGGCCCACCAGCGCCAGACTGGTAAAGTCACTAAATATTGGTTGTTCAGTCCGGGGTTCAAATCCCGGTGAACAGGCTGGCTGCATGTAACGTGTATACCAGTTAGTTTCCCTTAGAAAGCCCTCCACGAAGGCAACCTTTCCGTTTGGCATATACACTGGTGTGCAAAAATTAAGGACAAGACGGTTTTTCCAATATAACTTTGTACAAAAGCTTTCCAAATCAACACATTTAATACCGTAAGATCCCCAATACGTAAGGACATGAGTAATGTAAGCAACACTTACTAAAAAAGAAATCAGAGGGATAAAAAGAAGCTTTATTGAAAAAGTAGCATGGAGCGCAATGCGACTGAAGGCCGAAACATCCCTGTGATGGGTGTCCAGCAAGAAACATCCTGTCTTTAATAGGGGATATGATCTCCCCTGACTGCTAGGCAGGTTTCACATCATTTGTGCATGCTGGATATGTGGTTGTTAATGACCTGTTGAGACACTGCTGCTCGTTCCTCTTGTAGCACCAATCGCAGTTTCGGAATCGTTACTGGCGATAAGTTACGTGCTGCCACGGGTCTCCCTAGTAAGTTCCGTACATGCTTGACGGGATTTAGATCCAGAGACCTTGCCGACCAATCCATGTGTTCAATATCTTCACTCTCCAACAGCTCTTCGACAGTAACTGTGCGATGAGGTGGAGCGTTGTCGTCCATGAAGAGGAACTGAGGACCCATAGCCCTTGTGAAAAGACGCATGTAAGGAAGAAGAACCTCGTTACAATAGCAGTCCCAGGTGACGAACCTCCTTGGGAGATATGAAGGTCGGTCTGGCTACCAAGCATTATGTTTGCTCGAACGAGAACTCCGCGACCTCCAAAACAGTCCCTTTTGATGATGCTGAAGGGGTTATTGCGTGTTCCCCGCTCTGTCCTGATGTGTATGTGTCTACAATCGCAACTCAGACTAAATCTGCTCTCATCTGTAAAGAGTACTCGTCCCCATTCATTGTCTCTCCAATTCCGGTGTTCCCGGCACCACAGAGAACGCCTTCTCCGATGGGCAGGCGTTAGAGGTACACACCGTACAGGGCGTCGTGCAAACAGAGCACCACCGTGCGGTCTTCTGGCCACGGTAAAACGTGATATCGGTCGTCCAATCGCCTGTGTCGTGTCTAGCGATTTCTCCCGCTGTCTGCCGCCTGTTTCTTCTGGCCTGTAAGGCAATATACCGGTCATCTGCGGGTGTGGTTCCTCGTGGACGACCACTACTAAACCCCCCGGTAGCTGTTCCTGTGGTTTGAAATTGTCTCCAAAGTCGTGAAACGATGCTGTGAGCAATTCCGAACTCTGCAGCCACACTTGTCACATTGCGGCCTTCCTCCAACTTCCCAATGATTCGACCTCGGGTAAAAGCATCCAGATGTCGTATAACAGATTGATTATTCGCCATTTCTCGCTGAGGCAGCAACTCGGCGTGATTTTAACTGCTATGCGGCGTGCAATCTTTTTGCCAGAAATACTGATCTTACACCGACAACATGCTTTATACTACTTAAACACTCCATTACGTCTACCTGCATATCTTCGCATGTGCTACCGTACATCACCTTACTTAATCTCCTGATTGGTCTTTCTGTCCGCTCTGCCTCTTTGTTCAGCTGATATGCTAATTTTTCGACTTCGTCCTTAATTTTTGCACACCAGTGTAGTTTTCGAGTACTTTGCCATAATTAAATACACCAAAGCAAGCTACTGGGACTGACAACAGTGCTCTTTTAATACTATTAGAAAATTATCCAAAAAATCGAAAAATGATGCTAATTCTATTATCAGAATTAAAAAGATATCTACATACGCTATCGTCCGAAAACAACCAAGTTTTGCTATGAGATTTGGACCATTTATTTGCATATTAAACTGCTTTACTCTTACTTAAGGATGACAATAAAAGTCACATATATAAATATACATATGAGTTCTTTGTCAAAAAATGAGTATCACCTCAATTAAAAGATAGTATTAGGTAATCCTGTTATTGAAAAGTGCTAATCAATACAAAAAATATAGGTTTTTCAAATACAGGAACCTCTATTAACGGCCACTGCTCTTTTTCTTTCTGCTTTAAGTTACACCCCATTAATGGACAATTCTAGAACATCTGACTCTCAGAGTAGGACATCAGTGAATTCATTGAACAGAGACGCCTTGATAATGGATAGAAACATGTTCCATGAAAGCGCGATAACGAGATGTCTCTTATTGATTGCATTTATATACGCATTAAAGTGCATAATTTAACAAATGATGTTACAATTCTAACAATACATTGAAAACAGGTGAAAGCAACATCTATTTAATAACTTTTCATTTTTTAGAAATTCGCATACATGAAGTTAGCACATTTTTTTAAAAATTCACACACATAGTTTACATGAAAGACAGTGTCAACGTCAAATTATACTTTTCCCAATTCCTTCTTGTTTTTCATCATAGGAAAAAATTTTTAAAGCATTAATAAAAAGTACTAAAGATTTCTTTATATTAACTTAATATTTTTTTAATAAATCCATATAAATGTTCAGTATAAATTACTGAGTAAGTTAAACATGCGCAAAACTTTTTCAACTTAGTTATACATTATTAATAGTATAAGGTGCTTCTCGCCTTCTTGGCATGCCTTCGTGGTGTAGCGCTCGGCGCGTATTCAAGAGGTCGGTGGTTCTAGTCCCTGCGAGGGCATTGCTCATTTTTCACGTCTAATGCTTCGAAAAATACCTAATGTCTGTACAGTGACGCCCGAACTAAAAAAGGTGGTGGATGATGATTCTGGACCACCGGGTTTTGGCGATTGGGTCACCTAATCACCAGTCGCCCTTTAAAAGGGGAATGACATTGAATAAAGTATTTTTGCCACTTTCTTTGCATGTCTACGTGGTGCAGTGGTCAGCACGCTCGGGCGGATATTCGAGAGGTCCATGGTTCGAGTCCCGGCGAAGACATTGCTAATTTTTCATGTCTCCTGCTTCGAAAAATATCTAATGTCTACACTGGAAGAGGATGAAATCTTTCTTTTTAAGGAGAGATTAATCGATTAAAGCAAAGCTTATGAAATCTCATAAGCTTTCAGTTGAGTTAACCTTCATAGAGACCTTTTTAAAACTTTTATTCAATTTATGCATGAGCAGAACCACGAAACTCACCATGCTGCCAACCTGCTGACCAAGATTTGAACCTAGGTTGAACCATCAGTGCTCAACAATCTTACCACTTCATCTCTGATGGGCCTTTTTCTATAGAAACCTTTCGTTTTAATAATTATTATTTTAAATACATTCAAACAAATTACAATGCAGATTATTTTTCGCAATCTACAACAACCAGCTTTTAAATGACTAAATTTTATTTACTTATAATTAATATTATAAATGTTTCTTTCTATGACAGTTATGGTTTTGATAAACATTGTACATTATATACTGCAATTTTCAATTAAGTAAATCCCACTCTGCTCTGCAAAGTTAATTTTAAATTACTTTAAATTTCTGGTAAGTAAACTGGACAGTTGTCTGGTTTATCTGCTTCTGCTAAAGTATGATTTGCATTCGAAATTTAAAATGATTACTTTTTATGAAAACATATCACCATTTTTCCAACATGAAAATAATATTTTTAAATTTCTTACATATGTTTTAGAGACAACAGATTTCAAATAAATTGAAACAACAACAAAAATAAAATACTGAATGTTATGTAACATTTAAATATTTTAAAGGATTCAACATAAAAAAATATCAGCAATTAAATTAATTTTCTGAAAATATCAGTTCTACATGAAAACAATAAAATAATGCATAATAGGAAAATATGTAACAAAAATATGATATTTTAAAAATCACTTTTATGTCATGAATCATGGACACTCAGTTTAAGAATACTGTTAAACATTGTATAGTTTTTTCTACACACATTTGGAACCCAGCAAGTGCATAATTTAACTGTTATAGATTTGCAAAAATTCAAGGCAAAATTACACATTAAATATTTCTAAAAAAAAATCAACCATTAAATTAATTTTCTAAAAATATCAGTTCTACACGAAAACAATAAAATAATGCATAATAAGAAAATATGTAACAAGAATATTATATTTTAAAAATCACTTTTATGTCATGAATGATGAACACTGAATGAAATTAAACAACATTTAACAGTGTTCAACAGTGTACAGTTTTTCCTAAACACATTAGAACCCAGGAAGTGTATAATTAAACTGTTGCAAATTTGCAAAAATTTAAGGTAAAATTACACATTCATATGACACATTAAATATTCCTAGTTATTTAAAAAGATATACATTGAAGCCTTTAAATATAAATAAAGAAATTATTTCTTTTATTACTACAGAATTTATTAAAAAATAGAAGAAGCATACTTTTTAAATGATTTATAACTGTAATTTTTAAAATAAAGCCAAATTTAGAGGTAATTCATACAAATAAAATACAAAGGAAAAAATAATAAATAAATAAGAATTTTTTTAATTATAAATAATATAGACTAGAAATTAAATTGTTAAACAAAAACGCTTGCACAAAGAACAATAATTATTTCATAAATACAGTATTAGATATTATTTATGCTACATTGAGTGATTGCAAAAGCTACACCGGTTCTGTAGATGCAAATCATGATTTGAAGCTTACATCACAAGATGACATTGAATAACTGGAATCCAGTAAACAATGGGACAACAGAGCATATAAAGATAATGAATTTTTCAGAGTAACACATGCATTTAATGGTTTCAAATGGAAAAGATAAGAAGTACATCATACATTGTTTATTATACAGTTTGATAAGGGCAATACTACAATTGCAGCTTGGCATTAAATTTGTTTACGGATGTAGTTAAGGATGATAACATGTGTTGCCACTGACTTCAGGAGTTCTGGGGAAACAGATAGTGTCATATTGTGGACAGATTCAGTCATATTTTGGACAAGCATCAGTGGTTTCTGATTTCTGGGCAAGACCATAAAAAAATCAACTACATCACTCCTAACAGAAATATCTTCAGTACAGAGGACCAGTGCCAGAGCATGTGCGACCAATACGGATGCACCACGTAGCAATAAGTCTAGAGCAGACACTGTTGATACACAAAACAACAGCTGAAAGATTGATGCAAGCATTACATTTATCACGCAGTTATCACCAGCTTTCAGCAAAGCAGTACAGAAAAAAGAGTTGTACTTGTGCTTCTTGTTTTCTAATTACAGAAGTTAACGATTTTTAGAAGAAATTGTAATGGGAGACATACTGTAATATCATATATATATTATACTGTAATTCAAACATTGAAGAATCATGTAATGGCTTCAGTACCATGTCAATCTTAAAATAAAGACTGAATTCATTGGATTGTAAATCCAGACTTTTTCTGCCAACAGTAAAAACAAGGGGGGGGGGAGAAAACAACTGAAATCCATGTGACCAACTGCAAAATAATCATTATTTTTTACCATGAGAATACCAGACCTCCTGCTGCTTCAATCATTAAGAAAAAAAAATTGCTGACCTTTCATTAGGAAATGCTACCTCTACTGTATATACACTCACGTTTGTGAAAATTGCAACACCATGAAGGACTTACGCGAGTGAGCTGAAATTTTCAGGAAATGCAAAGTAGCGCATGATATGCAAATGATTAGAATTGCAAATCCGTAGCGCATGCGTATGCTGAGTAGCGCCCTCTGAACGGCTGATGGATCCGAATAAATAGACGGCTGTAGCGAGGCGTGTATGGTTATCGGTGGTTATCTGCTCGTGGTAAACGTTAACTCAATCTGTACTTATGCCTCGTCGACGAAAGAGAGCGAGATTTGAACAACTTACAGAGTTTGAACGAGGGAGAATCATCGGCCTTCGTGAAGCTGGATTGTCGTATCGTGCAGTAGCCTCTCGTGTGCAGCGTAACAGCAGCACAGTGATGCGCGTTTGGAAGCAGTGGACGGACGAGTGTCGGACAACTCGGAAATCCGGGAGTGGACCCCGAAATGTGACGTCAGCTCGCGATGATAGACACCTGGTCCGCATGGCGCGGACGGACCGTACAGCTTCCTCTAGACAATTGGCAGCACTGTGGTCAATAGCTACAGGTGTTTCATTGTGTGCTTCATCAATTCGTAGACGTCTGCTGCAGTGTGGACTGCGCGCACGGACTCCTTTATACAGGATCCCCCTAACGCACGACCATCGCCGCCTGCGGCTACAATGGGCCAATCAGCATAGAGACTGGCGTGCTGATTGGCAGCATGTCGTGTTTTCTGACGAATCCCGCTTTAATTTGTGGTACCATGATGGCCGCATTCGTGTCAGACGCTATGCCGGTGAACGCCACCTTCCGGAGTGCATTATCGAACGCCACAGTGGACGAACACCCGGAGTTATGGTCTGGGGCGCCATAGCATATCATAGACGATCTCAATTGCTACGAATTGTGGGCAATCTGAACAGCAACCGGTATATCCGTGAAGTTCTACAGCCCGAAGCTGTTCCCTTCCTTCAAAGCTTGCCAGGCGCTGTATTTCAACAGGACAATGCCCGCCCTCATACTGCTCGGATTGTTAAATCCTTCTTTGCAGCGCAGCAGGTACAGCTTCTTCCTTGGCCTGCGTGTTCCCCGGATATGTCGCCAATTGAACATGTGTGGGATGTCATTGGTCGGCGTCTTGCTCGTGATCCTCGTCCTGTTGCGTCTGCAGACGAACTTTGGGTACGCGTACAAACGATATGGAATGCTCTTCCTCAGTCAGACATTCAAACTTTGTTTGACTCCATGCCATACGACGTGGCATGGAGTCAAACAGCACTTATTGCGGCGCGTGGTGGCCACACAAAATACTGATTCTGATCTCTTGTTCTTGTTTGTTTGCTTTGAACATTTAATCATTTGTACCACTACCACTCAACTGTGTATTAAATTGCATTCAATTATGACGATTCCTTCTTGGTGTTGCAATTTTCACAAACGTGAGTGTATATATACTTTGGCCATACAGACTCCATTTCATTTGATAACTGGAGAATAACTTTATTCTCTAAATTTTTGCCGATGCAAAAGATGTAAAACCAACATTACAGAACATACACAGTCCAGTCACATTAATGTGACCACCACGTACTTTCCATGTCAGAGTTAAATAACCAATCACAGAAGGCAGGTGGCAGCACAGTGCAGTTGAGCGTATATAAAGGGTGTGTGAGGGCTTCGGAAAACATTTCAATCGTTGGCGTAATGCAGAAACGAAGCGATTTATCCGACTTCCAAAAGGGCATGATCATTGGCTTTCGGGCCAAGGGTGGAAGCATTTCCGAAACGGCTGAGTTTGTGAACTGTTCGCGTGCCGCCGTGGTAAAAGTGTACCGTGCATGGCAAAATGGGACTGTCCAAAATCAGCGACGTGGCAAATGTGGTGCACCACGGGCCACAGATGACAGAGGCGAACGACGGTTGCGGAGATGCGTTCGGGCAGATAGACGGGCTACCGTTGAGCAACTGACCACCAAAATGAACCAAGGGGCTACCAAAAGTGTCTCCCAAAGTACTATTCAGCGAACATTGCTGCGTCTGGGCCTCCGAAGCAGACGCCTGGTTCGTGCACCTATGCTGACTGCTGTTCATCGACGGCGAAGGCTAGAATTTGCACGCCAGTACAGCAGCTGGACGTCCACTGAGTGGCGACAGGTTGCGTTTTCGGATGAATCGCGTTTTATGCTCCATCGGACAGATGGACGTTGGCGTATAAGGCGTGAAACCTCTGAAAGGAACCACCCTGCAACCATTGCCGGAACGGTCCAAGCTGGAGGCGGGAGCATTATGGTCTGGGGAATGTTTTCCTGGCATTCTCTAGGTTCACTGATCATTGTGGAAGGCACAATGGATCAATACAAGTACGCCTCTGTCCTTGCGGACCATGTTCACCCCTACATGCGCATTGTTTTTCCTCAGGATGATGGCATCTTCCAGCAGGACAATGCGAGGTGCCATACAGCTGCCAGTGTACGTGCGTGGTTCGAAGAGCACCAGGATGAGTTTACCGTCCTCCCCTGGCCAGCAAACTCACCTGACTTAAACCCAATCGAGCATCTGTGGGACCATCTCGATCGAGTTGTTCGCGCCATGGATCCTCAACCGCGTAATCTAGCGCAGCTGGCCACGGCATTAGAGTCGGCATGGCTCAACATCCCAGAGAACACCTTCAGGGACCTATGTGACTCTCTTCCTGCACGTCTCGCAGCAGTCCGCTCTGCGAAAGGTGGTTATTCTGGCTTTTGACAGATGGTCACATTAATGTGACTGGACTGTGTATTTGACTGCCAAAACAGAACAGAAACTACTACTGAACAGATGGAAAGAGGTTATTCAGGATGTTGACACTTATATGAAATTACAGCCAATCTATGTTTTGTGTTCTTATCCCTGACCCCCCCTTTTTTGTGTCTACCTTCTTTACTTTTGAATCTACCTAATATAAATATTTTTTTGGTATAGAATAGTCATATATTTGGTTTAAATATACAGTTTCGTTATTCTTCCATTCTGCTCATTAAACGGAAATAAAAAACTCTTGTTAAACAATACATAAATGAAAAAGTATAATGGAAAACAATGCCTCCTATGTTGAAAGTTAATAGCGAGAAACATTCAGCTAAATTCTTAAAACATTAGAAAAACTATGGGAAAATTATATTTCATAGAGTTAAGAACGTACAAAATTTTATGATAAGCGATTTTTAAGCAGCTATAAGAAAAGACCAAAATTAATTCTGGTATGCTTCTAATCTCCCACCATCAAATGGATTTAACATTTTTTAGAAATAAACACTTTTAACTAGAGCACATCAATATGCTACATATTTAGGAATTTAGTAACCTAACATATCTAAGGAAAACAAAATAACATTTTATTGTTCTGGGGGCCAGAAAATATTTATCAAGACAATACTCAAATGCATTATATAAAAGACTATGAAATATGTTTATTATTTTAACACTGCTCAATTTGTCAAATAACTGCAATTAAAAATCTTATGACAATTGAATGGTAACACACTCTGAGAAGCAATTATTTGCCAGACAAAAATGGAAGCTAGCATAAATTAAGTATTGTATGTGTCTTATAATGGTGAAACTTACCAGGCCATGTAGATAACAAGTGTCCTGGTTAGCATAATGTAGCATGAAAGTTTCATATGTTTCTGATATGAAAACAAAGAATTGCAAATACATCGCTAACTGATATAGAATTCTCTTAAATAACCTAGATTCAAACTACAATGTTTTTTTAATACTTTTTTTAAAAAGCAATTCTAAGTACATGAGGAAATCCGACTGTTATCAAACAAATATGCAAACACTTATGGAAATTAGACATTAGTAGCATTCCTAATTCATCAGCACTATCACTACTTGGTTTATTCACTTTTTAACAGTGAGATCTTATTACTAACTCACAGTGAGATCTTATTTTACATAGCTTTATCTCAATACTACAAAATAAAAACTATTTCCTAAGGCAAAAATAGTGTTTGTGCATCTGTTTAAAAATGTTTATCAACATACTAAAAATTAATTATTTTCAGCATTAAAACAATCAGAGTATAAAAATAGGATACATATCAATATCAGTCTTTTTTACTGTCTTGTACAAAGTAAAGAAAGTATTGTAATCACGAAAAATTTCCGGTATCAAATTCCAAAGAAAATGTCCATTTTGAACGAATGCTCTCTACAAACCGGCTCTTAAACCATTTGTTTTTGCATGCCATCTGTAGGTATGGACGGAATATGGATAATAATAAGGATAAAGTCTTATAAGAATCTTTTTTCAAAAACGGTTTTTAAAATGGACTCGGGAGACACTTTTTTGAAATGTTTGTACGTACGTATGTATGTATCTCGCACAACTCAAAAACGAAAAGCAGAATGTTAAAATTTTGTATATGGGATTGCTATAACATATAATTGTCTACATACACATACACACTTAAAAATTTGGGTTTTAGCAATCTTTAAAAATTCTTTGTTGCATTTATAGGATTTTTTTTAATTCATTAATTATGAATTTCAATTTTTGTCTTTGTGAAAAAGTAGTTCTAAATTTCTCTTTATGTCTTTACAGATATATATATATATATATATACTATCAGCCGGTTAATCTACTCAGTATTGTAATCTTATATGGTGATAAATTGAGCATTTTTGCTTTAAAAGTGATTGAATTATGTTGTTCTCATATTCTGTTTAAGGTTTTTATGCCTTTAGTTAAAGTGCATGCAACAGTTGCAGAATTATCAACAATTTAGAAGTGGCACTAGGCCATTCGCCATTTGTTTACATTTGAGGCTCCTAGTAGAACAGTGAATTAAGGCAGTCAATGCATCTACTTCATTGTCTTTTACCTAGTGGCCCCAAAAGTTAATTTTCAAATTTGTGCACCGAACATTTTGTCTTCCTGCCCGCTGCCCGAATTGTTTGTTTTTGCGTAGAAGGTCTAATTTTAATTGTAAAAAAAAATTTTAAATGCTTTTAACTGTATTTGGTGTTTTACGTTTTACTGTATTTTACAATTTTTAATGAAGATGCTTTGAGTTTTTATGCATTTTTTGCCTTGCCAAAAAGTGAGAACTGAGTAAGCTTAAATGAAATGCAGCAAAAAATGAGTATAAATTAGTAGGCCGTACAAGGAAAACGTGGTGTCTGCATCAGATATTTCAAGCTAGCTACACACCTAAATATATACAAACAGAAGGGGGGAAAGCATTTTTGGCATGATTACAGAGATGTAAATATAACTTATGTCTTAATAAGATTAAATAAAATTTGTATTTAGCTACATTATAGAATTTTTAAAACATATTTTGTAACTGAAAGCAGTGAAATATTCAAATGGATATTTAACCATGTAAGCTTTGCTCAAAATTAACTTAATTTGGAGAAGCAAAGAAAATACATTACATAACAAGATTTCAATACTAGATATACTATAATACATTTTTATGAAAGACACAGGTTCTTAGATCTTTCTAATAGTTCATATATAAAACATACAGGAAATTAATTAAGACAAATACATTGTCAAAAATAGAAAATTCTAAATTTTTATTTTTTATCATCAGAATAACCTGCTGAAAAGAACACAATAAAAATTAATAATGAAAAGAAAAAGTACCTATATATATGTACGTGTTTTTGTTACAGATACACACACACATTCTTCTTACTACACACACATATATATATATATATATATGTGTGTGTAGTAAGAAGTATCTGTAATATATATATATCTGTAACATATATATATGTTACAGATACTTTTTATTACAAATATATATATATACAAACACACACACATATAAAGATTTCTTCTGCATATGGCATAATCAAAACTATTTAAGAAAAAAATTAACACCAGAAGTGTTAGATTTTCTTTCAAAAACAGCAAAAAAATATTTACACATATATTACAACTTAAAATCCCATTAGTTACTATTTGTTAATATAAACACATACATTGCAAGATTTTAAATTATATTTACAGAACAGATCCAAAACTAAATTTGAAAACTATATAACAGATTTAAATTTTACCTATAAAATAATACATTTATTGAAGATCAATAACTTTATATTAGATACGTACTATGATTAAGCATGACATATTGAAATTTTCATTTCATAGCTAAAATAATGTTAAAAACGACATAACATACTGATACGTAAAATTACTTTTAAAATACAGGTATGTCTTCAAAACTATGTTGTAAAACATTCATAACTATAAGAAAATATCTTTTTCAAGTAAAAGAAATAAATATTAAAAATACTGCTATGGCATCTAAATTACCTGAGGTAAAATATATTTCAAAAAGAAAATTCATTTAATAAAAAATCCAAAACACAGACAAAGCTTGACATCTAAAAGCTTAAGACTTTCATTTAAAAATATGCAGCATATTTAAAAATATGCAGATTACAATATTTTGATGAAATGGAAGCATTTAGCCCAGGCACATTTATGTGAACTTGTCTGGCAGAAGAACATTTATGCTCCTTAGAGGACTGACCTATGTTAAAAGCAAATAATAACATAAGATGAAAAGAAAACAAAAAATATGGCACACGAAAAATAACCATTTAAGTGCTTAAAAAAGGGGGCAAAGGCAACATACCAAAGCAGTACAGTATAATGCAAAGAAGCTAGCAAAATTAGACTAAAAACATTGCTCAAATTTATTTCTGCATCACAAAAGTAATATGGAAATATGCAATAAAATACTATGTAAAGTAATATGCAATAAATTTTTAAAGCAACAAAAATGGCCATGCACATATTATTAAGAACTAACTAATAGGTAACTACTCTGTCAGTCATAAAATGTGAAAGCTACGTTATGCTAAATAAAAATAATTCTCATCATTCAGTCTCACTATTTTGAGCGCCACTGATATAAGAAAGATCACTATAAATTCTTCTTAGTTTTATAATTAAATGTTAAGAATGAGCATTTTTTAAATGTGCTCTCAACTCTGGACAGATATGAAATATTAACCTTAAATACAATTTTGAAAGTTCTAAAAATGAATATATATATATGAGTATTTAAAGACGGGAAGAATTTTACACACATGACAGTAAACACTGGGAGGAATTTTGTGGAATTTTACACTCATGATAGTAAGCATGATAATACTTTCAGTATTCAGCACAGTATATAATTTCAATATACATGCTACACAAATTACTCATATATCAATCTTCCAACATTTAAGGAAATTTACTTTAGTATAATTCTACTAGTACTTACATTACAAATGCAAACTTTATTAACAAAACACAGGTAAAATTATAGTCTTTAAAGAAAGTTAAAAATATGGTCTTACATTTTTTACTTTTTGCAATAAGCTCTTTTCTAAATTCATGTTATACACTGAAACCTGAAGTCCATTTTAGTCTTTCACATCAGACTAAATAATGTGATATTTATTTTTGTGACAAATAGTACAAAAATTATACAACAGTTCCTACTGAAATATCACACTGCTAAGAATTTCTCTTTCCAGTTGCCAACTGAATGAATACCGGTTTACATTTGCTTTACAAATGCTACTCAAGAACTGATGACAATTTTCAAAACACTGAAAAAATTGCACTACAGTGAGTGAATTTATAAAACAATGCAAAATGTGTGCTTTATGTATAATGATATATACAATGCAAATTGCATATAGATGCAGATATTGCAAAATGCAATAAATGCAGATACACAACAGATTTTTGCCTAAAATAAGAACAGAAGACAGCCGTTTCTTGTGTTGTTATTTAATGCACAATAATCCAAAAGTTAAAGAACTTAAAATCTGAGATATTAGAAATAACGCATAATGAAATAAATGATACATACTAAAGTGTCTTTGACATTGCCAGTGATGAATAATCAATGTATACCAATGATTTTAGGCAATCCCATAATTAAATGTCATGCCAGGTGTGGAAATCTGGGTGACAATTCATACTGGAAGAAATGACTTATTCCAGTTTTATCAGAAGTGGACAGTAAGAAAGTGCTGTGGGGTGATATGCCAATGTTGCATGAATGCCTTTGTTACACAATCCAACTTCCACAATCCCTTTCTCCCATTTGGGAGTAATGTTATTCTATACCAGGTCAATAATGATGACCTCTGACAGAGAAAAGTTCAATTCAAAATAGTTCAAAAAGAAGAATCTTATACTCAAAATATCATTTGATTAGTGATTGTGATATCAGCACACTGGTGTACCGATACTAGTATTTAATGCATTTTGCAATTTAATGAAATTAATTAATAAATAAATTTATTTGTGAATGTAAAAAACTGGTAATTTCGGAATTAGCTATAAATATTTTTTTAATTAAAGGGCTTAATTTAATTTATTGGGTATCTGCTGTTATTTGTAATATGTATTTTTTTTCATTGATATGGCAGTACCAAAATCAATCATTTTCTGACTTACTTTCATTCCAGTCTCCTATTTTTCTGTGATCAAGGTCAAGTATGAAGCATTATGGTTAAGTACCAAGCATATATAAAAACCTAACCTCACATCATATGACTGGACTCTGCCAACTAGCTTTCACTGAAATGTTCAGACCTCGATTTCTTTGCCAACACTTCACAGTTATTGCTACACAATAATCTTCAAACTTATGATTTCTCATGAATACTACAAACATTAGAAAAGTGACTACTTCGTTTGTTAGAGATAGAGCAATACTATCCAGCAGTCCTTTAGTCAGAACTGCTTAGTTCCAAAACATTTATGACAAACAGACACAAAGCTGTCCAGAGGAATTTGTTTAAGATGATGTTAATATTAGAAAATAATTCTCTTTTGAGAAGAAATTACAACTAGCTATAAAAATTTCAGCAAATAATAATATAAAAGTAATACAAGAAATAGATTTATTCAAAACAGTCAGATAAGAAACTGAGTTATTAGAAGATGAAAGACTCCGAGGCAAATATTTAGAGGAAGTATATCACTCATTATTAATACTACCACTAACTAGTGTGGATGCAGAAAGAGCATTTCAAATTCACATGTAATTTATGCATAAAAATACATTACAGGCTTAATGGCAGTTCAATAGATGCATTAGATTTTTTACGATCACATTTCAAAAATATGCAGTTAATAAATTAGTTGCTTTTTTTCCTTATTGTTAGATATTACATAATAGACTACTATTCTTAAATGATATTTAACCTTCTTAATATTAATACTATATGATTTTTTCCTTCATTGTTTTTAATGTTGTAAATTATTATTCTACTAATGATTTTAATACCATTTGTTCCTTTCTGCATATTTATATATAACAAAATGGTTTAGATTTTAATAGTTTATGCATATTTTGTACAAAATTAATAAATATGGCAAAAAGACAACTGGGTTTTTGTACGTTTCCCAAAAACCTCCTACTACCTGTATCCCCATATAACATTTAAAAACATACCGAATGCTGGTATTGTTCTTTAGCCCGGTATTGCAATTACTGTGTCTGATGGACATAATTTTAATTAAAAGCTTACATTAATCTCGAAGTCAAACAACAAAAATCAATGTTATATTTGCAAATTTTTAGTTTACATCAAATTTTTATTGTAAAAATTTGCAAATATAAAGCAGATTTTTGTTGTTTGTTTGTCATGTTATTCTATCTTAATTATAGGAGCCCCAAACAGGCTTATTTTTTGCTTCCTTTTTTCCATGTGGTGTCTTCACCATTTTGCGAATGTATAAGTTTCGAAGCTCCAAACAGTCTTACATTTTGATTCCTTTTTTTCCCACGTGGTGTGTTTGCCATTTTGTGATTGTATGAGTTTTGGTAAGTGTTTTTTCAAATTTTTCAAGTCTGATTACGTTTTACTCATTTTAATTTTTCTTATTTGATATTGTGCTTTGCTTATCTGATTTCATGCTCTTTGGTTGCTGTACAAATTTGCAAATATAATGCTGATTTTTGTTGTTTGACTTCGAGATAAATACTTGTTCGGCATGTTATTCTGTCTTAAAAGCTTACATAACAATTTTTTGTGCTAATTGAGCTATCATGTATTGTAAATCATCTGAAATACAATTTTTTGAATGTTTACTGGCAATAGTAAATAGTTCTATTACACAATAAATCTGATAATACGTAAGGTCTCTATATCATGGCATTTTCAACAGTTGACACAGGAAAGTGTTTGACACATTTTTGGAAGCCATAAAATCTCATTGAATAATAGCATTCACTAGTTATGAATATTAATTCATTAGTCATATAATTCATTTGTTAGCAATCAATAAAAATAATGAATTAAAATAATCAATAAATTCAACAAATTAAAAATCTTCCACATGCTCCAGTGCACTGTGAAAAAAATAGAATTATTTAAAAAGCCTGCACAGAAATAAGTTTAAAATCAACAAAAGCACCATATTTAGAATTAGGTTTAAAATGAATCTACCAACACTAAGTTATGTTGCAATATAGGACTTCTTTTCAATTTCCCGTAAATCTGAATGACGAAACTCAAAGTGTCCCCCCCCAAAAAAAAATCACATAACAGAAAGCTCAATGTAACCCAACAATAAAGTGAGAAGAACAAAGAGAACGTGATACACTACTTGGATTTTGGCTGATAAAGAGAGCGAACTGCATGAAAAAAGTTTCAATTTTATTGAACTCTCATGTAGTTTTAACAAGCAAACCTGTTTCACTTATCTGTTTTCTGTCAAAATCCCATGTTAATAAAAAGAAATCCAAATTTTATATCACAATATCTACAAAACATATATAAATGAGAAACAGACCAATCATTTTTAATAAATACTCAAACAATATGCCACCCAAATAGTACAGTGGTTATGGGAGCCTACTGTGGTACCGAAGGGCCTCAGTTCAAATCCTGGAGAAGACATGGATATTTGTAAATATATAGTGTCTTTGCGGCATGGGGGCACTCTAAATATATGGCGAAGCAAAAGTTCTTTTGTGTGGTTTGGCGGTAGAGGAAAAGGGTGGCAGACCCTCAGACCACCCCCCTGGGACGCTCTCCCTCGTAACTGGAGTGGAAGTAGAAGAGCAACCTCCTTGAGGCTCTGGCAACCATTCTTCCATGAAGTATGTGGAAATGATAACAACAAATAACAAAAACAAAAAAAAAAAGGTTACATTTCAAAAGTCTTGATATATTTTTTCATTTTATTCCATTTATTTTTACAAACAAATGCTTCGTAAATTACATACTTTTAATAAAACTTTATTCCTGCTACACAAAAATCAATCTTGAAGGCATATTAAACTATAAGAAATATTTATTATGAGAAAGTAAGTTCTTTTATGCATTGCAATATATACATCACCATTATTCAATAAAGCGACAGTTTTATTATTTTAATTAAGAGATTGAAAAGGCATCTAAATAAACGCATATGAACAAATACAAGTGCATGCTGTAAAAGTATAATCAAATAACAATGATATAAAATAAAGCATTAATTTTCACACATTAAAAATTATTCAAGTAGACATTTAATCTCATATTTAATTACATAAACTTTCAAAAAAATAAATCAGTCTTGGCTAGATTTTAAAATATTGAAAGAAATATTTATAGAAACCAAAGAAATTTCTTTATTAGAGATAATTTAATCGTTTATTACTGATCTTAATATAAAGGCATGTTTACTGTTTCTAGAAGCAGAGATTACAGTAAAACAATTATGTCATAGCAAATTTAAAGGTTCTATTTTAGGTGTTAACCAGCAAGTAGTATTGACTATTTACAACATTTCAGGCATTTATTTTTCAATTTGATGCGAAGAATAATCGATATTTTAATTTGGTATTTAATATCTGCCACTCATCATCTGGAAAATAAAAGGACAATTCATTTTTATTTTGGGTGAAGAATTACAGCAAACAATAATAAATGATTAGTGTGTTTATTTATTATCAAGTTGCTATTGTGTCAATATTTCTTCATTTGGCTTTCTGTATGAAAAAGCAAACTTTATTATTTTTTAACTGTCATATAAAGGTAAAGAATTTGCAAATGTAGAACATTTTAAAAAACTTTTACTGTCATCTTTGTGTTACTTGCAGTATTGCCTATCCTTTGCCAACATATATAATGCTTGATTACAATTCTGAATAATGGCTGAACTGAAACAGCTAAGACTGGGATAGTTGTAACTAGAATATAAAGTTTTTGTTTGGTTCCTCAATCTCTATAGATCTTCAGAATGATTGAGACTTCCAGTGCCATGGATAGGAAACTCACTGCCTTTCTGTCCATTAATACAGCAACAAACCAAAATATTCTTTTAAGTTCATCATAAAGTTTAATAATGTTTATAATAATCAAAATGAAAAACTAAATTTAATTACATTGGTGGATAATTGCTAAGAATGGATGCTAAGGTCATAAAATGTGGAAATTAGCACAAGTGCGGGATACAGTACGTCATGTTGTGCATATGCAAATTTTGGATTGCTGACATGTGATGCACTGATAAAAGAGAAAAAGGATTTGATATGCATTGACCTTGTTGTTCAAAACCAAAACTGAATGGCACAGAATCAATTGATGAACTTGCAATTTTCAGTGTGTCTTCCCAACAGCACTTAGATGATTTTACATGTGGCCATATTATTAGCAAGATTGAAGAAGGGAAAAAATTAACATATGTTGTTAGGGAGTTTGACTTCAGCCACAGTAATATTTCACGGCTTTGGAAATCATTTCAAACAAATGGAATTTGTAGCAAACATAATAGGGGGGGTTGTGTTTTGAGTACAGTGCCTGCAGAAGATAGGTATACAGAGCTATATACAAAAAGAACAGGCGCAGCACAGCTTTTGATGTGACTAATCAGTTACTTGTTGCTACTGGCAAGTGAATCTTCCAAAAAATCATAGCCAGACATTTGCATCAAGAAGGACTATACACCCACCGCCCTGTTGTGTGCATTCCATTGTCCAGGCAGCAATGTACTGCCCATTTGAAAAATCAGGAACATTATAATCAGACTCAACAGGGCTCAATTGGGCTTGCCTACTGTTCTTAGATGAGAGTAGTTTCAGTCTGTTACCGGATTATAGACAGCAACTGAAATGGCGTGACAGTGGTACTGCTTATTATCCAGAAATATCCAGGAAAGGACCGATATCCGAGATGCAGTATCATAGTAAGGGCTGGCACTATGATCAGTGGCTGCACACCACTAAATGTGGTTGCAACTGGGATTATGATTAGTTAACGACATATTAATGATGTTCTGCTGCCTTATGTTCACATGTTACATGGTGCTGTCAGTAATAAATTTGTTTTCATGGACAACAACACATGTCATCAAATGGTCGCTGCCCAGTCTTGTTTAGAGAGTGAGGATATTCAATGCCTTGTATGGCCAAAATATTCTCCAGATCTGAATCCCGCTGAAAATATTTGGAATGCTTTCAGGAAGAGTTTTGCTGGTCAACAAAGCCCTCCAATAAACAAAGACACCCTCACCAGTGCACTGACAGATGAATGGGATAAATTACCCCAAAATCTGTTGAATAAGTTTGTGCAAAGATTGACACAATGCATAGAATATTACATCGCCCTCCATGGTGACCATATCCCGAATTGACATGTTATGTCAGAAAGACAGCAGTCCGTAATTGCACTTTTTCACTTTTATGTATTCGGAACAATATAATCATTTTGTCTCTTGAATTTTTTAAGCCTTCTAAAACTCAGAGCACAATAAATTATCTTTATTGTTATGTCTTAGTATTCTGGCATTATTTTATTTCACTTAGCATCCAAACACACTTACTTTTCAATGTGCAAGGTACACCTTTGTGTTGATGCTTAGCAATTGTCCAACAGTATATTATGTAAAGGAGTGGCCCCAAAGTGGAGGCCCATGAGCTCTCAAAGTAATTTTATATGACCCTCAAAAGACATGTGAATTATGTATTTGTTGCAAAGATTTCAAAATTTTAATTATTGAAATCCAAGTTTACACTATTTTCATTTTCATTAAAAACAAACACACAAGGAAATTTATAGAGAGAGTTTATTAATTCCCGATGTGACATAATTCTTATTAAAACTTTTCAAGATATGTATTTTATTAACTTTTACTCGTACTTATCAACAAATAAGCTAAGTTACAAAATTTTGCACTAAAAATTTAAAGATAATAGTTTTAATTTCTTTTTTTTAGTAATTTCTCACCATGATTACAAACTTCCTCAGAATCACTACAATATAAAGTATCAACTATAGTAAGAAACGAAGAAGTTTATGACTATTTGCATACAAACATGTTTAAGCATAGAATAAAAATTAAATAAATAAGATAAAGAGGGTAGGTTGTGATCATTTGTTCTCAAGTTTTGTCACACTCAGTAATTTTTTTGGAAAACTAGAAAGAAAAATTTCACGATTCGTTTTTTAGTTAAAATTATTCAAAATAAATGTCAGTCTGAAAATTTAATATTTAGCTATCAATATATTTGAAGCACAAAGTGTAACCAATGAAAATGTCTTACAAGAAATGTCTTAACAAACTTTAGATTTCAGAGAGAAAATAAAGATTAATTTGAATTTTTTGTGTGAACAATATATGAATATGGCTACAATTGCTTATGTATGCTTTGATTAATATTTATTAAGTGGAATTTAAAATTTCTTTAAATTTTTTATT
>KK119540.1:30114-45894 GCA_000611955.2 Stegodyphus mimosarum | reverse complement strand
AAAAAAAAAAAAAAAACCTACACATGAAACAAGCATCAAAGAATTTAGCAGATCTTAAAGCACACTATCAACACTATCAATTTTTACAAATGAAACAATTATCCTTGCTGTTTTAAGGCCAAATCAAATCACTCAACTTCAGTGATAGACTTCATAATAATTCTCATGGAAGACTGTACGACAATGCTCATAGTAACATTTCAAATTCATGGAAATGTTTTTGGGAGAGTAAAGAATGTTACTGAAGAAAAGAACACTGCAACTACATAAATATATTTCACAATGCAGTTTTGTTACCGAATAGAAGATGCTGGATATATATTATTCAGCAAACATTAACTTAAAACATTTTACTGGATGAATTAAATTGTTTTATTCAGGTTGCTTTATCAATTGCAACTGGAATTTTTAATCAGACTTATTCTACAACAGTTTGAATTAATCCTCTGAGTGCCATGACTGCATTCATCTGGTCATGAGATTTTTTTAGATTATAATTTAAAACATTTTGCCTTCTTAATTTCTTTAATAATGTAATCATTATCTTAATGAATAGAAATTTATGAAAACAAAAATTGTTTAAGTATAGATCTTTGTGAGCAGATTGAAAAAGCAGTGTCACTCTGAGGGTTAAACCAAGCTATATAACAAATATTATAGTATAAATATTGAACATGACTGAAAAAACGGAAATAAAATTATTCTGAAATTTGTTTTAAAATACACATTTGGGAATAGGTGTTTGTTTCTCTCTTAATAAACTACATTTGTGAATGCTGTTTATTAAATGGTTTCACTGCAATGTTAAACTAAAATAAACTGCAAACATATTATACGAAAGTTACCGCAACAAACAAGATTATTGTAGCAAAACTATGATAACCTAAATTCATTTTGAACAATATTTGTTTTACATCATGCACTGGAAAGTAGATGCAACTTTATTTAATTTTAGAATGATTTCACAGAATTACTGTTTTCCCCCCTCTATTAATGTAAAAGCTAAAAAGATACCAATAAATTTTGAATTTCTATTTGTTTACTTTGAAGGTAGAATAATATAAAGGATTGCTTACTTTATTTAATACCTCAAACAATTAAGAAAAGCATTAAAAATGAAATAAAATAAAGGTTGCTTCATTTCTTAAATCATATTGCACATAGCCATATTTTCCTGAGATGAAACTGAAAAATAGACTAGACTTCTGGATTATTTTTAGATCACAAATACTATCTATTACTGAATTTTTTCCACTTCATAAGGCAGAAATTATTAAATGCTAGTTTTATATATTATAATCTAAAGCTACCATATGTAAAGCTTATCAGTTTTAGTGAATGACAAACTTTTTATCAATACAGTTAACTGTATTGCAATAATGGTAAATTTATTAGGCTTCATAGCTATTCATATAAAAACAACTATAAACTTCATACATGCTACAAGACAATTTGGGTATTTATTGGTTAAAAGATAGCATTTACTTTTAAAATACCCAATATCCAAGATGGAAATGAAAATAATCATTATGAGTAATAAATAATTATAAGCATATTATCAAGTTTTATGTTTTTGATGACAGCTATCTTGTTTTTTTCCTGCATTCCACTGCTACTAATAATTAGCTACTTTTTTAACCCTCTGCTTACGGCCAGATTTTTATTATTTCCAGTTCTGAAATGATGGGAATATTTTTCCATCTACATTTATTACTATTGCCATCTTTATCAACAGATTTTTATATTAAAGAATACAAGGATTTTAATTGTTTCTTGGGGTTTCAAATTATATATAATATGGTACACATGATTTCAGAAGGCATAATTTGAAAATTAAAAAATGTATACGATATTTTTATTTTTAGATGAACTAAATTTCTAACCAGTTTGTTATAAAAGGAAGAAAAACCAGTTTTGCTTTATATTAAATTACATACATACCAAAAACAGAAACATTTAAAATAGCAAAACTTTTTAGTTATTCATAAATATTACAAATTGTTTATATTGATCTTAAAAAAAAATTTAGCACTATTATTTTTACTCACTTATTATTATTACTATACAGAGTTCCTTGCATGTGAAAAACTCTGAACCTTGGCTCCAAACATAATCCAACTTGACATTCTCGACACTAATTGTGAGTCTCATTACATATTTTATTTCCATTTTTATTGTTCTTGGAAGAACAGACAGCACACACTTCTAGGCTCATTTTCTATAGGATACAGCTAGCAAAATGACTTGAATATGGCCAAGACTACAAGGACTTGAATTGACTACAAGGTGAATATGGCCCATGCTAGCATTACTAGAATACTTTGATGAGCAAATTTGAAGCTTTTAATTCTCCAGAATGAAATGGATCTTGCAAAGCCACTTAGAATCAAAATAAGCAAAGCTAGCCCATTTTTGCCCTGCATAAAGAAAGATCGGATTTTGCATTGAAATCAAGGGGGGAAAAAAATCTTTGTGATTTTCAAGTAAACAATAGTAGCAGACCAACTTGATAACCCTGCTCAAATTGTCAGAGCTGTATGCAGAGGGTTAATTTGATACGCACTTCCATGATTTGCAAGTTATTATTATAATGATGAGATTTCAGTTTTTATGAAAGATCCAATGATAGTTACAATATCTATTTATAATTGTCAATAGCATGAATAGTCAGTTAACTCATAAATATCCAAATTTCTTCCTAGTACAACATTTATATTTTCTAGCAGGATAAAGCATAACAGAAAGATTTTTCTAGATGTCTGCAAATACTTAACCTATAGTATTAATGAATAATATATGATGAAAGAAAAAATACTTTTCTTCTAATGCAAATAGCACTAAAAATGTAAATTTATACAAGGATTTAATTTTAATGGGAAAAAAATAAATCTTATTTTTAATAGTTAAGAAAACTTTTTTAAAAATAATTTTTGTTCCTGATGAAGAGAGAGTGATATGCTGCCTCAAAATGCATAGTATTACCGAAAATAATCTGATAGTAAGTTTGAATTTCACAAGTTGTTAGAGTTAATGAGATGTAGAAATTAAAATGTCTTTCTTCCAGTTAGTTTTGGAAATTCAAGTCAAATAGCATAGCTTAATTTTTTTTTCCTCCTATATTGTTGCATCAATTCTAGCTATGTTAAACAAAATTAGCAACATAAAAAAAAATCAAATATTTGGCACAAATAACAAATGAAACATTACACATAAAGCAGCTTCTCTACTAACAATTTCTGGTTAAAGAAGCAAAGGTGTTCAAGTTCAGGGTAGATGACACACATTTTGAACATTCATACATTCACGTCATGCCAAATGGAATTTACCTGTGAAAAAGAGCCAGAATTTTCAATGTTTCTTCATAATACAAAAAGTGACTTCCTGTAGTGCATGCAGCTTTTAATACACTAGGCCACAAGCCTTTGTATAAGCCAATAAATCCTTCTTCTCTGAGTATACAAGAGGCACAGTGCAACACACCAGTATATCGACGAACAGCTCCAAATGCTTTCCTAGCTTCTTCAAATCCCTGTACTTGAAACCTCTTCTTTATTAAATCCAGGGGATAGACAAGTACTTTTGCAGCTATACCAGACGCTGCACCACAGCAACTGCTCTGAACAGCAGCTAGAATATAATGTGGGACAAAAAGTTAATTGAATTTTTTTATAAAAATTTATTAAATAAAAACTTAAATAATTTATATTTCTGCTTTATTACTTTCTGTAACTTGACAACATGAGCTCAAAGCACAGTTCAGACATTACTAAAACTCTGGTGGATGATTATTATGATGTTATTACTTAATTTTATACATTAAAGTAATGCTTTCATTTAAAATTAATCTACCATCCTCAATTGAACATTTTACCACATAATTTCTATTCTCATAGTTCAAAGATAAACTTTTCATAATTTATAACACAATTATATTTAATTAAATTCTTCCAGTACTAGAAATGAAATTGTGGTAGAAGCTTAATTCTCTGTCACCTTTTTTTCTCTCTCAATTTCTAAAATCTTCCACCTACTAATACACCCCAATAAACTACATGAGTTCTAAGAAAAAAGGAAAGCATATGTGCTAAAAAAAATCTTAATTCAAAACAGATCACACTGCACAACAAAAATTATTGTATTTTTACTGTATTTAGAATAAAAGACCAATATACATTTTTAAAAAATGGAGTATCACATTATCAAATAATAATAATTTCCAATAAAAATTGATAAGAAAATTTGGCAAGTAAAGGATATCATGTTTTCATGAATATTTTACAGGCTAATTATAAAACTTTGTGTATTAGAAATGAAACTTCAACAAAAAATTATTTTCTATAAAACTTTACATGTTAGGAATGAAACTTGAACAGAAATTTTTTTCACATGTTATAATAAGAAAAAAATGAGTTAAATTCCTGTAGGTAAAGTTAAATTAAAAATATTTCATATTTATCATGTTGTAGCTAGAGGTTCTTTTACATTTATTTTTAATATTATATTTTTATTGTATACTGCGCAAAAAAAAAGGAGGGGGACAGTTCTATATCTCCCATTCTACTGGGCCTATTCATGAAATTCAAATTGTGTTTTCCACATCTTGAAAGCGTGACTTACGATATATATTAGATTTATATATAGCTTTGTTCTAATACAGGTATTTTGGCACAAAATCGGACTTTTTCTCAAATAATGTACCAATATTTTTCCATATTTCGATTCTACAACTCAAATTATGCCTAAATATTAAATTTTGAAAAATTTGGTGTAAAATTTATGGAGAAATTCAAAAATTTAACTTGGCAAATTTTTTTCAGTTTGCACCAAGAATAATCCACTTGGCAAACTCAGGGGTGTTTGTGGGACATCAAAAAATCCCCTGAAATGTTTACGGACTTACTACCGACATTTTGGAGTTTCAAGAAGGGGGGGGAGAAATGAAAATTACAATTATGAAGTATTGAATGACCTAATTACAAAAGTTCAATGAATTACTTTTTTTGCAAAATTAATAACCATAAATTTTCAAACATGTAAACTACTACATTTTATGTAAATATTTTAAATTACCTGAATTAATTCTTAAAAAAAATTATTTAATTTCTGTTGCTTTTTTTTATTTTCTGATGTTTGTGGGCTTGTCTTTCTTTTGTGGTGAACTTCATAATTGCAGGAAGGTTGACTTTTATTTTTCTCATTTACATTTGAAGGAATTTCCTCGAGAACTAACTGCACATGCAGAGGTAGAAGCAGTTTGCTTTTCTGCTAATGTAGAAGGTTTTTCAGAGACTTTTATAGGTGACTCATCTGAAATACATGTTTTTAAGTCCTCTTGATATGTTTTCCAACTTCTGTTCATATTCAGTAAGAGATCTTTGTGAATTGGATCAGTCATTGGATTTTTTGAGCCATATTTTTCACATGAGGTTTCTTTAGAAGCCATTAAATCATATTTAATAGTCTGCACTGCATCTAGGGAATCAATCTTAAGAGAGGTTCTATAGTCAGTGACAAGTGTATCCATTAAGTTGAATGCACTTTCCACTAATGGGCCATGGAAGCAGCTAAGGCAGGCTTTGACCAATTTAGCCAATGTAGGATACTTATAATCATTTGTGAAATCATCTTTTAAATTAAAAACTTTAGACCAATATTTATCAATTGTACACTTGACTTGATTTCCACTTTCATCAGATGTGTAGAGCATTTCTTTGGTGATATCAATATCACTCTGGTATAACCTTATTTCAGCTTCTACTTTTGACTTTTCATTATCACTAAAAATATGGGACATAAAAGATGATAATTTTTCAAAAGCTAATATTGTACTGGTTTTACCTCTTAGCTCTGGATCTAATGCTGTAAAACTAATTAGATATGAATTTTTAAGGGGTAATTTCTGTTTCATATGCTGTGCTGTATTAGTATAAGCTTTCATCAGAGAAATTTGGAATTCTTTTGCTATTGGATGATTTTTTGATAATTTCTTCAGGAGAGTGGAAGCTTCTGCACCAGTAAATATTACTTTGCTAGGTAGATGGAATTCTGGATTTGTGACATCAACCTTTAATAAATCATTATAAGATGTGCACTCTATATTTTCTGGCTTCATAAAAAAAGAGAAAAATTTTGCCATCAATTTATAAATACTGGAATGTATTAAATGAAGCATTGGTTTTTTTGTTTCAAATAATTTAATATATGTGTTGAACTCTGGTAATACTGCTGAATATAATGCCATATGCAATAAAGTTTTGTTTTGCATAACAAATAACCCATTTAGTATTCTTTTTTTCCGAGCTAAAGCATCCTTTGTGAGTTGTTGGGAATGCAAGCAAGAATACACCCCTTCAACAATTTTTTTCTGAGCTGCAGAAATATTTCTTTTATTGTATACAGTTTCAACATAAGAAAAATAATCCCCTTTATCAGTTTTATCCAAGTAGTGAAAATAAAATGCAATAAGAGCATCCCACAGATCTTTGATTCTTTCTAAAACACATAAAATGTACACCCACCTATGGTCTGGTCTCTTCAAGGGCTTAAGTTTTTTAATGGCAAGGGATTCACAGATTTTGAAAAAATTTTCTCTTTTACTGCAGCTTTTCATATCAAAATAGATGTCATCAAACAAATCTTCTAAGTATCTATCAAAACATGAAGCAAATTTTTTTGCACAGTTATTAGCTGTGTGACATGTCATCAATATCTAATAAGTGGGGTGCTTTGTTTGATCGTAGTCTGGTTTCAACACCCTTTTTTTTCCACGCAAAATTGGTGTTCAATGAGTCCATTAATACACTAATTCAGTTTGCCCATGGAATATTATTATCTTCAATAGCATTAACAACTGCTTTAAAAACAGCTTCTGAATTGCAAGATTCCATCTTTAGAGATGCAAAATGATGAACTACAACTTCATTTTGATTGTTGTCATAAAACTGCACCAATATTGCCAGTATACTTTCTTGAGCATTGCTAGTACTTTCATCCAAATTTAGAGAAAATGGAGTCTCCTTTAAAGTTTTAATGATATTTTCCTTAATAGTTTTTGCGAGCCCATATTTCATCTTATAACATGCAGTAGTCCTGGACATTTCCAACGAGTTTAGTGCCGTCTGATCGCGGCTCAACTGTTTGCAGAGTTCAATTAAATTGGGAGCTACATTGAAAGAAAGAGAATTCTCGGTGATAAACGAAGTTATTTACCGCTTGGCGTGCTTTTCTTGTCACTATATCCAATGGCCAAGCATCAGTCTCCAGTAAGTCATCAGTACTTTTTTAATTAGCATAATTACTTAAGGTCATTGAATGTCTAATGCACTTTAAATATTTTATGTGCGTCACAGTTTTAGAATGATTTGTGAAAGCCTTGAATCCTTCCCCACCATACTTCAGCAGTGAGTTACAAAAAACACAATATGCTTGTCCAGCAACATTTATTTTCTTGCACCATGTGCCGATGGTATCCCCATTACCATCTCTCCGTTCAATCCAATTCCACCTAAATGCATTCCGGACACCTTCTTCTAATTGTATAATATCACTATTTATATCGAGAAATTTCATAGTGAAATTCTCTTGTGTACATAAATAAAAAAATATTTCAATAAACGAAACGAAAAATTTACACGTGCATCAATAAATGAAACGAAAATTTTACACAGCGGAGAAAAAAAAGTTGCAAAGCGATCAATGACAAATAGCTAATACGGCGAAAAATACCCCTTCTCTACTTATTGGCGCCACACCAGGAGAGATAAGACCTTTGAACCCATAGTCATGTGATCGCACATCTGGTCGAACGAAGTCTCTCCCTTTTTTTTCTGCCGCGCCTACCTGCCGAAAAGAATCCAGAAGAGAATGTCCGAGAACCCGGAGAATGAGTCATAACTCGCAATAAGGAAAGAATAAAAAAGAAGTTTTTTCCCCCTTTTCACGCATTATCACTGCCTTTGGAGAAAGAAAGGAAACGTTTTCACCACACACACTGACCTTGCGTTTTCTGCTTTCAAAGCAAACAAAATTACCCAGATCAAAATAAATAATTCATTATTACTCCTACTTCCTTTTGAACGACGATGCCCGGAATTTCCGGGTATCGAAGTTCAAAATCCCCGAAATTCCGGGGTTTCCCCGAAGCACAAACACCCCTGCAAACTTCTTAATACATGGCAACCTATTTTCTTATGCCTTCCATCGTCCACGAGCGGGAAAAAAAGTCACATCGTTCCTACCTTTTTACATTGTGGATGACCAGAAAAAAAGTCACATCGTTCTTACTTTCAAATAATTTTAACAAAGTGCATAAACCACATTTCTGCTATTATCACTTTGCACAAATATGCCAAACTTCAAAACGCGCCAATATATATATTCATGTATATATTCGGAAATTTTGAATAAAAAGCTGTAATTTTTTGCAGGTATACTTAGAAATACATCTACTTTAGGATGATTGTAAAAATTTTATAGGTTATAATTCAAAATTTTTTTTTGAAAAATTTATAAAAAATTTTTTAAAATACAAATTTTAAAAATAAATCATAAAAAATGTGTAAATTTTATTTGGAATGAACCTAAATTTTGAACTGTATAGGAAGGAATCAAATAAGTTTCATAAAAAAAGAAATATTAATAAATACATACCAAATTGAGTTAACATTGAGGAGCTAAAATTTTGAGAGCCAATTGTTTAAAAACTACTTGTGCAATTTTTACAAAATTTGGTAGTTTGGCATAATTTGAGTCGTAGAATTGAAATACGGAAAAATATTGGTATGTTATTTCACAAAAAGTCCGATTTTGTGTCAAAATACCTATTTTAGAACAAAGCTATATATAAATCTAATATATATAGTCATGCTTTCCAGACATGAAAAACGCAATTTGAATTTTGTCAATCGGCCCAGTAGAACAGAAGATATAGAACTGTCTTATTTTTTTTCGCAGTGTACATAATACTAAACTAAGTAAGGAACTAAAATGTTACCAATTTCTCATTCTAATATCAATATTTATTCATATTATACTAAAAATGGATTTTCATTACTGATTTACTTTATTACTCATTTGTGCAATGTTGTGTACTGTTATTTTCATTTCTTTATTGCATTTTGTAAGCTGATTTTATGTTTATATACATTATATTTTATTTAATCTTGACATTGTACCCACTTAAATATATTTATTTTTAAATATTATTTCATGTTATCTTTCAATTATGAGTGAACTTATGTTAGAATTGAAAGATGGGCAGAAAGCCTCATATTGGTTGGGTCTAACAATAATATTTATTGTAAAGCTGGCAGAACTGGGTGATTTTTTAATAAATTCGCAATACTCTGAATGTTCTGCAAAAAGGCATTGATGAAATCCTTGAAGCAATTTTCTTGAGGTTCCTAGAAATGCTTAGCATTCTTCCTTGAACAATTCTATAAATAAGAGGCTGTGAGTGATCATGAACCAGTTGAATCATGACTCTTGATTTGCTCACATTGCTGCTATATATTTTGCTCTGTTAGTGATTTTCATGATGTTTTATGTTCCAGGCATGTAAAGGAGAATTCTGCTTTATCTCTGTTTTGCACCTAGGGCTACTGATAGCTGTTTATTTTGTTAGAGCTTTTATTTTTCTGAATAAAGCTTCAAATCCTCTATGAGCTTTTATTTTTCTGAATAAAGCTTCAAATCCTCTATCTCTCATTTGGCCTAGTTATTAAAGAACATCTTCATAAACCTCTAATGTGCAATAATATGTGTATTTACACCTGTACAGAAGGGCAACTCTAATATCTTACTAATTTGCTCAAGAATTTTCATACACTGTACCTTACAGATATAAAAATGCTAATTTATTATTATGCTCTTCCTTTTCACTTCTGTATGCATATCACATATTTTTCAAATACATAAAAATCCCTCACTTTTTCATCCACAATAAAAAATATATATATTCCCAAAAGGCTTTAAAATGACTTTTACTTGAGAAATTCAGTTTTTTAACTTAGAGAACTAACAACTGAAATGTTAAAATATGATTATCTTTGAACTGCTCAACATTTCTGGAAATTTGTATAATACATGATCAGTTTTTCTGCATTAAATTCAAGAATTTCAACACCTTTTAAACATGGACTTGACAGAATTATAATTTCAAAAGTAAGCTGTAAACGGAGTCAGCTCCTGATTATCTGTAAGCAGATAGGTTGCGGATTAACTTTTTTCTCTCATATATATATGTGTGTGTGTGTAAGATAAAAAACATGTAAATCAGCTTTATGATTTAACTTAGCAATACCCTCTTAATTATTCATCTTAAATTGTGGTATTTTCCCTCTGTATTCTAAAAACAGTAACACTTTTTCTGGACTGCATCATTTCTAGATCAATCTATGTCACATGGCTTTTGTAACACCAATGAAATAGTTAATTGGGAACCTGAGCTCAGAAGTTTTGTGAACTGAAAGTTTTCACTTAATAAGCAAACTAAACCGAAACCTTCTCTTCATGAGCCTCCATATTGGATAATAGCGCACTTTAGCTTCTACCTCTCTTCCTATTAAGATGGTAGTTTGTTTGCCTCTACCAGCTATTGTCCATTGTTCTAAAAATATAATCTGTATAAAATTGTGGGACACATACTTCACCCACAATGATGATGTGAAATAGAAAAGAATATGTGCCTTCAGAATTAATTATTCAGGAATAAAATTATGAGGTGAATTTACGGCTACATCTGTCTTCAAAACTATGTAATAAAGCCTCTCCAAGTTATTACAATGCAGAGACCATCACTAATCCATTGCAGCTTTCTCCAAGTCATCCTATTATATATATGATATTTTATTACAAAGTAATGGAAATATTACTAAAATTATTATCACAAACCATTAACATAGCTCAGAACTGTTAGTAGGAAATACAAAAAGGGAAAGAAAAATGTATGGGCTAACAGCAGTGATGGATGAGGTCACATTATTCATGAACTGGTTTTATTTACATCAGCACCTAATTTAATTGTGTCTAATTGGGGATATATAAATATTGTTAAAGATTTGTTAAAAGTAAAAAATTCAACAGCAAAAAATAAGCATACAGTTTGTTTAGCATTAGTTTACATTTAAATTTTTCTTTAAGTTTCTAATGATGTTATTCTTCAATTATTTTCATAATGTCCCCCACCTTTTTTTTAAATACTTAACTTACCTTTTTTAAATTTACTTAAATGAATGAACTTATTTTCCAGATTAAACCACTTAAAATACAGTTATAAATTATTGATAACATTTTCCTCTTTATTGTAATATGGGTTATTCCCCTTTTGTAGTTTGTTGGCTGCTCTGTATTAACCACTAATTTGAGTTCATTACAGACAAAATTTTCAGTACTATCCTGGTTAACCCTCTGGCTGCTCATCCTGCGATTTCCACAAGCAACTCTAATGTAGGAAAATTTGCTCATCCCGCGATTTTCGCGGGCATGTGTTTTTCTTTCTCTATTGGTGAGCGCATCCTGTCTTTTCACCGTTTAGCCAGTAAAATAAATTATATGCAGTATTAGACTTTTAATTTAAGTTTTGACCAACAGATGTCGTTAGTTGTCCACTAAATTGTGGCATTTGAAGGTACTTTGTATTTACCGCTCTATCTTCACTATTTGCCGCCATTTTCTAATCAGAAATGGCTGCTAGAAAACGTTCAGCAATTGACAGAGTATATATTCCTGATGATTTATCAGATTCTAAAAGTGATTTTAGTTTTGATAGTGATATACATTTTTCTGACTGCTCCTCAGACAGTGAGGAATCTGATAATGATTCAATAAACCTGCAAAGCGTTAGGCAGTGGTGCAAGATTGATATGAAGAATATTCCTCCTCCTCCTCCAGTTCCTTTTCGTGGAAATCTGGGAATTACTGTGAATATTACTATGCAAGTATATTGAATTATTTTGAACTTTTTTTTGATGATCAAATATTACGAATGATAGTTCAAGAAACAAATAAATATGTTGAACAATATATCCGTAAAGTGGTTTGTAAAGAGAGATCCACTGGTAAAAATGGACAGAAACGAATGTTGAAGAACTAAGACTATTTTTTGCAGTTTTATTACTACAAGGAGTCATAAAGAAGCCAGAACAAGAGCATTACTGGTCTAAGCGTCAAATATTATCTACACCAATTTTTGCATAAGGAATTGGAAGAAATAGGTTTTTATTGCTCATGAAGTTTCTTCATTTTACCAATAATGAGGAATTTGATAAAGACCGACACCCATGGCCGAAACTGAATAAAATTTATGAACTAATGGAACATCTTCAGCGCAAATTCCGAGAAGTTTATATACCAGAGAAAAATCTTAGTTTAGATGAGAGTTTGATGCGGTTCAAAGGCAGGCTCAACTGGAAAATGTTCATTGCCAAAAAAAGGACAAGATTTGGCTTGAAGTTTTTCGTTCTTTGTGAAGCAGAAAGTGGATACATTTCGGATTTCCTCATATACACAGGTGATGGAACAGTGTATAATCCGAAATACAGCCACTATCCAGTTTCCACCAAAACAGTTTTACATATAATGGATGGATTCCTGGGAAAAGGTTATTGTGTCACTATTGATAATTTTTATATGTCTCCACAGCTTGCAGACATCTTAGTTAAAGAAAAGACGGATGCTTATGGGACAGTGAATAAAAATAGAAAAGACCTCCCTGTCAATTTTTCCAAAGAGAAAGTCCCCAAGGGTGAAATTGTTGCTTTTCAAAGAGGTAAAGTCATGGCCTTGAAGTGACAGGACAAGAAGAGTGTCTGCCTTATCAGTACTATTCATGATGCAAGCTCTCATTTGGTGACGTTCAAATCTAAGAAGACTGTTTCGAAACCAGTTGTCGTTTGTGACTATAATAATACTATGGGTGGCGTCGATTTATGCGACCAAGAGATGTCCTACTACCCTACACTCCGAAAACAACAGGGGAAGTATTATATCAAAATTTTCAGGCAGTTTTTAGATCAGTCGTTGTGGAATGCCTATGTACTTTACAAAAAGCAAAACCCAACACAAAATATAAAGCTTTTGGAATTTCGTTTGCAAATGGTTGAAGAAAGTATCCACAAGTATTCTGATGGAGATAAAAGTGGTTGTCCAGGAAGACCGAGTTCTACTCCAAACCGTTTGAGATTGACAGCTCGTCATTTTGCACGACACATACCACCTAACCCCATAAAAAAAAGAGCCTCGAAGACAGTGTGTTGTTTGCTGTTCAAGAAAAGATGCAAATGGAAAGAAAATTTGGAAAGAAACACGAATCTGGTGCAAAGACTGTGAAGTTGGACTTTGCCTTGAACCCTGTTTCGAACTCTACCATACTAAACTATATTTCTAAGGCATTTTTTTCTCAGTGCATTATATTAAGTTTTATACATTTTACTTTTTTATATTATGTAATGAATAGAAATTAACTCTAATTCAATTGAAATTTATTAAAAAAAAGTTTTTTTGGTGATAACATCTGAAAATGGTTTTTTTGACAGCTTAGTTTCTCATGATAAAAACTTATATAAAAAATTTTTTCTAGAAAGAAAAAATGGATATTTCAATTCTCCAATATATATAGATTTAAAAGATGCCAAAAAAAAAACACACACACAATTTTTGAAGAAATTTCGGTCCACAAATTGAGCAGTCAGAGGGTTAACTGGAAATTGATTTTAGATGCATATGTAGCTCATACAGTAATTACATAGAATATATATTACATGTTGTGGCATATAAGTTGATGTTTGTTTGACACTTCAACTTACAAGCCAGAAACAGATGCCAGATCTCTTATAAATTTGTTTGAAAAAACTATCTTCTAAACAGACTAATTGAATTATATGCCAGGAATGACATATCATAACAAATTTAATTTATATACTAATCAAATGAATGATTGGATTAAATGATTACACTTTTGTCATCCCAAACAAAACATTAAGTAAACAAAAAATATTTTTAATTATAAAAAGTGAAAAAAAGTGCTACTTTCTGATTAAGTGCACTTGCATAAAAGTATTCATGAGGCAGTCATCATATGGCAAGCCACAATGTTGGCATATAGTAACTCAGATATGTGCATAGCATGTCTCTTTTGGTTTCAGCACCATGCCAATTTTGTACAATTGTCTGACATTACGGAAAAAACAGATTGCTGCATACATGGGAAAAACAACAGAGCAAAAAAGAATTTCTTGAAAAAGGTTAAGTGTTTTATTACTACATTTTTTGCTTTTTCAATTTGATTGATTGACTGCTCTTTTATGGAATTCTTAATGCACTGCTATTTTGAAAATGGCTGCCGTCTTTCTCGCATGAGCTTGGAAAGAAATTAATTGCCAACAAGTTGTTGACTTTTTGGTAAGAGATGCAGATAATCAAAAAGTACCAAAAAATATTACTTTATGAAAATATTATGAAGGGATGACAATGGTGGTGATTTCTTTATTGCAAGAAAATTTGTTAAATAAATTTAGGCAGGTAAAACAATTTTTTTCATTGATTTATCTTTAAATTATAAATGCTGATTTAAAATTAATTAACATCATTTAAAATTAAAATTGTTATTTATTTAATTTTCATATTCTGGCACAGCTGCTGCATCAGTGCATATTTTATTTCCATAATTTGACCATACCAAACACCAGTACCCTTTAATTTCTTTAACATTTGGACTGCTTTCAGTTCTTTCAAGAGCATATGTATAGTGGTTTACCCATTTTATTGATTTTCTCAAGATCACCTATTCTGAAAAACTACATTAGTATTTTACTGACAAAAAATTATTTTTTTATTCTGCTTTTGCCTTTTGAATCTGAAAAATACATAAAGCATGCAAAATTTGAAATGGCATTTTATTCTTTCATGAATCAAAATTTTAATATTTACTTGTCTGAGATGAGCCTTTCTGGAAAACAAGATCCCATAACCCTTGAAAAAATTTATAAAATGCGAACTGTGCTCCAGCATTCGGCATTACCTGAATCAATGTTGGAGACAGGCCTTTGTAAAAACTGAGAAGACCTTCTGTGCGAATCATGATTGTAGCAGCATGGAACATATTCTTGTAAGTCTGAAAACAAGTACATTATATCAAAAATATTTTTAATCCTCAGCAGAAGGAAATCCTAATCGAAATTTATATGAATATTTATATGTAATTTATAATCAAAATTTATAAAATAAATATTTTATGATTTAAAAGTAATAAATTTCATAAAATTCACAGGTTTTTTTTATTCTTTTTTAACAAAAAAGTCACTGACTTTCAAAGTAAAAATTCAATCTTCAATAAGAATTTTTGTCATTTAAATGAGATTCTATTGAATGAAATTATTAGTTCTATACACAATATTCATAAAAAAGTATTATACATAAATTAATGTAACTTATATTAGTGAAGTTAATAGCAGTGACTAATAAAGAGAAAGGCAAAGGGAAAAAAGGATATTTGTCAAAATTTTATAGCATACAATTATTGCAAATGCTTATTCAAGCATTAAGCATAACACAAAAATAATCTGGCAAAGCAGACTGATTCAATATTATTTACTTTCACACTTTTTTAATGAAATAAACTTATCTCTTTAAGATCTTGTTTTAAAACATTAATAAATAAATAATATACGTTACCTTAACTTTCAAAACATATTCAACTTTAACAATGAAACAACTTATGTATAAGCATTCAATTGAATGACAGATGAAATAATTTTAAATGAGTTTTTTTTTTTTTTTTTTTTT
>KK119540.1:7723-30092 GCA_000611955.2 Stegodyphus mimosarum | reverse complement strand
TAAATGGGTTTTTTTTTTTTTTTTTTTTTGCTAACAAACTATGATACCATATGCTTTTAAAAGTTTTATTACTGAGAATTAAAGAATTTCATATATGTCTTCTTTTGCAACTTATTTATAAGCATGATGATATGCAATAATCCTAGCATATTTAACAGTAAAAGTGAAAGCTGACACATCTAAAAAAAAAAAAAAAAATGATAAAAAAAAAAAAAAAAAAAAAAACTGGGCAAATTATGAGGCTGGGCATTTATTTATGGCAAAGCTTGGTATTACAATACAAAGGTATTTATTACAACACAAAAGCATAATAAAACAAGTTATTCCCACCAGAATCAAACACTGGATAAAATTCCCAGAACCTAATATCATTCAGCCACTAGTGCATGATATGCAAAGATATTTTTGCTTTTAGAGATTAAAAGTTAAACCTTAAGTTGAACTAACCCAAGTGTCAAAAGAATTAGTTTCTATTCTGGCAAGTAAAGAATGTTAATCTTTTTATTTCTCAGCTTATTTTCTTTCATAGATAAGAAGGGAACACAGAAATCTAATACAATTTGCATTTGTGCCAAATGAAATCATGTGAATGATATATTTTTAAATAAAAATAGGATAAAAAATTTATTTTTCAGTAATTCCACTCAATAGGCAATTTCATTCAGTTGTTCTTTCTTAAAAATAGATAGATTTTTTATTTATTTTAATTAATAATTTTGTCAATATTTTATTGCTTAGATAATAATTTAAATTTTTATATTTCTTGTAACAAATCTGCATATAAATGATATCCTTGTTTAATATTTATGTCATGCATTTAAATTTCAGACCAATTTTTTATACATTTCTCAGAGGGATCCAGAACTCAAAGGAAGTTAGCATTTCCTGATATTCCACATTCATTATGCTTGTATACACTACACAAATAGAAGAGTTGTTGCACTGCAAATTGATTACATCTCTACAGCTAACAGCAGAGTGGCCCCAAACATGAAGCACTCAAAGCTGCTCAATTTTATTCCTGAGAGTAGGAATGCATGAGGTTTCCCTTATGAGTAATATAAATATTTCTAAGAAAGTGCTCTATGAAGGCAACCATGTGCATAGGCATAATATCCCACAGAGTTTTGGGCATAATAAAAAAAAAATAATCTTATAATAACATCTATCTAAATCACAGAACTCTTTCAAAAGCTGCCAAATATGTCAATCTCGAGATTAACAGATTGGCATACAAAAAAAGTGCATTTTTTTTTTATCAAACTGTAATTTACTACTGAACAGTTCAAATTTTAGTCCCCAGCATTCAGCAGAAAATACACTGAACCAAAACTAATAATTTTCCAAAGTGAAAACTAATGGTAGATCCACCAATGCAATAACATTTATGAAATAACAGAATATGAAGCAAAAGCATTTATTGTTTATATATGGGTATGAAAAACATTTTTACTGAAGTTTATTAGTCGTAGCTGCAATAGCATTAGTCATTGGCATAAACTTAAAAATCATATTTTTTCTATACACAGCGTAGCTTTTCTATATTCAGCATTTCTTTTTGTTTTTTGTTAAAGCTTTTGACTTTAATAATAAACATGAATTTTAAAAACACCCATTTTGCAAATTAAAAATTGATCATTTAACTAATATTCAGTCATATCAGGCGATGGCGTAACTAGTACTTTCTGCAAAAACAAGCAGTCATAATATACTGCAAAATATTAACAATCTTTTTACAGAATCAGAAGTAAAGAGGGGGGAAAAAAATCTAAAAGTTGCTGTTAAAGAGAAAATATATTACTTTGTAAAAAGCAAATATGCAACAATCTTATTATATATGATAGTTTTCATTCCATCTGAATATGTAGTGCTAGCTAATAAATGCTGCATTATGAGTAAAAATGCCTATCACATTTTGAGCACATAAATGGTTAAAAAAAAAGGTTAACTGCAATATGACACCAGATTCAGCATTAATTCTTTACGTAAATACAGATTATGAAATACTTATAAGCAACTATTACTTGTTGAGCAACCAGATGTAGGTTGCTATTGTTGCCATTGTAAGTTAAAAAATGCACAATTCCCATTTGCCAAATAATAACTATTTCTAAATATTATACAGGTTGTCTACAATTAAAGAACCCTATTTTGAAGCTGCCTACACGTGAAACTAGTGATCAGAAAATTGTGAAATTTAATGAAGGCATGAGAAAGTCTTTACGGTGAAAAAAAAGTTAGTTACAAATTGTGTCACCACAGGAACTGGAGTCGAGCATCAAAATCATGTTGAAGCAACCATTGCACTAGTGAATGTTTGTAAAGATAACATTGGAGGATATTTCGCAAAAACTTATGGACAGTTGAACGTGGTCTATCCAGTGCCTCTGCTACACACTGGACTCTGGTGCTAGCCTAAAAGTTCAAAGCTGGGTCCTCTATGAGCTAAAGTGCAACCTCATATATTGCTTCTGCAGAAATAGGTTTTCTTCCTCTTCCAGTACAAAAAGAAAACCATCCTGTTTCTTCAAATTCCGTTACCCTTCTCTCAAGATTTTTAACATTCATTGGACCCCTTAGAATCTCCTTCAAAGTCCGAAAATTCCGTAGAGCAGCTACTGCAGAATTACTGGTTTGGTAAAACAATTTTACTACAAAGCACAATCTCGTAAACTTATTGTCACTGTGGGCAACAAGTTCATTAAAAACAAAGTCTTCACTAATGTTTCCAGGATTTACAACAGCTGCTGCAGCATGTTGACAAAGACTTACATTTTTATTACAGGCTTTCAGAATAAAATGCCCTCTGGTGATATTCTTTGTAGCTAATTTTTTTTTTCCACTGAAAGACATTCTCATCCTTTCTTTAAGTCCACCATAAAGTTTCACAATTTTTCTGATCACTAGTTTCGCTTGTATGTGGCTTTGAAATAGGGTTCTTTAATTATAGACAACCTGCTTATAACATTTACTTAAAAAAAAAAAAAAAAGCTGCTATCAACTTGAACATTTTCTAGTCCTGAAAAAAATCAGCAATGACTTTCTTGGAAAGGTTAAAGGCAGAAAAAGATTTCCTTGGCTATGGAAACATGAACCCAGAACAATAGCTCTAAACACTTATAGCATACAAAACCCTTGCAGTCATGAAAAATAATCACAAGAAGAACCTTTAGGACTAAATTTCAGATGATCCTGCTTTTTATTGAAAGTAATAAATAAATTGGATCACTACTGATTGTAGCCATTTGCTATGATATAATGGAAGGCACTGACTGTTATTCATAACTGTCAAAAATTAGCTCCTAGCCTACTGCTGGGTTGGAACCACAATTTCAAAAACAATATTTTAATTTAATGACTTGATTTTACACCTCTAAACAGCCTAAAAAACAAAAACAGAAAAACTAAAAGTTTGTGACAAGTCCATCAAAATTAGAAGTTGATGAAGCATTAAGGTTAATTAATTTCACACTAACATTTTTTCTGCATGGTGGATTTTAAATCATACTATGATTAAGTTAAGAGTTCTGTCTTTTGTATACCCTATTAATCTACTACAATGGCAGCTCCAAACCATCACAAAAGGGTTAACAATAATATTTCCAGTAACAAATAAATGATGATATATCATATGACTCACTTTTGGTTCTCCTTGTGCAACTAATCTTGTTCGGATGACATCAAATGGTAAGCTGCCAGTTGTTGCAATACATCCAGCAAATGCGCCACAAGCGAAATTTACTATAGGTTTTGCATCAGCGAGAATTCTGTTTGGTAGATGATCTGTTGCTTGTTGTGTCAAGACTTCAAATGCAAAGAACTAAAAATATACTTATTTATATATATCTGATATGATTTTATATATCACTATTACATAATACAAAATTTTCACTTGTATCACAAATGCAAAAGAGGGGGGGGGGACATCTCTAGAAAATTTAATCTTGGAAAGTCCACCACAAAACACTATATTGATTATCATCCACCACAAGACACTGTATTGATTATCCTCAATTTTTTGCTTTGCATTTCATGCAGACAATTTAAAACATGTTTTTGATAAAATGAAGAGTGACATAACAAATCAACTGCCTGTGCTTAGTTTATACAAGACAAGAACCATTTTATTGCATAAAACTATACAAAAGCAGCTTACATTTTGATAACAGGCTCCAGCATAAATGCCATAACAAATTTGTATTTAGATACTGATGTGCAAAAGTGAGTATCCTACTGCACAACATGAAAAACATTCTTCCCAATCTGTATTTGCCTTCATTATCAAAGCGATCTTTCTTAAATGACTTACAACTGCATTTCGACAGTATTGTACCACTAAAAAGCATGAATATAAACTACCAAGATCTGCATTACCAACCAAAATCAAACAAAATTCATAATGAACTTGCAAACTTTTGCAGGTCAAACTGATATGCCTATTCAAAATGAACTGACAGGATGTAGTGAGTAAGATTCCCAGAAAACAATAATTTGATAGCTAATCAGAAACTTACATTAAGTGGAGTTCTTATCTCATGAAGGTATTATATATGGTTTATCCCCTTGATAAGTCGATTAATCTGCTATCAATAACAATAACTGGTTTTTCAATACTTAAAAAGTTTACTTTTGATTTTGGCATTTTTGCATTTTAGTTTTTCCTTAACTGTGTTTAAAGCAAGGAGGACTAAAAATTCTATATATTTTTTTAAATTCTGAAAAATACCTTTTCAATGATGTTTTTAAATTGAATTTCCATTGATTGGAGATGTAATATGGTGAGTTTTCTTTTTATAATTTATAGTGAATTATCAATAACAATAACTGGTTTTCAATACTTAAAAAGTTTACTTTTGATTTTGGCATTTTTGCGATTTAGTTTTTCCTTAACTGTGTTTAAGCAAGGAGGACTAAAAATTCTATATATTTTTTTAAATTCTGAAAAATACATTTTCAATGATGTTTTTTAAATTGAATTTCCGTTGCTTGGAGATGGAATATGGAGAGTTTTCTTTTTATAATTTATAGTGAATTATTGCTTTATTACTTTGCAGCTTTAGCGCAAGTCTTGGGCTTATTAATTTACTTTTAATTACTTTCATTATGAATATATATATATATATTTAAAATACAGCCTTTTCACAAACAATACTGAAATAGTTTTTATAAAATTTTCTACCTTAGAAGCTTCTAATTGGAAGTCTACAGGGATTGGAAACACTTCTTAAGAAGTTTCATAACTGAAGTCACACTGATGTCTAATTAAAATTACAAACACAAATAATGCAATCTTGAAGATAATTAGGTTATTGTAATGAAATTTCACATACAGATGCCCAATACTACTAGATAACAACAATAACATTAAAAAATAATCAGGGGGTAAATATTTTACAATATGTATATGAATTCAAAAATGAAAAATGTATGACACCTCGTTTTTCTACAATGGTCCAGCTAATACAGTGTATGGTAATCCCTCACAGATTTATATGACTCACAATGGGCCTTAATAACCTAAATAAGATTGCTGATCAAAACTTGCATTTTTTTTATTCATCTAAAAATGAAGATTTTAATGGCTGGAGGGTCTTATGGGAGAATGCTCATATTATGTAATAACTCTTCCTACAGCATTCTAAACATGCTCTATTTTGTTTAAGATCATTAATTTCACTGGCCACACCATATAGTGAATATTCTCTTCCTCTGAAAAATTATCAACTATGTGATCTTGCGTTACTGCCCATATTCCAACACACTTATCCCTATGATACTGTGTGGTCACAAAGCCCATACTAAAGAGGTGGTGATATGCCTCTGTCTAACATGATGCTCCACTTCCAACAAACTGATCAATTCTCTTATATTGGAGAATGATAGCCTGTATCAAGTTCGCTCCCTTAAGAATCACTAATAAGGAATCATTCCATTAAGAATCACTTACATACATTAAAAATCACTTTGCGTGCTGAATTTCCAATCATCACTGAAGAAGACATGGCCCTAATATTGCGGCATGAATGAGTGGTGCACCTGATTCCACAAAAGAATTTTCTTCTGCAATCTGTTTGCAAAGAAATATGCTGCTGTTTAATGGCACAAATGGCTTCTCTACTAGATAGCTGTATCCAGCTTACATGGAAACTGTTATTCCAAATACAGCAATAAGATTCTGAGAGAACTTTTAATCCTCATTTCCCTATGGCATTATGAGTTTAATGCCATATATGAATCCTCACATGTGTCATAGCTCTTGGATTACCTGGTGATGGTATGCCTAGTTTGAAACTGAAGACACACCCTGGACACCATAATTCAAGACACTTACAACTACTAAACAATTTCTGCTTGAAACAGATCAATTTCAATCTATTAAGGGCTTTCTACTTCAGTCCATCATTTTAACTGAAAAAAGGCAATTTTGTGATTCTGCTTAAATGAAATACAATTTTACAGAAACATTTCACAAATATGGAAACTGGTCAATTTCATATTTTCTTAAGAACCACTCTTTTAAAAATCACCAGATGCTTATATTACATTTATCATTCCCCACATTATATGTGACCATTAAGTACTTAAAATATTAGTAATATTAACCCTCTAAGCATTACGGCCGGATTATTCTGTACTGAAGGCTGCCTTCTATATACATTAGACAAGAAAATTTCTGATACCTTTAATGTATCTGATTTCGGTTTGGATGTATATTGGAAGAAAAGAAATCAAGGTACAAAATGAGAGAGTCATTTTTTAATTATAATCTAGAAAATACCACTTATTCATGAAATTTTGAGGAACTTTGAAATTTCAGGGCTAAACCCGTAATGCTCGCTCGGAGGGTTAATAGCTATTTTTGAATTATTCCAAAAAGCAAGTTTGCAAATTTAATTTTAGACATTAGGTCCAGATAACAAGCAAACACTGACTTTTTAGAATAGCATATGTAAGAAATACAAAACAAAATGAATTTATTCAATATGAACAGCAAAAATAAAATTTTACTTGCAGGGCACCATATGAGGTGGATAAGAGTTGAGCAGGGACTATCCCTTTCCAGAGAGCCTGTGCTCCCTCTTCCTTCAGAATGCAGCGAAATGCATGAAGCATGCCCTTGTATTTGGAACGTTTACAGTGGCTATCTATTGGTTCAATTTGAAGCTATAAAATAATTTTTCAAATTATGTCATTTTTGCTAAAAAGAACAAAATGAATTATGTTTCTTACAAATTACATTACACATAATAAGATAAATAATGGATAAGCTGACATGAAGCAAAATGGATAAAATCACTTGTTTTAAATAGCTAAGATCACTGGAGAATTTTTCTTTGGTTTAACGTTTTACTGGATGCTCAATGGCCCACTTCAGTGCCATTAGAATGTAAGTACAAAACACTGAATGGACTGGGTATTTAATTACAATGAAACGCACTAGACCTATCTACCTATAAGGAGGGATGCCTTTGTACAGAACTTCCTAAGAAAAATACATCCTTTTTGCATAAAGAAATGCATTAAATTTCGAAAAAATGACTGGAGTCACTGGAGAATATCCCTTGGGTTTAATTTTTTACTGGATGTTCAGTGGCCCATTTAAGTACACCATTAGAAAACACAGGACATTGAATGGACTGGGTTACTTGATTATAATGAAATATACTAGAGCTATTTACCTATTAAGAAGGATGCCTTTTTAGGGAAGAGTCCAAGAGAAATAACTCCTTTACATTAAAAGTAAGTAAAATTGTGAAAATCTTGTGCAGCCAGCTCCTTCAATCCCATGCTAAAAACAGAACTCCTATGGTAAAATACCATCATTTTAAGTTTTTGCTGCTTAACTATTGACTGGTTTCTGTGCCCTTCAAATGAGTATCCAAGAAGACTTTTGCTGACATAGACATGAGACTTTTGCTCCCAAAACTGTAGCATCGCTCTAACCATTTGAATAGCTACATTCTCAACATATCTACAAGATATGTGTGACTCTCATCTGCTGTTTCTGAGGCCTATCAGTGGTTTGCAATTTTAATATGATTTCACACAAGGCATTAAATTATTAAAGTAATGATTTTAATCAGTGAGAAAAAAAAACCTTTGATCAAAATCAGATATTTTCTCGATTTTTTAAATAATGGGAAGTGTCAAAATCAAAGATTACGATCACAGATAATCTGTAATTCTTTAAAATTTTAATTAATGATACAAAAACTGGAAGCTTTTAAAAGTAGTAAAATAATTTAAAACGATATGTAAAAACAACACTTTCTTAAAAATCTAAAATAGAGCATAAAATAGATAAATTTTTGCTTATGCTACATATCAGGCATTCCCAGCCCTTTTCTTAACACTTAAAAGAGTGGTTTTCTTTGGTGACTCTCTTACACTTTTCATTGTAATATACAAAATACAGCATAATCATAATACAAATGACTGCACATAAAAAACTCAAAGACAACAACTAGGCTAAGTATAAGAACAAAAGTTTTGGGAAAAAAAATGGTTTATTAGATTTATGTGCTTTATTATTACTAATTTTAATTTTACAGATATAAACAAGTTTTCAGAAAATTAATCACAGATTCTAACTGCTGTGTGGCCAGACTTTTTTTTTTTTTTAAACAAGTTTCAATGGTTAGAATACGTGAAAGAACAGATAGATTTTGCTGTGGTTCATTAGCTTTCTCTTCTTCCCTCCCTCTTGCATTTTCTTGCATTCCGTGTTTTTTTTACATTGCATTCATTTGCATTAAAACATTCTTATATAAAAAAATATATTAAACTATCTTTGTGTATTTTCTCCTTGTGTGATTTCTTCTTTACAACATGATATAGTGGTTAATATTAATTATAAATTTTATGAATACTGTTTTTTGTATTCAGTAGGATTTTGATACACTGATCAATTGCCACTGCATATTCGGCTATCAATTCCCAAGAGGTCAACATCAATAAGAATCCCTACTATAAATACATCATTTCAAAGTATACAAAATCCTCATTTCCTAAAATTAATAGAGATGCCACCTCCATCTATAGTGACTTAAGTGGTAAATTTATAATGGATTTTATATACGCAGAAATGCAATAATGTTGCAATGAATTAAAGAGTATGTATGATGCTAAAATGTTAAGCCTAATATCTACAATCAACCAATAATCTGCATATATGTTTGTACAATAGATGGAATTGTACATTTAGTGAAAACTGTTGGTACATCATCAAGGTCACACAACAGCAAAAATTTACTTATTTTTCCCAGTTGATATCATGAAAAAAGTTTAAAAGAAATTTTAATGAAAAATTCACAATTTTATAATTGACGATGTCGAAAATACAGCAAAGAAATTAGAAAACAATTTATAACAATAACTTATGGTTATTCAGCACATGTACTTAATTTATTGGGAAAAGAGTTAAATATATCACATATTACAAAACATACTTTTCAAGTCATTAAATATTTTTTATATTACCAGCTTGCCCAGACAAAATTTAATGAGCAAAATAAGACTGATTGAAATATATGGTGCTTTTATATTAATACAGTGTCAGTCGCCAAATGTGGTATCCTGTTTAAATCATGTGAACAATAGCTTTGTCGCAAACAAGTAGGAAGAATGGATATCAATCAGTAATAAGTTTCTGGACAAGATTTTCAGTTGGTTTTCTGTTGAAGTGTAAATAATCATGCTTTGCTGAAATTGATTCTCTGATTTGTTTTGAGAGAAAACAAATCAGAGAATTTCAATTATTGACATCGTGGCCTTGGCACATTAAGCATGATATATCTACTCATTGTATATAAAAAGTTATCCTTTTCATGAAGCTTTATGTATCGTTAGGGTTCCCACAATACAGTTAAATTCTGCATGGTGGCCCATTAATAGAAAAGAGCCAAATATATCATCTGATGTGTGTTGGAGCTTGACACATAATTGTCTTGAAAACTACGTAGCGTATTCAGAAACTAAGTACCGTTTCATTTTAGCACCGTCGTAGCGCTGTGGTTGGCGTCTCACGCATGCGCACTAGTCTTTCTTGTTCACTGACTTTCAATTGTTGCCATTTTGGTTGCTCTATGTTGTGCTTTCAGTTTGCTGTGCACATTCAAAATGTTTAAGACAATTAGTTCTCCCGCTGACTGAGATTCGTGCCGTGATTAAATTTTTGAACGCGAGGAATGTTAAACTGGCCGAAATTTATCGTCAGGTGACAGAAGTTTATGATGAATACGCGATAAGTGATGGAATAGTGAGAAAGTGGGTAAGAATGTTTAATGCAGGTCGAACAAATGTCCACGCCGAGCCTCGGAGTGGTCGGCCTTCTGTTGTCACCGATGATTTGGTAAGGAAAGTTGATGAAGCAATTCATGAGAACAGACACTTCACAATGACAATTCTTTCAGAGTCATTTCCACAAATTTCACGTACTGTTTTGTTCGAAATTGTGTCTGACCACTTGAATTATCGCAAACTGTGTTCCCGATGTGTTCCGAAAATGCTCACTGATGTTCACAAAACAAAGCGACTTGGTAGTGCCCTGACATTTCTCACGTGGACAGTGACGAGGGAGAAAACTTTTTAAACCAAATTGTGACAGGTGATGAAACTTGGGTGTGTCATTTCACACCAGAATCGAAACAACAATCGATGGAGTGGAGACACACTCATTCTCCGAAAAAACAAAAGTTCAAAGTGACAATGTCATCACAAAAAATCATGTGCACTGTCTTCTGGGATAGGAAAGGCGTTTTGCTTACTGAATTTCTTCCCAGAGGTGAAACCATTAATGCGGCACGATATTGTGAGACTTTAACAAAACTAAGGCGTGCCATTCAAAACAAACGAAGAGGAATGCTCAGTAAAGGAATTGTGTTGCTCCATGACAATGCTCGTCCCCATACTGCTGGTGTCACTCAATCGTTAATTCGACAGTTTCATTGGGAGCAGTTCGATCACCCACCGTACAGCCCGGACTTGGCACCGTCTGACTATCACTTGTTCCTGCACATGAAGCGCGAGCTTGGTGGCAAGCACTTTGGATCTGACGATGACACGAAAAATGCTGTGGAGTCGTGGTTATCGAAACTGGCAGGAAGTTTCTTTGACGATGGTATACAAAAACTGGTCACCCGCTATGACAAGTGTTTGATCATTGGCGGAAACTATGTTGAAAAATAGTTTAAGACATGTATTTTCATGTAAAAATAAAATTGGAATCGAAAAAATTGTTTTACTATTTTTTTTTCAAAACAGTACTTAGTTTCCGAATACACCTCGTATAAAAAGAACAGGCCAGTTTTCTTGCAACTTGCACCACAGATCGTAATTACTCAGACAAATTGTATTTGGAAAAAACTGAGGAGAGAAATTAAAGATTTGGGAGATAAGAAAATTGAAGGAAAAACAGAAGATGATACTCTTAAACTAATAGCATAGAAGACTATCATAAAGTTCAAAATAAATTAATTAAAGAAAATATTCCTTTCCACACTTTCATGTTAAATGCAGAGAAATTCCTCTGAACTGTTATTAAAGGACTTTTCTCCGACTTTACAGCTGAGGAAATAAAAGAATAATTAACTCAACTGGATACTCCAGTAATCAGACGTAATCAATTACAATGCATGCACAATGGTATTGCTGTATTCTTATCAGTGTACAACATAGAAGTTCTGAGCACGGCAGTAGAAAAAACTATTTTTGAAGTTAAATATATTTGTGATATGTGAGTTAGATTAACCTCTTATAAAAGCAGATCTGGCCCAGTGCAATGCTTTAATTGGCGGCATTATGGACACACACAGTGAGCATGTTGAAATACTCCCTGTTATGTTAGATGTTTGGAAAAATACAAATCTTATGAATGCTCAGTCAAAAATAATAAAGAAGTTCAAGAACAGTGTGTGCTTTGTAATGGATTACATGCTTCATGTGGTAAAAATTGACCCAATCAACCTGGAAACACCATGACAGAAGTAACACCTACAACTGCAAACCCTAATAAGAATTACAATTCGGTGAAAAAAAGATAGTCACTCAAATAGTTCAACTACCAACAACCAATCACAAACTTTCAACAGTAACAAATTTTCTGTAGCAGTAGCTGCAAGTAATACTAACTTTATAAAGAAAAGTGAAAATACAATGAAAATAGATACTCTGAATATGATTTCGAAGACTTTACAGAATTAATTACGAATGTTTATCAATTATACCTTGATTTTAGTCTTCTGACAACAAACTTAGTACTGCACTGCCTGCAGTAAAGTTATTTGCTAGCCATGAAGTAAACTCACATGCACGTTTCTCAAACTGCTGATTGTACTGCTCTGATTTACTATCAGTACTTTACCCGATATTGATTTCCAAATAACCTATACCTGGTTATTTTGGATTAGAATGCTTATCTTCACAGTTTTTAGTAAGCTGTTCCTTGGACTTGATAGGTTTATTGTACATAGTTACTGTACATATTTTATGCTCTATTTACTCAAGTATTTATTCCTGTATTTTTATTCATTTACTTCATTTTATTGACATTTACTGTACCAAGTTTACTACTGCATGATTATGGCGTATAAAATATTTTGCTATTGTTTAATAACTTATTCTGACGATAGATGGTGGCACCTCCTGGACCTCTGTTTAAGTTTGCTATGTCTTGCCTCTGTTTAAGTTTTTAGCACTTCCAGTGCATATGTTTTTCCACCTAGCTGGCTTTAGGGTCGTAGACTTTTGATTAAAGCGACGATCACCGATCTTGCAACTGGTGAAACAGAATCAGAATGTAACAGACAAGAATATTCAGTAAACAGTTCCTAACATGGCAGCTAAATAAAATTTTGATCTCTTACTTTGTTTGAAGTTAGTTTTAATCCCTTTGGATAAAATCCAGAATGCTTACTGAAGCAATGCTAAAACTGTTAAAGTTTGAAAAGATCACAAAATAGTTTAAATCATTTTGATAAAGCATGATATGAATATCTACAATCATCAGCACAGTTTTGGTGCATATTTTAATCATCCAAATATAAAGCCTTAGTAGAAGTAAAAAGAAACAAGCATTGGAATCAGTTAAAGAAAAGGGCCCAAATGCGCTTTAGTCCACTGCTTGGCGGCGATTGTTTTCGAATGAGCAATAAACGCGCCAACATGGGTAACTCCGTATATCCGCGAACATGGCTGACTGGGTATTTTGAAGCTACGGAAACATGTAGCTTTCGCACATGCGTATTTCCTATTTTATAAAGAACGGTTTTATTAGTAATGTGAGATGACGTAGCGGTTTATTCAAAATGCTAACGTGTTAATTTGAGTAGTTATTTCAGTTCTCATTTTATTCTTTGAATGCGGTGTTTTTCTATTGAGTGTTTGCTATTTTCGTACATATATTTCGCTAAATACCAAGTCGCTATGGATTTAGCTGTGATGCTGAGAGAGGTGAGTGAATGTACATGTACATTTATTACTTTATTGGAAGTGCAAGGGAAACGTGATTGATTGGTGTATGAAAGCTGGTTATTTTGTTGATTTGTGCACATTGCCTACATTGTGCAATTCGCTGATGTTTTTTTTAAGTTAAAACGGAACGCTGTGCACATGGCATTTTCTTGTAATTTATTTTCGTTATTTTAGCTTATTTTGTTGATTTGTGTACGTTGCCTACATTGTGCAATTCTCAGATTTTTTTTAAAGTTAAAACGGAACGGTGTGTACATGGTATCGTTTGTAATTTTAATGCCCTTTTAAAAAAAATTCCTTCTTTCTTGGATGCCATTTTGGTTACGTTTTCGCGGAGCGTGTCGTGAAGGTTATGTAACGGCATAAAATGTGTAAGTATTACAACATAAAATGTAAATAATTAATTTAAACATAACTGACAAATATTTTAATGATCGTAATGTTCGTTTTGCATATTATTTTATTATCTTTTTGTGGCAACAGTTTCCATACTAATTTATGCTTTAGAATTCTATGTTTTGTTTACAATAGGTTTTCGCGGAGCGTGTCGGGAAGGTTGCAATTAATTGCAAAGACATTTCGCGGAAACGCACCGAATTGGCGATTTTCAAAACATCGCCAAGCAGTGGGCTGAAGCGCATTTTCACCAAGAAAAGTATACATTTTCCACTTTTGGAGTTATGCACAACAAACTGAAAAATCAGTTAGTGGCTGAAAAGGCAGCAAAACCTTTTAGGCTGTATAAAGTACTAAATAAAATTATAATAATGCCAAAATGATAAGAGTCCAAAAAAGAATATTAATGGGGCGAAGCAATATGTCATTAGAAATAGTTATCTGGCAACCCCAAATAACACTGCAGAAGTACTTATAAGGTTGTCACAGTACTTGTTTGACAACCTAGGTCAGTGACAAAGCACATGCCTGTTTCATATGGATGCAATGCCAACATTGTATGGATGGCAAATTTTAGCAATTTTCTCATGTTTTTTAAAGCAAAAATAGATCACTAAGTATATGGGGAGCACAACTGTGTGAAAAAAAAACTTAAGTACTTTATAACCAACGTTTCTTGCTTTTTTAATTTTATTGGTTGACTATTCTTGTAGAGAATTCTTAATGGGCACATTCTGTAAATGATTGCTACCTTTTATATATCAGTTTGACAAAAAAATAGTCGTCTTGTCTGTGGATGCTCTCCAGCCAATGAGTTCATAACTTTTCAATGGAAGGCTGAAAAAAATGCTTGTTCTGAAAATTTTGAAATAATATTTTTAAAATATTAAAATGCATACATCTTCACAAAAGATACAGTAATCAATTAAGAATCCATACATGCCTGAAATCTTATTTTAACAACATCTAAAGGCTGAAATAAAGTACGTGTCACAAAACCGCTAACTGCTCCAGCAATGATATAATCCAACTTATGAAATTTTTGCACAGCAGATTCTCTTTCAAAACCCACCATGATGATAACACTGAAAAATATTTTTTCAATTCAGATTAAAACCATTGATATATGAAACAAAAGAAAGTTTATAAGACAGTGAAACACATAACACATTATTAAAACATGTTACAGAGCAAATAGAAAAGGAGTACACTAATTTATTAAAAATTAAATTATGGCAAAATTTAGCCTTGAACTAGTTTTAAAGAAAAAAAATTTAAGGAAGACAGGTTTTTGAGTCTTTTTCATACAAAAATAAATACAGTTCTACATTTCCTTTTAAAATTACTGATTTAAGGCTTAATTTTGCTATAATTGAAGCACACAGAATTCAGCATGAAAGAACGCCTATCAGGGCTGTATTCACTTTACTTTCAGCAGTTAATTTTACTTTTTAAAGACAGCCAACTAAGCAACTTGGATTGACAGTTAGTTCTTTCTTTCTTTCTTTTTTTTTTTTCTTTTGGTAAAATCTGCTGCTGGGTTATGCCAACTTATATGCTTAAACTGACGTTTTTTTTTTTGCATGGTTTAAATATATTTTGCTTCAATTTTTCTTTTTAAGAAACTTGGGTATCTCTGATAATTGCAGTAATCTAAAATAAGGGTAGTCTGAAATTTAGGGTATCCCTTGGATTATGCCCAAGTTGTCGTTTCATTTATCACCAAGTTGTTTCATTCATGGTAATCTGAGTATTTTACATTTATTATTATGGAAACCTTATTATGACATGACTAGTTGTAATGCATGATTGTGATTTTGATTATAGGGGAAAATATTTTTCACGGCTTATTTATGAGTTGGTTAGGAAGTATGTTGCTTATTTTGTGATTTATACTATAAAATGCCTGCTGGTGGTATAATTAAGCTGAAGTTTCTGTACACTTTGGAATGAATGGGAAAGAAACCATTGATTGACTGTTGTGTAAATGAAGATTTAAATGGCTTCGTTCACATCTAATTAAATTGCACAGTGAGGTTTAATGATTTGAAAATGGGAGCTCACATTGACACTGTGGAAGGTACACGAGGTGTAATAAAAAGGATTTTCAAAAGAAATGCCCCCAACAGTCCAGAGGATATTTTTGAGTTTTACTTTTGTGAATTTACGTGGCAGCAGCAGTATATACATTCTAGTTCAGTTACTTTTAAACAGTTTTTGGATGCTGTTAAGGAATTCTGTGAGCAAGACGCCGAAGACGAAAAAATTTCTAACTACGGTAAGTCGATGTTTCTTTTTTGTACTGCGCTGATTAGATAACATGTAATTCCCATTTTATGTTATTTCCTTGTTTAATTTTGATTTAAAGTGAGATTTATTAAGATTATAATTTTTTTATGTTTTGGATGCTATTTTACTTGGAAGGGCATCGGATGTAAGCAAGAATGGCACCAAAAAATTTGCCAATTTCTGCCAAGGGGTACCCTGAAATATATTTTTCCCTAAAATTTATATTTTAGGCATATCAAGCTTTCGTGGAGGATAAACTGCTGTGCAATGTCCTTCCATACATCACAGACTGAATTAAGAGTTTTATATAGTAACCAGAAGTTTAGGTGCTGGACTGCATTGTGTTTATTATTTATCAGCTGATTATGGTAAGTATATAAAGGATATTTACATTAGCCTTCACAGAGGACTTCTTAAAGGAAACTCATTCTATATACCTTATACATAAGGGGAAAGCATGTAAATCCTCACAGTCTACTTGTTTCATAACTTTTGGATTTATGATCTTTAAAGTAAGAAATTGTAATAATTTAATTTCAGGAATATATTTAATATTAAATGCACCAAATGCCTCTGTTAAAAGTTATCACTTAGTTTTTAATTCAAGCAAATCAAAAACTTTATATACATTAATGCAAAAGTGATTTAGTTCTTTGATTTCTTTTAAATTAATATCATATAGAAAGCATCTGATAACTATCTTAGATAATTGGATACCAAATTTGTGTTAGGAATGAGTACACTAATGAGATTTTACACTTCAATAAAGCATTAATTTATGATTATAATTGAAAGACATCTGGGTAGTTCTTAATCTCAATGGCCAGTTTTGCCATAAGTAGGAGAAAAAGTTAAGGATTTTTATAGTAGTGATTACAAATGTCGAAAAAGATATAAAAGAAATTTTATGTAGACATTTAAAGAAACTTAAGATAAAATCAGGAGACTTTTGAGATTTTAAGAGTAATTTCATTGATACATCTATGCAGCATCATCATTTTCACAACAGACCACAGGGCATTTTTTAATATTTTGAATATTTTTGTCAATCAACTTCTTTGTTTTTATTCCTGTATTGCAGCTCTTCATTTTTCGCATAAACTTTAAAATCATAAGATTTTAAGACTTTGAAAACTAAAATTCAATTTTTTTTTAAGATGTTTTGAATTAGCTTCCCTAAAAGAAGGAAAAACCTATCTATGAGCCCATATGGCAGTAATATATTTGCCTTGCAACTTGGTTTTTGAATTTTCTTTTATGTGGAATATCCTTAAAAATGAGTTGCCTTCTGGCTTAATAAATGATAAAATACCCTGCATGTGAATTATGAATGCACGGGGCTGGCTCACTGGCGGTCGTCTTCTTTAATAAGGCCATATGCATTTCCATCTGATATTAGAACACTTTACGATTATTCAACTCAGAAGTAATTACAGAGTTATAACTTGAAGATTTATAAGGTATTTCTCCCGCTTTCTTCGCATGCCTTCGTGGTGTAATGGTCAGCACACTGAGCCGGTATTTCAGAGATCCGTGGTTCGATTCCCGGCGAAGGCGTTGCACATTTTTCATGTCTCCTGCATCGAAATAACCTAATGTCTCTACACTGGCGCCCGAACTAAAAGGGTTGTGGATGATGACTCTCCACACCCAGGATTTGGCGACTAGGTCCCCTAAAACCCTAGTCGCCCTTTAAAAAGGGGAGTATATAAGGTATTTCTCCCGCTTTCTTCGCATGCCTTCGTGGTGTAATGGTCAGCACACTGAGCCGGTATTTCAGAGATCCGTGGTTCGATTCCCGGCGAAGGCGTTGCACATTTTTCATGTCTCCTGCATCGAAATAACCTAATGTCTCTACAGATTAAATCCTTCAAATAATGCTGCTGTATATATTGATCACATGTCATTAGTATCAAAATAGCTACTGAGTTAACGATAAACTGAAATCAATTTAAAAATCATAACATAATGATCAGAAAATACGAACAATCCACTGTCTCACAGATATCGACAGGTTCATCATAACAATCTCACCACACATTCACATTTAAAGAGTTCTTTAAAATATGAATGAAGTTTGGAAACGTATTATTCATAATAAGCGCAATAATTGGCATTTTGTAAACTATAATTATAATTTACATTTTATCAGTTAGACGAAATAAAATCACACCATACTTGAAATTTTTCTGTCCTTGCTGAACTTGCAGAAATTCAATTTGAACCACATACACAATTATATAATTATTATACGACTCGAAATAGATGATATTCAATAAAAGTAAAAGTAATTTATCTAACAATTATTTAATGGATGAAATTAAAATACCAACCACCCTTAAATGCAATTTTTAAATTCGACATCAATCTTTCATCACTTTAAAAATCGTAAACAAATCTTCACGGTCACGGTGTTTTTAGTACGACCTTCACAGTATGTTCAAGTTCCAAGTGTCGCTGTCAGCCACAGTTCACACCAAGGCTGTTCTCCGAAGAATACCCATTCCTCTAAAACAGGAGTCTCCAAACTTTCCAGCCTTAGGGCCATACTGATTGCTCCAAGTAAGTTCCGAGGGCCAAAACCATATTATCATTGTTGCCGGTGGTAAAAAGCGAAATAGTCCACTGATGAAAAAAAAAAGTCCGAAAAAGTACGCAACGTTTAAAAAAGGCTGCAAATCGGACTAAAGTCCGCAAAACGGCAACACTGCATATTATTAATTTTCCTGTCATTATCTGTAATTTCTAGATTAGTCGTAGAGTACGAGCCATGAGGAGTAACGTGACACGACATCTGGTGGACACAAGCGGAAATAGGTAGTACCTTCTATCGCTAACAGATGGCGCTAATAGCACATACAGAATAATCTCGTTGGTTCGAGAAAGTTCTGGTGTCTTCCACTCACTTCTAGATGGCAGTAATTGGAATATATAAGAAGGCTAGTGGCGCAACCACAAGTCAGTTCCTATGACACTGTTGTGAAATAAAAAAGTGCGTACCTCCTTAAAACGTGTTTGTGCGTGTTTAAGTTTCAGACATCTTTGTAACAGTATTTTGATTTGAATTGTTGCTTTTGTGTATGATTTAGTAGTATGGAAAAGAAGCGAAAAATTGATAGTGAATGCAGAAAATTCAAAGATCAGTGGAACATTCAGTATTTCGTAATTGAGTCCAGTAACAAGGCGCTATGTTTGATTTGCAATGAAAGCATAGTCGTTCTCAAAGAATATAACATTAAACGTCATTATGAAAGAAAACATTTTCAAAATTACTCAAAATATACAGGAAGTTTGCGGACAGAAAAATTCGAAGCTATGAAGTGCGGATTGAAATCGCAGCAATCTTCATTTACAAAACTCAAAACGGAACAAGAGGCTGCAACGCGTGCCAGCTTTCGTGTGGCTCTTGAAATTGCAAAACGTGGAAAATCATTCACCGATGGAAAAATGATCAAAGAATGCATAATTGCAGTAGCCGAAGAAATGTGCCCTGAAAAGGTAAATTTATTAAAAACTGTCAGTATGTCAGCAAACACTGTGGCTCGAAGGGTAGAAAACATCGCTGAAAATATATCCTCTCAACTGTTCGACAAAAATGGACATGTTGAGTGGTTTTCTTTGGCCTTGGATGAGTCAACGGATGTGTCAGATACTGCTCAGGTGTTGATTTATATTCGAGGAGTAGATAAAAGCTATGAAGTGCATGAAGAACTTCTTGATATGTATAGTATTCATGGCACAACTACTGGTACAGATATTTTTAAAGGAGTTGAAATGGCCATTAATCAAAAGAACCTTCGATGGAAAAACTTGAAATGTATTACAACTGATGGAGGCAAAAACATGAGTGGGAAAGATAAAGGAGTGGTCGCTCTTGTGTCAAAGGCTGTAGAAAATGACGGTGGTTCAAAACCATTAGTCTTACATTGTATCATTCATCAACAGTCTTTGTGCGGAAAATGTTTGGATATGTCTGAAGTTCTGAAACCAGTCATATCAACTGTTAATTTTATCAGATCTTTTGGGCTGAATCACCGACAATTCCGACAATTTATTGAAGAGATTGGAGAAAATGACTTACCTTATCATATGACTTACCTTATATGAAGAGATTGGAGAAAATGACTTACCTTATCATACTGCCGTATGTTGGCTTAGTTGTGGGAAAGTTCTTCAGCGCTTTTTTGAACTTCGAGCAGTGATCGAAATTTTTTACTGAATTACAAAACAACGCATGGCTGTGGAAGTTAGCATTCTATGTTGATTTGACAAAACATGTGAACGAACTGAATTTGAGATTGCAAGGAGAAAACCAGCATCCTCCTAATTTATACACTAATATCAAATCATTCCGGAAGAAATTGATACTGTTTCAATCACAACTACGAAGTAAATGTTTTTCGCATTTTAAAACATGTAAAATATTCAGCCACACCACTGAGACTGAGTTTCCTATCGATTTTGCAATCGAAACTTTGAGTGCTTTGAAAATAAATTTTGATACTCGTTTCTCGGACTTTGATGTCATTTAAGGTTTTTCAGAATCCTTTTGATACTGACATTGAAACCCTAGCCCCGGAACTTCAAATGGAAATGACTGATCTACAGTGCAGTGATATAATTAAGAACAAATATCAAAACTCATCTTTGTTGGAGTTTTATAAGAGTCTTCCACTGACACAATTTGATAATTTGCATAAATTTGCTCGTGGGCTGTTTTCTGTTTTTGGTACTACTTATTTGTGTGAGAAGACCTTCTCCAAAATGAAGTACACAAAAAATGTTTACAGATCTAAATTAACTGATGAGCATCTTAAATCTCTTTTAATAATTGGTACAAGTAAAATTAGTCCACAACTACAAACTATTGTCAGTGGAAAATCTCAATTACATAAATCTCATTAGTATTTCATATGTCATTATGCTTGTTATAAGTTATGTTTTTATTTAAAATGTATAAAATGTTAGTTGGATTCATTTCAATAATTTGTTAGTTATTATATACTGAAGTTAAATTTTCTGCATATTATACATGTCTTTACTCATTACAATTCTGTGTTTCTTTATCCAACTTATCACAAAAACAATAACAATAAGCCTACAACAATGTTATGAGTAGTTAGCCCATGACCATATCAATGTAGATGTCATATTAATAATTATTCAACATAAAATTAGAATACTTCAGTAAACTAAATTTAATTTGCTATAAAAAATATGTTCTCCAAAAGGAGTTTTCAAGTATGCTAGCTCTCCGCGGGCCGGACAAAATCTGTCCGCGGGCCGGATGTGGCCCTCGGGCCGTAGTTTGGAGACCCCTGCTCTAAAACAACTCAAAAATACCACCTTTATTGCTTTTCAGCTTTCAAATTTAGCAAATGAATATCATAAACGGCAATAATTAGTAATATTATTATATTTTACATTTTCTGCTAGTACTTCTTTCATAAGTCATCCACTGTGTAGAATATTTCTACAAAATATACACTTTGCGATGTATTTTATTAGTCTTCGTCAGTAGTGTAGTGCGAGCTTTTATCTTTTTGAATAATCTGCTAACGCTTGGACAAAAGATTCATAATTACACATTTTTGTCATACTATATCTATGATTTTAGTCAAACCGAATTAAGAAATAAATTTTTTTTAAATGAAGAATGAATTTTTATTTGACGATTTACCAAAACAATAAATGTTTTTCCAAAAAAAAAAAAAAGAAAAGAAACACTAATTAGACTCTAATTACAAGCATTTTCACACCCAGAAGAGGTGTATTTCAAATTCTAAAAGTAGATTCCAATCTTTTACTTAACCTTTTATCTAAACCCAAACGAAAGCTATTAAAAAAAACAAACAAAAAAACATGGAATGGAGATAGCATTGCTACACACACACATAAAAAAAATCAATAAAAGTCTCTAAAATTACTCCGCATTCAAGAGTAACTTAATATTTCATGGGGCTCGTAATAATTTTTCCTTACAAATGTAATTGAACAATCACTGATCAAATGGAAGACAAACACTCCAATGTGAACTTTAAAATCAGACAAAAAGGGCATGGATTTTGCATTGATAAGCGCATCCTTTGCATAGATTTTGAATAAATTTTATCGATTTCAAGAGCGATCAAACACAGGCCTTTCTTCTTTAGGAAGGCGAACGGATATTCTTTGGAGAACAGCCTAACTAAATAACTGAACAGCGGCTAAATAG
>KK119539.1:6132-21072 GCA_000611955.2 Stegodyphus mimosarum | reverse complement strand
CGCAAAAATTAAAAATTTACATCTATCTGTCAGTCATTAAATTCCAGGCGTTTAGAGAACATAAGAAATAACCTAATAAAGACGAAGAAAAATACAAAGGAAAAAAAAATCCCAAAATTAGAAATTACCGCTGGAAAATCAACAAAAGATAATCTCTTATCAAAGTGTGACGACACCTTATCAACTAAATCACACTGCGCCTCCTGACTTGCACCGCCTCAATCCGCCTCCCAACTTGCACCGTGTCAATCCGCCTCCCAACTTGCACCGCCTCACCTGCTTCCGGGCTTGCACCGCGCACCGCCTCCTGCCCCTGAACTCTCACTTTCACACTACTACCAGAACTATTCAAGCCACTGGATTGTTATATATCAGGGCAACTAAAATGGTCCTTTTGTGTATGCATATGCACAGACGTAGCTGCTGCCATGAACGGACGACTGTTTGGTTTAACTGCTCGGATTAAGGAAGTTGCACCTGAGAGTGAATCTACACATTGTGTCATTCGGAGGGACGTGCTAGCAAACCGAAAAATGTCACCGGAATTTTACAGCGTATTGATTGATGTCGTTAACGTTATTAACTACATCAAAGCACACGTTCTTAACTCGCGCTTGTTTGAGCAGCTTTGTGAGGAGATGGACGCAGAGTACAGATGCCCTCTGTGATACACAGAAATAAGAAGGTTATTCAGAGAAAAATCGCTACTCAGAGTATTTGAATTGCGAGAGCCATTGCGAAGATTTCTCTTAGGAAAGAAGTCACCGCTAGCAGCACATTTCAGTGACAAGGTATGGGTCTCCAAACTGGCTTATCTGTATGACATATTAAACCTGCTAAATGAACTCAATCTGTGCCTTCAGGGGAAAATGACAACTGTTTTCAAGTTGACATACAAAGTAGCTGCATTTAAAGACAAACTGGAGTTGTGGGGACGGCGATCGAACAGAGGCATTTTCGACATGTTTCAGACATTAGCGGGGATTTCAGGCGAGACTGAGCCTGAACATTGATTCTCCCAGCTTGTGCACGATCACCTGTCTTTACTTTTAAGCGCTACTACTACTTTTTCAAGCGCTACTTCCCGACCACAAAAGACCCATGAACTGGTAAGGAATGAGTCTGCGACCCATTTGTCAACAAATCAGGGGAATCTAGCATGTCTGTGCAAGAAGAAATCAACTGCTGGAGATTGCAAATGATAACGGCCTTCAAACTACGTTCGAGACAACAACTCTGCCGGTGTTCTGGATTAAAGTCATATCAGAATACCCTGAGATTGCCACCACAACACTTAAATCCCTATTGCCATTTCCAACAACCTATCTGTGTGAAGCTGGGTTTTCTGCAGTAACAGCAACCAAAACAAAGCAACGGAATAAACTGGACATAAGCAACGCACTACGGGTGTCATTGTCTCCAATTACGCTGGGATCGTCTCATTGCAAAAAAACAAGCTCAGGGTTCTCATTGATTTAACGTTCTAGTGAATTAAAATGTTAAATCACTATATATTTATTTTTTTGGTGTAACTGTATTTTATTTCGAAGACGTTTAAACACAATTAAATTAAAATTAATATATCAAAATAACCTAAAATATAAACAATCAACGTACCCGACCCCAGCGGGCCGCTGTAAAATTATCAAACGTTAACCGGTCCGCGGTGATAAAAAGGTTGGGGAACACTGCTTTAGAATAAAGATAGCTTCTGTCAAAGGTTCTTCCCTTCTATATAGAGTGCAACTTGATTTAAAGTTCTGCTAGCTCATTTATTTTTCTTTTTGGCAACAATCCGAGCAAGTATTTCAAAATTGTTATCAGAAGAACCATGGATATTTTTACAATAATGATAAATTTCAAGGAATATTTAAGTTCCTATATTCATGAAAAATGCAGTTGTAAATAATCGTAATAGAAAGTAATCATTTTTAGTAATTTATGATGAATTATGAACCACAAAAACCGAAGAAAAAACAGCTTCTTATGCTAATTATGTTAGAATACAAATCCTAATGGAGGCCAAATGGGATAAGGTAATAAACACTAGAATGCATTTTAGCTTCAGGACTTTTTGGCATGGACTGCTTGCATGGGCATTTCATGGATTTTCAAATGTGTTACGTAAGGGTTACCAGACAATCTCCCTTGAAAAACCTATTCATGTCCTCCTTTTTGTTCAATACTTAAATTCTGAAAGGGTCCAAATTTCTGCATTCCTATATATAACATATTTAGGCTTAAATTTTAGTGCTTGAAAGCTTGTTGTGCTTGCTTGAAAGCTGCGCTCAAATGTCTCTTATCCATATTAGTAATATGTTTATAGCACAAAACCACTACATAAGCTCTCTACTGTAACTCGATGTCCTTTTGTTGCAAAATACTTGACACCAGGGAATTCTCCTCTTAATGTCCTACATGATATTCGAAAAGGTAAGTACAGCGTTTGCCTTCTCGAATAATAACCTGCACATATAAATCCGACACCAGCATGAGACAGAGAATTTTATGAAACCAGTTTTAGCACTGTTGGAAAGTTGTATTGTACATATAAAATTTCATTATTTTGTCGAATTAGACTGTTTAGAGGACGCAGCAAAAGCCTGAATAGGTAAGAGGGCCAATATGGGTTGAAAATTAAATACGTACGTTTCATAAATTTAAGCGAAAGGTTGGTTTGCGGACGTAATTAGTAATTAACAGTTTCCTAAGTCCAACAAATTTTATGAAGAGAGTATTTAACTGTATACAGTCATTATGCTATTTTGAAGCTGGAAGCCATGAAAAATGTACAATGCCCTTTTCGAGCCTCGAACCTGGACCTCTCTAATACTTACCGAGTGTGCTAATCATTACACCATGAAAGCATGCAGAAAGGAGCGAGAAAATACCTTACATACTCCCCCTTTTAAAAGACGACTAGGGATTAAGGGATGCAATTGCCAAATACTGGTGGTGAAGAATCATCATCCACCACCTTTTAGTTCGGGCCCCAGTGTAGAGTCATTAGGTTATTTTGAAGCATGAAATATGAAAAATGACGAATGCCTTGCCGGGACTCGAATACTCGCCGAGTGTGCTAACCATTACACCACGAAGGTATGCAGAAAGGAGAAAGAAAAGAACCTTACATACTCCCCCTTAAGGGACCCAATCGCCAAATTCTGGTGGTGAAGACTCATCATCCACCACTTTTCTAGTTCGAGCTCCACTGCAGAGCTTTTAGGATTTTTTTAATGGATACGTGAAAAATGAGCAATTCCTTCTCCGGGACTCGAACCTGGACTTCTCAAATACGCGCCGAGTGTGCTAATCATTACACACGAAGCCACGCAGAAAGGAGGAAAAAAATGCAGAAATTCAAAAATCTCTGATGTGGGCATTATTGAAATTTGATCAGTTCAGCTATGCAGAGTTTTGGTTAGTTAAGTTGAAGTCAGTTCTACAGAGCTTTCCTAATTTATTGTCTCATAACATCATCTTCGATAAGGAAGTATAAAGAAAATGATGAAACGTATTTTTAAATTTTTAAAAAGTATTTTAATAAAGCAAAATAATTTGCATTAATAAAATAAAAATGAGGAGCAGGATCAATACTTATTAGAGAGAAAAATTTATTACTTGAAAGTATTTATTTTTTTCATTTAATTTGTATAAGGAATTTTTTTTCCATTTAATTTGTTTAAGGAATTTTCTTTTATTTCTTTCACAGAACTTTTATAAATGGAAAGAAGTGATTCTTACGAAACACAATTTTAACCCATATCACACCAAGCATTGAATAAATTAATATATTTTTTAAATTTATAAGTATGTGTTTTAGTTTATGTATACATATAAAACCAAAAATCTTACTAAATTTTTATTACTTTGATCAATACAGTCTAACGTTATATTTTTTTTTATAGATAATTGTCTGTTTTACGGCACAGATCTTTAGCTGGCATCTTTTTTGTCGATTTTGTGGTTTTTTCGCAATAACACGTTCATTTCGAAGTTTTAGAAAATTTTCATTAACTTCTTGAACACCCAGTTTTCTGCAAGATGGATTTCTTGGAATAGAAACTCCCAAACAGCCACCTGTTATGTGGCTTTGAAAATCAAGCAGGCTCATACTATCATCACTAAATAAGTGCTTGATCTTTCATGAAACAACAAATGCTGTCTCATGAGAAAAAGCCTTAGGGATCCGTTCGAACTCGGGTTCACATTTTATACATTTGGGATTTACATAATGTTCTTCATCGCTATTTGAAACTAAAATTTCAATAGTGCTCACAACCTCTTTAGAACTTCCTTCCTCACACATTATTTCTTTCATCTCTCTTGTAGATAAATCATCAATCTCCTCTGTGCTCCTCAGTGCATCGGGATTCGGGGGTAAAATCACGATTTCATTTTCTATGTCGACCAAATCACTGTGATGTGAAGTACACAAAAAATATAAAAAAGCAGTTAAAAAGGCTTCTTGTGCAGTTAAAAACGCTTCTTGTGCAGTTAAAAATTTTTCCAACATAGTACTAATATCAAAATAATTTTGCGAAGGAAAATGTAAAATTGAAGCATGTAAAAACGAGAGAAATTTGGTCTACTTCGAAGAATTTCAGAATACAAACTGACCTGATGAGTCAATGTTTGAAACAATCACTCCGCCCCCTCATCCACATTTCACACGCCTGTTTGACACGTTATGTGCATCTGCCAGCTATACTAAAATACCTGGGTTAGTTGTACAACAGCAATGTTTAGAATACAACAGAGGAAAAGAGGATTATTTCCATTACAAACTCATAGGGATTATGTAATAGTGGATTTTACCGTCGTCCTATTTTTAGGACAGTAAAAAATGCAAAGAAAATTTATCTTTTAGGTAAAATGTTTTGACAATGTTTCTTTACTGGTATAAAAGTATAGAATATTACCTCGTTAAATTTATATGTATATTTTTCTTGGAGCTTAGAACTTTAAAAAACTTGTGCATTGAAAACACAAACAAAAAAATCTGCGAAAATCCCCATTTTAAAAAAAAATATAAAAAGTATCTATATTAAATTCTAACTTGCGATAAAGACAAATGTGTACTTAAATAAGTCTTAAATAATAAATCGTCTTTGATTTGAATTAAATTCTTTCAAAGATTTCATACAAAGACAATTTATGCGTGCTGTCCTATTTTTAGGACAAAGGAAATATGGGTTAATGAATCCCGTAAGCTCAGTTTAAAATATGGCCTGTTGTTTCTGCAATCTTTCTAAGCTTTAAATGGAAATATCTGACTATAGAAATACACTGAAACGAAACAGAGAAAAATACCTATACTCTATTTCATAACATCCGCAGATTTTTCATATTTGCAAACGTCTTATGACAAATATATTTCCATAAGCCTTTTGATGCCCTTGTTTTCAGAAATATATATAAGTCCAATGACACAAATCCGATTTTCTTTGCTCCAAAAGAAAATTTCTTGAAAATTTTATGGCAACATATTTAATGTTAAATTTGTATATATGGTATTTATGGCGATGTATTTATTCATATATTTTATTTTGAATACACTTTTAAAGGAAAATGATAGAAACTGAACTATGGTATAATTTTAGTTTCAGTCTTTGTTCAAATGCGACACAACTCACCTAGTTGTTAACGAAAGGCAAATTACTCAGCATTTAGAAATTTTGTCGGAAAAAAATGTAAGCTCGTTCTGCTTATTATGCAAAAAATTAAGAAGCATTGAAAATTTCTTTTTTTTCTTCTTCTAATAAGTAATATTACCTTCCATTGTTCCAATCATTGAAAAATCAGTTGAACAATTAACTGCTGTATGCCATGTTTATCTACGTTTTCATTTCTGCGTTAACGAAATACAGATTTATAGATATAACGCTAAATATGCTTACATTTACTTTTATATATTTTTTTTATCGACGGTGTTTATAACAGACCCATTAACACATAAAATTTTACTTCCAATGCAGTAGCGTCTACATAGCAGGTCAGAAAGAGCTGTGGCAAAGGTCCACATTAGGGAAGGGGAATGGGAATAATTTAATACAAGTATAACACAGCAAGATAGAATACAGTCATGTAAAGAAAAATATGTCTTGACGGCGAAACATCCCGATGGCGAAACGGCCGTGGTGAAATGGCGACGACGAAAAGTCCTAGACCTTATGGAAGTTGGTAACATAAAACAGGTAAAGCAAATGTCCGACGATGGAATTATCGAAAACACCTGCGTTATTAGAGAAAATATCAGATGATGTATTTCTTGCGGAGATATGGAATTCCTTGTTCGTGATCAATGAAAACCCATCAGTATTAGTTATTCTCCAGATTAAAGTTGATTAATATGAAGATGAATCTCTCTTGTCAGAGGAGATCGAAAGCTTTCGCCATATCTAGTACCAGAACAAAACGCTGTGTTTATTGTGGAGGGCAGCTTCAGTGAGTTTTGTGATACGTAATAACTGTTTAGTCTACAGAGGTTCGTTGAAATTTAATCTGCTCCGGTGGCTGCAGACGTAAACAGTTTCTTAATCTTTGCAGAGTGAAAAGTTCGGATATTTTCCCTAATACTTAGAGGAGGTTAATTAGCCTATATCCATTGGTTTGGTATGTATTGGTTTCCTGATGTATACGGAAACAGTGCGAGTTCCCTTAATTTTATACATACAGTGAGTTCCAAAATTGAGGGTACACTCCATTCTACGGCAGAATTCATGTTTAGAATGAAAACAAAAACTGTCAGATAAAGACAGTCACCAAAACCTTTAGACGAGGATGTAGAAGTATACCTAATCTTAATATTTATTCATGAATAGACATAAAAAAATGCATGAAATATAGAAACAAAATGCACAACAGAAATCGTCAAAAATCTGAGCTCACAAAATTGAGGGTACATGTAATTGTTTTATTACATAAATTATAAAAACGAACACATTATTATTTCGTAGCATACCTACTGGCTTTGATGACGGCTTCCAGCCGCCGGGACATCGAATCGACAAGATTTTTCGTAATTTCGGGTGAAATGTTTTCCCGCTCCACTTTTAGTACATAGTTCAAATGTTCTTGTTATCTGATGTTTTCGGACCTCTTTTTCAAGGTGGGACCACAAATTTTCGATCACCTTCAAATCAGGAGACTGAGGGGGTGTGTTCAGCTGATTTCGGCAGTGATACAACAGCCATTCTTTGACAGTATTGGCTGTATGCTTTGGATCATTATCCTGTTGAAATGTGAATTTTGATCCTAGTCCCAATTGAGTAGCACTGTCCTTCAAATTATTTTTCAATGTATTAAGATAACCCATTTTATCCACTATTCCATCAAACACTAGCTTTGCAACCCACGATAATGCCATACAGCCCCAAACCATTACTGACCCACCTCCATGCTTCACAGTTGGAATTGTGTTTCTTGGATCTAAAGCTAAATTGTTCTTGCGCCACACCATACGATGATTGTCACTGCCAAAAACCTTAAATCTGCTCTCATCGCTGAAAATAACTTCATTCCAGAACTCTTTAGGCTTTAGAATGTGCTCTTTAGCAAATTTTAATCTCTTAGCTCTATTTATTTTACTAATGAAGGGTCTTTTTGAGAGCTTTTCTGCCATTATAACCTGCCCTTCTGAGAATTCTGCGCACTGTTTCTGCAGAAACAGATTTACCCACAGTTTCTGAAGTACTTGCGGCAATTTTTGGAGCACTTATTGTAGGATCAATCCTTACCTTGTGTACAATTCTCCTCTCTGCTGCTGAAATGAGAATTTTCTTCGTGCCTCTCCCTGCTTGGTTTTCCAGCGTACCATCCTTTCTAAATTTTTGAATGATTTTTCTAATGCAATTTACACTTCTTCCAAGTATTTCGCCTATTTTTCTCAAAGATTTGCCTTGATTAGACAGATTAATGGCCAGTTTTCTTTCCTCAATCATCGTTTCTTTCCTATTCTCCATATTTGTCACACAGAAAGGTAGTAAGCACAAATTTGGAATATTTGGATACTAGAAAGTTGTACTTTTGTATAAATCTTAGGTACAAATTATTTTTTAAATTTTACTGGTAGTTTTACACAGTCATTTAAGAAGTGTACTCTCAGTTTTGTGACTTTCAGAAATTGAAGATTTTCGTTTAAGTAATATAATATTTTTTTAGCGGAGTTTTATAACTTATTTTTTTGTGTAGTTAAAAAGGAAAATGTATATTTTTTAATGGGATAAAACTAGGAAAACTTGCATAATAATTTCTATTCTTAATAGCCTACAAATTAAGTTAGCATTAAGTGTACCCTCAATTTTGGGACTCACTGTATGTGCACGTGAGCATTTCAGATCAAGATGCCAAATGAATTTCCGAGGAAATGTATCGGTATAAATGAATTTATTACAGAACTAGCCTCTTGAGCGACCAAACTCCTGAAATAGTAATTATAAGAAAAAAAATATATACGATTATAATAATTTCAGCTAATGATTAATAATAATTGAAATGAATATGCTTTATTGCTTTTCAATTGCTTAGTCTGCTAATTAAAAAAAGAGCAAGTTTAGAAAAAAATTAAAAACTACTTTACGCTTTGCTGAATGACAACACACTGCTGTGTGGATGATAAATATATTTTAATTCGGACAGTGGCAATACATTTATTTTAGATCGTTAAGTCTGTTGATTAAATTCGAAATTTCGGAATTTTGTCGAGTGGCAACACACTTCTTTTTATCGGTGACTTTTCTGAAATTTGAAATATATATATATATACACGCTTAAAAAATCTTACGTTTTGCTCACTAACAAAACAAAGATTTTAACTGCTTAATTTTTAATTAAAATCCTTAAAGTCACACGAAATAAGAAATAAATAAAAAAATAAAATCGAAATTCAAAATTCGGGCTTCGAGCTGAGGATGTTCTAGCACAGCACTATGTGTGTCTAAAATCTGGTGATTCCATGCGCCTCTGTGTTTCCGCAATGCGGTTAAATCCGAAAGATAAATATATTGCGTTTTTGCAAAATGGCAACACACTTCTTTTATATCGCTGAGTTATCTGTTTAAATTTGAATTATCTGAATAAACAAAGTTCCGCTTTCTGAACAAATTTAAAACATTAAATTTGAATCACTGAGTACATATTTAAAAGCTCCTTAAATTTTCATAAATTATGAATAAATTAATAAAAAAAGTTCGAAATTCGAAATTTGGGGTTCGAGGTGCACATGTTCGGGTGATGTTCAAAATTTGATGGCTGTATTACGTTCAAAAAGGATTGTAAGTATTTCCGTTTTTCCTCAATGCCAAAGAAATATGCATACATACCATACTGTTGTATCCGATTGTTACTCGCTTATGATATGTTTTAAGTAAAGTTCATCGTAAAAAGGTACATGGTTTCGTTCATAAAGGAACATGGTCTGGTATTACAAAGGGTATATATATAAAAGTTTTACTCACGTTTCTCTAAATAAAAATACTGCTATCAGTACTATTATCGGCTCTAATTATCAATACTAAAATCCTTAATTCTCCCAAAAAATAATAATCGTGGAATTGCACAATCGGATTAACTGAAAAGTAATGTTTCAAATGAATGTATGTAATATGGAACATAACTGCCAAAGTTTGGCCGTTTCTCAAAAATCGTTTATTGCTATAAATTCTTCACTATTGTGTAGGTGTTAGAAAGGCTATTTGTTTTTCTGCCTCACGAGTTTAAGGCTTAATAAGATCTTATTTTTAAATTATGGAAAAATTTCAATGAGTTCAATGTAATCTTACTCCAGGATAAGAATATATTGGATTCCTAGTATTCCGCATAGTCTGAGATGTTTTAATCCATAAAAATTTTGATCAAATATAGCAGCAGTTATTTTGTAACTTTTATTTATTTAATTAATAATGTTGCTTAAGAGAAACGTTATTAAATAAGAGCAACATCAGCAGGGAATTAATTAAGAAGGAAATTTAATTTTGATGCCTACTTTATAAATTTAAAAAATTTCATTTTCAGCCTTCATAATTATTAGTACATTTCTTTAGTTGATATTGCTTTTAGAATATAATATATAAAAAATAGGACTGGCCTTAATTGTATCAACCCGTTATTATAAGATTATCGAGATTTATTCAATATTCATTCGGTGATTAGGATGCAAATTTGCATAACCAACGCCATATTAATTTTTTAGTTTGAATATCTTGTATTAATTTACCAGTCTTATGCCAAAACAAGTAACTTATTTTTATTTTTCCAGTCTGAATTTAGTGTGGAGAAATCAAAAAGGGATTTTATAAAACAGGCGTTTTTGTAAAAAAATCATAAAAATATTAATGCACTAAAAGGAGAAAAGTAATTTATTAAATAGTTCATAAGGTATTTTCTCCTTCCCTTCGGCATCCCTTTGTAGTGTAACTGGGAGCACTCTCGATACGTATGCGAGAGGTCAGGAGTTCGAATCCGCACGAGGGCATTTAGAACTCCTTCCAGCTCCTCACTTCAAGAGCACTCTCAAGAACAGGCGATTTTAGAGTTCTCTAGACAAAATTCATCTACACTTTTAACTCACGAATAATAAAACCATAGGACGCCCTTGATAAATTTACAAACATAATGGTTGATAGTTCTGATTATGCAATTCGAATTGATTGTGTAGGCACCCTCCCTTTTGTTATTTGCGATATAAAATTGCAGATGGATTTTGTAAGGAGAATTAGTTAATCTTTCTTTCCTGTTAACAATATAATAAAATATATTTTCTTTTAGTTCAGTAATTATTTTATGAATTTCAAATCAAACATTTTAAAATTTTTACCCTCAATGACAAGTTTTCAATTAAATTATTCAACTGGGAAAACATTTTTCGGAAATTAATAATTATTCTTTTGTTTCCAAAAATTCTATTGCGTCAGGTGGTCAAAAATTCAGCGATTTTATCAAAAAATTAGAAAATACCTTACAGTCATATATAAACTTCAATTAAGAGATTTTTCTGCTCTATCCGATGGTGCCAACAGTAAAATTATGAGTTTTAATTTTTTCGTTAAACGAAGATATGTGCGAAAAATCATTCACACAATTAAAAAAATCTGAGTCAAATTTTTAAGAAACCGCTTCGTCGTAATGTATTGTCATGTATAAACAGGATGCAAACAAGATATGAATTTGGATAGCATAGCAGGAAATATCGACTACAAAGTTTTAACCATCGCAACAAATACCAAGCGTCAGCTAAATAAAATTTTATAAAAAGAAAAGTATACAACGGAGGAAAAATTGGTGAATTCAGACGCTCTGTCTCGTAAACATCAACTACTTTTTGTACATTGTAACAACAATCATTTAGGGAAACTTAAGATTTTTCTCTAAAGAAACAAAGTGCTTCCTTCTGTACAAATCTGTTTATATTTAACCATAGTATATCTTTTCTTACGAAATTCCGCTTTCTATAAATATTGAGAATTTCAACGATAAGTCGAAATTCCACTTTCTAAAAATATTGAGAATTTCATCGATAAGAATACTTATTATAGATTCTAAACTCTAGAGTTAAAATTATAGATTCTAAAGTACACTCTAGAATTAAAATTAATTGCATGACCACAGTTTATGAAGCATAATTAATCCTTTGGTTTTCTTTAATTTCGTTAACATACTTACTTTTCTACAGCGTGAATTACATCAATCTCAAAAGAACTTCCGTTTTACGAGTATAAGCTATTAAAAGACAGTATGAAATTATTTTACACTAAGAAATACAAAGCATTTCTTATATATACATATATATATATGAACTCCTAACTATTATGAAAGTTTATTCCTATCAGAATTAGGAAAGGTTTTATATGCGAATACATAATTGATAATTTCTTTAAAATATTTCAGCTGGCAGATAGTAAGCTTGGTGATGAACTAATTAACAATGCTGTACTTATTTCGAAACATTTCCGTTTATGAATGTAACTGTATTGGAATCAATTTACAAAGTAAGGTTTTTACATACTAATTTATTTATAATTTTAATTTAAAGATTCCCCAATCTTCACGATTAATGAAGCAGTTTCTAAAATTATTCAAGTAATTGATAAGAAAAAGAAACTTAAAGCAAAATTGCTTTAAATAAAATTTTTAAATTTTCTTATTCTGTAAACAATTTACAGGATAAGAAAAACTTTGGAATACAAATCATTTTCATAAACGGTTATGTTTCTTAAACGGTTCACTTATGTTCGATCCTAAATCAAACTATCAGCAAGTATTTTATCATTCGGTTATTAGCAAAGTTCACCTAGACGAAACCAATTCAAAAATTTTATTCCAGTACTAAACTCGACACCCGCAATAAGCTAACTCTAGTCTTACTATATTTCTTGTGCAATGTAGTTAGCTAATTGTAATGCAATTAGCAGGTAATATCTATATTGGAAAAATTTAAATGTAAATTATACTATCGATTTTTCTTTCGCATCATTCTAAATTTTAGAGTGTGAGCCCAGTTATACCAACAGAAACAGATAATAGTTATATATATCCAGGGGGCATTGACTCGTGGACAACGGAAAAGAAGACTTTTTCATCCAAAGGTACGTGGAATGACCATGCACATTGCCTTCTCGGGCTGAAAATCATTTTGGGGCACACGCGAATAACTACGAAACTACTCATCCGATTTGGATAATTCGACCACCGAATTGTTCGTCTCGCGGTCTACTTTCTGACCATATACTTGGTTTTCAAAAATTCCGATCGGGGACGGAGCTACCACCCCAAGAAAGGGCCCCTTTCGCAGACCCTTGGACAAGGCCAGGGAGGTCCGATTTCGATAAAACTTCGTTTTTTGAGAGTCATATTTTTTGTGATTTTTCCATAAAATATTGCCCTCCTCGGTTGGGGCCCCCCGGGGCTACAACCCCCCAAAACCCGAAATTCAGATCTCAGGATCTACCCAACTGATTTGCACCAAAATTTATACACATATAGAGTGTACCGAGACCTGTCTATACGCGCAAGAACGAGGTCTCTGCGTCGGCCAGGGGAGGGGCAGCGCGACCTTTAACCCAGGGGTCAAAAAAAATTTTTCGCTATTAAACAAATTCCGCCAACACTGTCTTCCTCTCGTCGAGCGCTATCGAATAAATATAAGGTTTTTGTATCTAGGTCAAAATCGACACCCGTTACGGCGTTTTGATATTTTTGATGCGTGTAAAAACAAAGTCCAACGAAAAATACGTAAAGAGAAAATTTTTTTCCAAATTCAGATACAGCGATGAAACAGCGGCCATGCAGAGACCCCCCGGGGATACATCTTCAGTAGAAGCGGTTTCGATTTATCTCGATTAGAACTGCAGCAACGGGCAGTTGAATTTTTCAATGGTATCTCTATGTACTCGCATGCGGCAGCCTTTTACATTAAGTCTCGGGGAGAATTTTTTTCTAATTGAGATACAGCGATGAAACTGCGGCCATGCACAGACCTCCCGGTGTTATGCTTGCAGCGAAAGCGGTTTGAATCTATCTCAATTAGATATCGAATTCTGGTAACGAAAGTTTTGAATTGCCCGAAAACGTTTTTCTCTCGCTGAAAATCATTTTCGGGCACTCGTGAGTATCTCGATTACTACTCATCCGATTTAGATGATTCGACCACTCAGTTGTTCGTCTCGCGGTCTACTTTCGGACCATATACTGGGTTTTTAAAAATTTCGATCAGGGGCGGCGCCAGCGCTCCAGGAATGTCCCCCCTTCGAAGCCCCTTGGACGATGTCCGGGGGTCCCATTTCGACGCGGTTTCGTTTTTTGAGAATCATAGTTTTTTTGTGACTTTTCCATCAAAAAAATTGGCGCCCTTTGTTGGGGGCCCCCCGGTTCTACAACTTCCAAAACCCAAAATTCAAATCTCAGGATCTTCCAAACCGATTTGCACCAAATTTTATACACATATAGAGTGGACCGAGTGCTGTTGATACGCGCAGGAACGAGGTCTCTAGGTCGACCAGATGAAGTTCAGCACAACCTTTAATCCAGGAGTCATTCTCTGGGTCGACCTGGGGAGGGGCGGCGCGACCTTGAAACCAGGGGTCAAAAAAAATTTTTCGCCATTAAAATATTTCCACCACCATTTTATTAAAAACATTCCATCACCACTGTCTTCCTCTCGTCGAGAGCTATGGAAAAAGTATCACGTTTGTGTATCTAGGCCAAAATCGACCCCCGTTACGGCAATTTGAAAATTTTTTAATGCGCGAAAAAAACAAGTCCAACGAAAAATAAGCAAAACTAGGAAGCTTTTTCCAAATTGAGATACAGCGATGAATCTGCGGCCATACATAGAGCACCCGGGATACACCTTCAGTAGAAGCGGTTTCGATATATCTCGATTAGAACTGCCGTAACGGGCAGTTGAATTTTTCAATGGTATCTCTATGTAGTGGGATGCGGCAGCCTTTTACATTACGGTCTAGGACAGAATTTTTTTCTAATTGAGATACAGCGATGAAACTGCGGGCGTGCACATACCTCCCGGGGATATGCTTACAGCGAAAGCGGTTTGCATCTATCTTAATTAGAAATCGAATTCTGGTAACGAAAGTTTTGAATTGCGCCAAAACGTTTTTCTCGGGCTGAAAATCATTTTGGGGCACTCGCGAATAACTTCGAAAGTACTCATCCGATTTGGATGATTCGACCACCGAATTGTTCGTCTTGCGGTCTACTTTCTGACCATATACCTGTTTTTTAAAATTTCCGATCGGGGCGGCGCTACCGCCCCAGGAAGGGGCCCCGTTAGAAGCCCCCTGGACGAGATGAGGGCGGTCCGATTTCGATGCAGCTTCGTTTTTTGAGAGTCATATTTTTTGTAATTTTTCCATAAAAAAAATTGCGCCCCACGAGTGGGGGCCCCCCGGGGCTACAACCCCCCCAAACCCGGATTCAGATCTC
>KK119538.1:58697-72431 GCA_000611955.2 Stegodyphus mimosarum | reverse complement strand
CAAGTTTTACTCTTGGCGGCGGCGTGTGAGGGCGCCGGTGAATCTCGGGAAAAAAAAAGAAAAGGAAAGCCAACGATAGATGGCGCAGTGTGGATGTAAGAGGATGGTGAAAAAACGAATGAGACGCTTGCTATGTGTAGAGAGTTGTATATATTTTTGTAAATAATTCGTCAATAAAAACAAGTTTTAATTGGATAGTGCTTCTCTGATGTATCTCTGCAGCTCGAGCATAACGAAAAGCACGCCCGTTATTGTTACATACACCACCTGGGTTTTCCAGGCCACATCACTAACATTATTCACTTCTACCTAACCGGTAGACACTTCGTGTTCACGTTTCTGGAACACTCTCCTCCCCCCGTGCTATTCTCGCAGGGGTCCCTTTTGGGCCCCACTTTATTCAACCTCTACGTGAACGACATCCCCACTACAGACAACACTACACTCGCAATGTATGATGACACTGCGATCCTGTCTCAAACTGCACTTGTTGGTTCAGCAATCCAACGATTACAAAATCACATACAATCACTTGAGACTTGGCTGACCAAATGGAAGGTCAAAATCAACGTGGACAAGACCACAGCAATTTTCTTCACCAAAAAAGAAAAATTTCCAAATCAGCTGAAACTCTATGGAGAGACCATCCCCTGGGCCAAGCAAGTCCTTTATTTGGGGGTGATCCTCAGTAAAAGATTCTCATGGAACCCACATATTACACGTCGTTTGAAAACGTTTCGAGCACGTAAAGCATCACTTAACCCCTTAATTGCTCGAAACAGTGTTTTATCTATAGATAATAAGTTGCTTATCTACAAAACCATGTTGCGTTCTATTCTTTGTTATGCATGCCCGGTATGGGCGTATTCTAATAAGTCCATTCGATCAAAACTCCAGACAGCTCAGAACTGTGTTCTGAGACAGATTGTATGTGCCCCATGGTACATTAGGAATGCTAAAATTCATGAAGAATTAAAAATTGAACTGGTCAGGTCGTTCTGTGTTCGCCTGGCCAGACGTTTTTTCGATGGATTATATAATTTAAATAATCCCTCCATCACCTTGTATAGTTATGATATATATGACGATAATAATTTCCATCGCCCCATGGCGATACTCAACGATTGTATGCCATAATTCGATCTCCTCTGTATTTAATGTGTCTCTTTGTATCTGCTGCTCTCTCTCCTGTGTTTCTATAGATGAACTATTGTATTCAATTGTCTTTTGTAACCTTTATATCTCTATTTTGTCACACCAAAAGTGCGCACTTTTCCTTGCTTAATTCTGTATTTTATTTCAGAACCACCAGCTCGTTCGGCTTTCTGCACATTTAATTATAATTACCACTGCTGAGGTAGAGACTTTAATTTGTAAATATTGCATATATTTTCTTTTATTTTTTACTCTAGTGAGCATCTGCTCCATTTAAGATTATCATAGAAAAAACTATTATTAATTTAATGTAAGCTATTTTTGTATACATATTGTTAGAAACCTACTAATGATATTCGATGAGGGGTAGGGCCTTCGGCCCAGGCACCCTGGTGCCAGCACCATGCGACTCTCGGCAAGCTCTTGTTGTATAAGATATGGATGAAGAGTTGAACAACATATTACAAGACGCTGTTAGTTCAATTAACTACATTAAATGCAACAGCCACAACAGCCGTCTCTTTTCAATAGTTTGCAATGAGATGGGCTCAACGTATGAGAGATTACTGTTCCACACCGAAGTCAGATAGCTTTCACGTGGGAAAATACTACGACGAATATTTGATTTGAGAAATGAAGTGTATATGTTTTTAATCGAAAAGAAACATAGATTGGCAAGTTATTATATCAATGAAGTTTGGCTAGGGAAGCTGAGGTATTTAGTTGATATTTTCGAAAAACTTAACGACTTAAATTTGAGCTGGCGGGGTGAGAATTCAACTATAACTTCAGACAGTAAAATTCAAGCTTTTAAGAATAAGCTTAGTCTCTGGCAAACTGAACTAAATAAAAACAACACCGACATGTTCCCTTGCTTTAACGATTTTACCAAGGAAAACAGTATAGATATATTTACATTTAAAAACATCATTTCCAATCACATTGAAAAGTTAAAGGAAAATTTTTCGAGAAGATTCGAGGATTTTCCTGAAAACGATCTTGGTTGGATTCGTGATCTGTTTTGCTTTGACATATGCAGTTCACCTCTTCAAATTAGTGAGAAAGAGCAATTGATAGATCTAATTAGTGATTATACAGGGTTCGTACGGTCCTTAAGAGTCCTTAAAAGTTCTTGGGGTTTTTTAGAATCGATTTTTGGTCCTTAAAAGTCCTTAATTTCGTTCAAAATCAGTTGAAGGTCCTTAATTTTAATCATCTAAAATTTCGGTCCATTTTTACGATTGCCATTTCAAGTTCAAATTAGCATTTTTGAGGAATATTTTGGGTGATTCACTGACAAATATGGTTGGTTATTGTTTGAATTTGTTCCTAATTCTGATATAAACGGTGCAATACTCGAGTTTCTAGGCAAGAAATGAAACACAGGCATTTCGAAATTGTTTCTTTTTCTAATGAAGAGCTCTTAAACAACTTTTCCTTTTGGGGATGCGAATTTTTTCACTAAACGGTTCTAAATTTGGCTACTTATTAACATTTTGGCGATTTTAAAATCAGTTTCTATACAAAATTTTTAATTCGGAGATCTGTGAATTTTTCAATACTTTTGTTTAGAACATTGTAACGTTAATAAATTTTGTTAAAATAATGGTAATATATCGAAATTATATTTAAGAACAAACATTGAGATAAAACATTTTATTTTTCCCTGTTAAATTATAAAATGATATTTCTTTTCATTTTGGCAACTTATTGTTACAATATTTTGAATCCGAAAATAAACAAGCATTTATTTTTTAGCATTTATTAATGCTAAAAAGCATAATTTACAAAACAGTTCTTAGCAAAAACGAAATAGCTGTGTAATTATTTTAAAATGTCTTCATTTTTTATTTTTTCATGGTAAGAGTTTTTCCCCATGTAATTGTCTCAGAATATTCAGAACTTTCAGAATGTGCATCCGTTTTCTCTATGAAATTCATTTAATTTTTTTTTGTTGTTTTGTTGTGTTTGTGTGTGTGTGTTAATTTTTTTTTCAAATACTTCCGACTTTTCGCTGTTGCAGAATTGGTAGTGGTAGTCTTTCTTTCGGATTTTAGACATTGTATTTTGGAAAGTTTCGAAGGATTTGAATGCAAGATTTATAGATCTAAGATTCTAGATGATGCCAGAAAAATGTGACAAAATGAAAAATGTTTTCATAGTATTAACCTGTAATGGATGTATTTTACAGAATGTTTGTGATGAATTGCTTACTCTTTGGAGAATTTCTGGGAGAACAATGAAAACCTAATATTTGAATGTTTTATTTCCGATCCTAGAAATGTTTTTCTTAACATGATTATCCCCCCCTCTTGTGTTCTTTTCCCTAAGCAGAAGCATGGAAAATATCAATAATGCTTCTAATGTTGGCACATGGACACGTATCTACAGAAAGGAATTTTCTTTTAAAAAAGAATTGAAAATTAACAGTTTAAAAGATTATCATATGTATCTTATATATCTCAATGCATGACACGCAGGTTTGGCGTTAAGCATTTTTGTACTTGATGCAGTGTCTGTGGGTCCTAAATTCTGTTCCCAGTGCCTGTCCTGAATTCTAAAAGTTTTGTTATTTCTATACTTTATTGCTCTGTGCATCACTAAAATTCTAAACATTTTGCCACACCGGCTTTAACCATATATCATTTCATATTTACTCTCAGTATTCGTATTATTTAAGGAATAAAATTAGCAGCTTCTTCTCTGTATTTTAAATACATATAGTTTTTAGAATAACAAAAATCTTTAAGTAAATCCAAAAATTCTGAAATGCGGAGGAAACGTATTGAGAAAAGAAACTGAATGCATAAAGAGGAAGAAAATTATTCTTTAAATATATGTACAGTTAGTGTTATGTAAATTAGCCAGTTGTTTATAATTTCAGCCTGTACTATAATAGCTTCTTCCTTATTTTCCTCACCAGAATGCAAATCGTTTAGATAGTATTTAAACTGAGGTTTTTGTATTGTAAGAAAGAGAGTGTTTCTGGCTTCTGCTTGCACGATGCGTTAGTTCTTGCCAGCTGTGATAATTTGTAATAATTCAGCTTTGTGTTATTGCTACCGATATTTGAATCTGTTACGATTATGAGTTACTGAGCCAGCTTAGATTAAAATTAAATTGTGCTGTCTTTGACTGCTGGTCCACAATTTGAATTTGACTCTTCCTGTTTAGTTACATTGCCATGAGCTGTAGTTCATTCTGCTAGCATAAGAACACGCACTTATACTATAAGTTCTGTTTAAATAAAGAGGTTTATTCTAACTTTTATCTGACTTTATAGTTACTTTCAGACATGATGATAATTTGCTTCATGCCTATCAAGAGTTTTGGACTATTTAACTTTTACCAAGTCATATAAAACCTTATAGGTATAATTTCGAGACATGGACAAGTTAGGAGATGAAGCAGAAACTAATGCGAACATTGGTTTGCTTATTGAAACAAATTTCTCATTGTTAGAAAAGATGCTTAAAGAGAAGAAAATTGATATAAATTAGCCATAATGTCTGGGAGGGCTTCTAATTAAAAAGACGCATAAGTATTTTGTTGAATATTGTTGCTGCAAAACACAAACGTGTTGTAGCTTTTAATGTATTATTATCCTGATGTCGTTTAAGAATCAATGTCATAAATTACACGTATTTTAAACTGTTAAATGTTATTAGACTGTGATTTTCATCAAATATTTTTAAAAAATAAATAAAATTTAATAGTGGCCAGGTAAATCTATATTATCTACTACCTACCTAACTACCTAATTCAATTATTGGTAACTAATTGCTCACCTTTAAAAGTTATCTCTACAGAGCCTTTCATTTATCCTTACCATGGTCACAAGATACAACATAAAAATGTAAAAATTACCATAAAACATATTCCTTACAGCTAATAAGACTTAAAATAATACAAAACAACTTATCACCTATGGTGCTTTAGTGACTTATCGGAACCTTAAAGTATGTTAACTGTATTACAACTCCAGGAACTTTGCACTACATGCTAACTACACAAGCTACGACACTAACTGCGTCAGACAGACAGAGTATAACTTTCAAAAACCCTGCTAATATCAGACATTCAGGTCAGTTCTGATTGGCAAGTCTCTCTCTAGGCGAGCAACAGCAGTGACAACAGCCAGTCTTCTCTTATGGATTTTACTTATCGTTTTAACCTATGCCGTTTGGTATAAAATCGGCCTGCTATTTACAAAATCTCTAGACTGAGCAAGTACTTAACGAAATGAGACATAAAAGAAAAAAATCAGCATAAAGCTAACCACTAGTAAAATGGAAATAAAATGTCACTAATCTTCTTGAAAATATATCCAACTATTATAGGTGTAAAATCTTTAATACTTATTTCACAAATTTTACAAAAATGATTTTATTCTTGAATTTATTTTATAATTAGTCTTAACAATAGTGCATCCGACTTACGGATCTATTTTTTATCAAGTTGATATAACGAAACTGAAGTTCAGGCATAGACTTTAACTGAATTTATGCAGTTCCGATTTGAATTTATGCAGTTCCGATTTGCTGATAGGTCCTCAATTTTTTTCTTTAATGGTCCTTAAAAGTACTTAATTTTCATGTGCAGAAATGTGTACGAACCCTGTTATACTCTTCGAAATCAATTTAAGTTGCCAAAAATTTTGGCCATCCGTGGAAAAACAATATCCCGTTTTATGCAAGAATGCCATCAGAGTGTTAATACAATTCGCATCAACGTATTTATGTGAAATTGGGTTTAGCAAACTAGTTTCAATAAAATCTAAATACCGCTCGCGTTTAAACCCTGAAGATGATATGCGAATTGCAATTAGCACCATACATCCAAACATCGATGAGATAATTAGAAACTTGCAGCCACATACATCTCATTAAAGGGCAATTTACTGATTTCTGTGTTATACAAAAAGTATTTTCTTAAAATTATAAATAAAATTAATGTGAGTCAAATATGATGTTTTTATTCGATGAAACGAAAGAAATGTGCGAAATATACATCGTATTTGTGAACATTTATCTCTAGGGATCGCTAAAAATTTTCTCTCTACAAAAGGGGTCGCAGTCGAAAAAAGTTTGCGCGCCACTGCCGTAGGTGACTGAACTAGTCTATTATTGTTTTGTCAACCACATTCAGCTGATCACATGGTGTCCATTAAAATGCACTTAATGGTTATAGAATCCCATAACTTTGAAAATATTCCATTGCCTCCTGTTCTGCAGAAGCAGGTTCCAAATTTTAATCATTTTCCTCTCAAAATAAAAGGAAAAAATACAGCAATAGCAGACAATTTATATCCTTGTTCACAAAAATAAATGTAGGCTTATCGAGAATCAATGGGGGTTACATCAACCAAAAGCATAGATATCACGAGTCTATTGTTACATCATATTTCTCCATAAAGTGGCGCTAAATCACGTTGTTTAGCGACAGTGTTACAGTCGATAGGATAAAGCGTAAATACGACAAATAATTTATTTCCGTAAAGTGAAAACGACCTTCTGTACACATATTTTAATTTCCATTGATACATGAATATTAAAGTTTTACCTACATTTACAAGGTGTACACAAGTTATTAAACATTCAAGGTGTATGTGAAGCATAAAAATTGAGAACCAGCGTCTCGTCGGGTTCCAAAGAAAAGTAATAATAATGTCTTACATAACGAAAAATTAGTCAAACGAAAAATTCGAAATTACCCGAAGTATTAAAATTTTACGAAACCTTATGGAAATATTTCAAAGACAGTATGCATGTTAAACTTCCGCTTCCCAAAATATACCTTTTTCGTTTTAATAAATCATTAACACATAAGCATAAATATCAAATTTTCCTTAGCAGAAATGTTAAAATTCGAAATTTTGTGCATAAAGTAATTGTATTTTCATAGAATTTTAATCGTCATCTAAATTCATTTTGTACACGAAGAGGGAGGAGAAGATTACAGGTCCGATTTTAATTCGAAATGAATTTTATTACGTTAAGGAATGATTTTCTAATTGAAACATTATCTCAAAAAAGTTCGCATAAAAATTTCAATTTTGTGTTAAGTTTTCACTAAGATGCCATGTAACCAAAACTGACGTAGTTTGAAAGCATGTTTTATTTGATTCATTTTTTAAGACACTAAGTGTCTACTAACAACTCTCAAGAAATTCTTAATCCTGTACTTTCTGTAAGAACTTGAACCTGAAACTTAAAAGACAATGTTTTTTCCTTAAAAATTTCCTTCTCAAAACCATATCCGACCCACATTCCCAGATTAATATATAAAAAAAATTACATTGAGATAACTTATTCTTTATGACGTTTATGTTAAAAGAACACGTACATTTACTTAGTTTTAATGTTCAGACAATTTCGCTAGCTTTATTTACACCCAAAGGCATATAACAAGCTCCCAGATTTGGGAGCGTCTTATATGCGTTGTTGTTGTATCGAATCTCACTATACTTACAGTTAATATCAGAACAAGCCCACGAAATTCGTCGTGGCAAAGACTGAACTCGTCATTGACAAGAAGCTTGAGCACCATAACGGTAACAATATGATTTTGCTCAGTTCTGCCTCGAATATTGATGAAAAGTACTCCATGGGAACGGGTTCGAGGGTCTCCTACTCCCTCATCCCCGACCCCCAATCTCTCGAGAGGACTTTCGGCTCGCCGCATATTTAGAGTGCCCTCATGCTGCACAGATACTATACATTTACAAACATCCATACTTTCTCCGGGATTTGAACCCGGAGCCTTCGGTACGGCATTCAGCGTCCCTAACCACTGTCCCGGTTGGGCGGGTCTTATATGTAAGCCCGTATTTAGCTCTTGTAGTGACTCCAGTAAAACATTTTCAGAAAGTACAAGACTGCTGTATGACGCAGTCTAATATACGAATCAATACAAATAAACTATAAAATCTTCTGGTTGGTTTATTTAATTTAGTGAGTCCTACAAAAGCTTTTTGCTTAAACCCCCCATTATATTAACCGAAAAGCCCCAAGGTGGAATACGAGAGAATGATAGATGGAATACGAGGACTTTTTAACCTCTCTACCCTCAGCGTAAACATCTCTAAATGCCGGTCGGATGATGTGAATTTTATGTGCTCTCATTTCGAAAAAACACTGTTCCTACATTTTGTTCCAAATTCGAACAAAATATTGCACAACTTGGGTTCGAATCCCACACAAATGTTCACAATTAGTTCGCGATTCAAATCCGAGCCCAGCAACGGATACAGTCAGCCTTCGCTAATCATACAATCGGAGGCAACAACATGTCAACACGTAACTAAATAATCAATTATTATTATTATTATCAGCCTTATATTAATTATCACTTAATTCAAACATTTTTACATAAAATATACTTAAATATTTTAAACACGGTGTCGTCAGATATGAAAAGAATGGATAAAATGTAGGTAAATAATCTTTTTTATGAATGCTGGGAAGCAGTGCTAATGAAAAGAACGTCACAAACATATTACCTCTCAACTCAAAAATGAAAAATAAAATTAAATAAGAGTAAAATTATATTCCTTTCGGATTCAGAAGCCTATAACAACAGAAAACTAAGCGATAAATACAACACGGAAGTTATCCGATTCTTTTTTCTATCGTTAATTTTTATATTCCATTTTTGTTCACATGGTATCCATTTCCTTTGCCTATTGAATATGCGCCTGTATTTTTCTTTTACTTAATTACAGACGCAAAATTAAAAGAAATATTACGTATAGAATTAAGCAAAATTCATTTAATTTCATACGTAACATTTAATGTATAAATTTGTTAAAAAAGAATTAAATTTTCTGAATTTAAAATTCTGAAACGAATAAAATTTTATTTATATCCAACTTCAATCATAGTATGTGAAAACCATTTTTAATGAAAGGTTTAACATTTTGATACGAAATATATAGTATTTTAACTTGAAAATATCAGTCCGAAAGTTCTGCTGATAAAATGAAGTCAACTATTACACTACAACAGAAGCTACTAAGCACTTTTATCAATTTTATAGATAGAAAATTTAAGCAATAAAACAAAAGAAAACTCATTTTCGTTTTATTTGCTTACAAATTTTTAAACTGATTAGGAATATTATAACACTAATTACGAAGGCGAAACAAATAACTACAAAATAATCTTAAAAATTTATACATCTGTTTAAAATTAAAATACATTAGAATTTTATTAGCTAAAACATTTCTTACACTTTTAGTAAACAAATTTTTGAACAACAGTATGAATCTCATGCTACGTACCATTATAATCGAACATCAATCTTTAATAGGAATATATTTATCATGTAATATAATAATGATTTTCGACGCTAAAGAATACTGAAGAAAATGACGATTGACGAGGATATTATTTTACGGGAATAAAAGTATGACAAACCAAAAAAATAGATAAGAATCATAATGTTAATGCGTACCTGTATTCCCTTCTATGAAGAACGAAACTACAGTTAGAAATGAAAAGTGCGCTTGTATACCTGCTTCTTCTACCAAAGCCACATTCGAAATCCGATTAGGATTTCAGCGAATGACAGTTAAAACAAGAGCATCCAAAATGCGAGAGCGCCATCTATTAGTCAATTTGCGATACCTTCAAAAACGCATTTGAATTCGTTCGGTATTCAGTTAGTCGTTGGATAACATTAAAATCAGTTTAATCCCAGATTTTCGTTTAAGAGTAAAATTGGCTGCAACGCTGACTTAAAAAGGCAAGCAATGAGCTCCAAATATTTTAATAATATGTCCTGAACTCTGAAAGAAAAACAAATATTCAATCTTTAAAGAAACTCGCAGGGCAGGACATTGAAGCGCAACTCTCAGTAGCTTTCGCAGTTCCCAATTTAAACAGCTTAAAGTAAGTCATAAAGTAAATAAAGTAATTGTATTATACTACAGCGTTCCTTTCTTGCTATCAGATTGAAAGAAATGTTGAAATAAGTAAAGGAAAAGTAAAATTGCCTAAGAATGGCATATGTCTAATTTAAAGATCTAGGATAGCAATAGAGATGAAACGACAACTATTTCATGAAATATGCACTTATTCACCTAATGCTGACCTTACTTTATTTGGAGCCTCCAGTGTAAATTTTCAGCGCCTTTCCTTACGAACTAAAAGTACGAAATCAGGAGAAACTTCTTAGCAAAGAAACTTCTTCTTTCTTTTTTTCTTTTCTTTTATTTTATTTATTTTTTTTTTTTGTGTGTGTGTGTGCGTGTGTGTGTTTTTAGAAAATTCGTGATATTCTGCGCGGCACCCATATACATTTGGCACCCTGGGTGATCATTCTCCCTCGCCCCCCCCCCTTAACTTTTACTGAATAGTGAGTATTAATAGCTAATCCTAACTTACTAAAAATCATCTTACCATTTATTAATGAATATCCAGTCATTTTGTATACTTATATCAATTTTACTCCTTTGTACGAAACAAAGCAAGTATTGTAATCATAAAAAATTCATATTTTAATGAGAATATCCATTTAAATCGCTATCTACTCCATTTGAACGATGCTTTTGCGTGACATCTGTACGTACGGACAGACTAAAAGACTCTTTTTTCCAAAACGGATTGCAAAACTGATTTAAAATCGATTCAGAAGAGATTTTTTTCCCTGACTCTGTACCTATGTAAAACGTACTCAAAACGCACGTAACTCAAAAATGAGTAGCCTCAGACCGTTGAAATTTTGTATATAGGACTGTTATAACATGTAGTTATGCACCTTCCTTTTTGCAATCGGCCGCCCCAAGCGTGTATATGTGCGTGCGTGCGTGCGTGTGTGTGTGTGTGTGTGTGCGTGCGTGCGTGCGTGCGTGCGTGTGTGTGTGTGTGTGTGTGTGTGTGTGTGTGTACACGTTTGAAGCGGCCGAAAAGAGAAAGAAAGAAAAAAAATTTATCTATTTGAATCTTTCAAGAAAAAATTATTTGTGCATGTAAGTATAGTTACTAAGTAATAATACTTATATATATGCATATATATAAGTATATATATGTATATATATACATATATAAGTAAGTATAATTACAAAACATTTTTTTAAAAGCAAAATATAAATATGCCTAGTATTTTCGCGCATTAAGTAAAGTAATAAAGTAAGTTCAGTAAAGTCATAAAGTAAGAAATTTAGAACTACTTTTTCATAAAGACGAAAATTGAAATTCATAATTAAATTTTTTATTATTCATAATTAAAAGTTTTATGTAATTCTAAATTTCTTACTATAAGTAAATATGTATATAAGTAAGAACTTTAGCACCAATTCCTTAAAGACCCAAAAGAAGTGACATTCAATATCAGTAAATTTTAAAATTTCCTATTTATAGGGAATTTTAACTGATTAATTTTCAGCAACTTTGTTTTTAAAAAAAAATCATGATGCTGTAATACAAGTAAGCAGTTGTTAACATTTTTACTACTATAATAGTTTAACAAAAACTTAGGGTTTAGAACTAACTAACCAGAAAGACAAAGGGTTGAAGTTTTCTTCTATAAACTTTACTGTAATTTAGGCTGTCTCCCTGATTATTTTTACTTTTTGCTCGTATCAAGAATATTGAAATTAAGGAACCGCAGATTTGCAACTGATTAACGTATAGACATAGTGAAAGTCCAATCAACCCTCTTGTTACTAAACAATAATCGCTATGAGGAACTTTTAATTGTATTTACTCCACAACATGCAAATCTTGCAGGCTTCTTTACATTCGACAAACTAAAAATAATTTTAACATTAGAATCAACAACCATAGATCACACATTAAGAAGTTTGCAATCAACAAAAATAGTATTAATTCAACTACCAAATGAAATAGAACATTTTAAATTTCCCGATTTTAGTAGTATTGCTGTGAAGATCTTAGACCTAATGTTAAAAATAGACTCTTTAAGGAATCTCTGTACGTTTTGCAATTCAGAACGCTTCATCCATATACAGATTAAATTCTTCTATTAATAGTAAATCTAACTTTTATGCTACAGTTTATGAACAGTTCGGTCATTTCGGCAAAAAAAAACACAAAGAGGTACCAGAAGAACAAAAAAGTTAAAACTTCTATAAATACTGCTTTACTAAATCCAAATTCCAGGATTTATTTGATAAGCTTAATTTTACGAAAATTATTCTTTATTATCTTCATTCACTCCCTCACAGGCATCTACTTATCATACAAAATTTCGATAAAAGTAAGTTTACAGAAAATGGCCTCATCCAAGATTTAGTATTTGTTTTTTATTTGTTTGTCAAATTTAAATTTAACTGTAATTCGTCTAAGTATAAAAGAATTTTCTGTACCATCAACTTTCTTCATAGAAGTTTTGATGATCCCAATCTACGTAAAGTATTTAAACAAGCTCAACAAAAATTTCCAGCAATTGACGCTAAGCTAATTGCCTGCTTCAGGTACAGCAAAAAGTGAGTAGTATTATTAACAACCATCATGAAGAAGAGTTTTTCTGCAACTTGATATTGTAGTGAAGAGAGATTTCTACCATATGCAGATTAACAACATAAGCATATTATTATAGAAAATACAGACATTGTACATGATCAAGAAGTAAAGCAGCTTATGAGAAAAGTTCCAAAATTTAGACGCAGTTAAATTACATTCCTAAATTCACTTGTATCGAATGTACTTATGCCGATATTGATAAGTTTATAAAATTGAAGACAAGTTTTCTACTAAGTTTACATTCTCATCTTTTCAAGGAATGGAAGAATAAAATAATAAATTAAAGCAAAAAGAAACTTGATAACATAAAAGGATTTAAAGGTATTAAAAAGTACAAGAACTTACTTCAATTTTTACATTTCAAAAAGCAATTACTGTTGCCAAAATTGATAAAGCAAGCAATAATTTCAGTATTTTATGAAAAACGTTCTACAATTCTCTTACTGAAAAAAAAAACTGTACAATTCAACAACGTATTGCATTTCCGAAATCAAATAAATGACAATAATCAACAAAATTTATGCTTTTCACAAAAGATGGAAAGTTTCTCTTTTTACTACAAACAACAGGTTTGCCCATCTTTCTTTTTCGGATCGCCGCATGTACCAAAATTTCATTAAACTTCTGTCAAATTTAGGTTTATACCAAACAGTACAAGAAATTCCAAGAAGAATTTTGATAATATTTTCACAAATCTGCTTAAATCAATCTGTAATTTAGTTTTTGATAAAAACTACTGTTGGATCATTCACAAAAGTCTGCATATAACTGAGAAAGTTAAAAATCTAAAAGTTTGCAATATCATCTGCTATGACTTTGAAAATCTATGAAAGTCTTCTTGAGCTGCCAGATTTCTTACCTGAAATGGTTACTATTCTGGATTTGCAAAGATGTAAATAATTTTAGATGCAAAGATGTTTCTCGCTTTTTAATAACTACATAAAACATTTAAAATTTCTTCGCCTAAAAATAAATGGTATTCCAATGGGAAGTTCTTATTGAACTCACTTATGTAACGTCTTTCTGTTTTCTGAAGAACTTATATTTCTTAAAAACCTTACTTACAATGATTTCAATAATTCTGAACACTCTT
>KK119538.1:8468-56379 GCA_000611955.2 Stegodyphus mimosarum | reverse complement strand
ATATATATATATATATATTTTCTTGCCAGCGTACGGGTTCTTATGGACTGAATGCACAAGTCGTTAAAAAGTTAATAAAATTTATTCTTTTCACAATAAATAAAACAAAACACTGAAATATTTCCTCAGAGATATTCGTGCAATATCACAATACCTCAAACATTAAACAGAACTCAAGGTTAAAACAGAGGAACTAATTCAATCTCACAGCCAATTCGCTACAATCAATAACAGCATTAAGTAAACAAACCGTTCGCTTAAAACACCTACAACTACAACTGAGCTGGACGTGTTTAAATTCGGCTTTTATAAGCTTTTTAAGTATTCACTAGAATATTCTGGTAAAATCTATAAATACCTCGATTTTTCTCGATGGCAACCGCAATTATGAGATATTTATTTAATTAATATTAAATGCACGCGCTCTTTTATTTTCTTACTTTTCCAACGTAGCTTTCTGTTTAAAAATCGTCTGCGTTGCACATGAAATAAAGCAATTTTAATTACGATTCTAAATAAATAGCTAAATAAATACGAAATTCGTAACACTGCCTCTTTCCCAAGGACTGCACGCCCCGAACAGTACAATCCCTGGATAGAAAGCCAAACTTACAACTAAGTCATGAAAGCAATAATAAACATAACATTACAATAACAAAATAAACAATAATGGCAATAAGTAACTTTCAGCAAATCAAATACTATTGTCATAAACTCCTTGATTCTATCAGCTTAGCGCTTCCCACAAATCGTGGAATAACCTTTTTGGCAACATGCCGAGAGGACGTTTTTTGCGTCTTCGTTTTGTCAGAGCTTGTTAGGCCTCGGAGAATGTAACTTCGAACTGATTTACGGCCCATGTAATGGGATTAGTTCTAAATTTATGTAATAATTGTTGTTATTATTAGTGTAGTCAATTTATTAATTAAAATCATTAAAATTCTAAAGGATGAATTATTAATGTCTTGGAATATTTTCGAGTCGTCAGCCTAGGTAAGAAGAAAATACGAATTTCAAGAGCTCAGCCCCGGATTCGAAGGTGAGTGACATTTTCCTTACCTATTTTTTATTGAATGTCACGAAGAAGTCACATAAAAACTATCAAATACTAAATACAAATCAAATACTATCAAATACTAAATACAAATAAAATACTATCAGATACTAAATAGAAAAAGGACCATGGTCTTATACTAATATACACTACGTACTATGGCCATAATAAGGAGCTAACTTGTCGTAATGGGCGACTTTAGGCTTAGAGTTCGATGACTCACGGATCCGAATCACGACGTCGTTCAGCCCGTTTAGGACTGTGTACGGACCATCCCAAAGTGACTGTAGATACGGACAGAGTCCTTTGAGTCAACTCGGATTCCACAACCACACCTCGTCTCTTTCGCTGAAACGATGACCAGTAGCTATCGTGTTGTATCGGGTCTTCATCTTTTCCATCGTCAAGTTGATTCGCTCTCGTGCAAGTTTGTGCATCACTTCAAACCGGGCCTGGAGATCTTGGACGTATTCCTCAGGCTCATTCCGAGGGCGACCAAACAAGAAATCACTAGGCCGACGAATGTCACGACCGATGAGCATCTGGGATGGAGAATAGCCTTTAGTTAGCCGGTCCCTTCGACTGTAGTATGACTTCGGCAGCTTTCTGAGCAGGGTTTTTCAGATGACAGGTCGGGGTTTCCAGCTGAGGATCCCTTCTGGTGATGGATAGATATCTCCTCCTGTTGTGACTGCCGATTTGGCCGTTAGGCAGCGCTGAAGTAAATATTTGATTTTGCATATTTTGTGGCAACCCTGTTGCACGCTCATCCGTAGAACTGTTACAAGAACCGACTGAGTCGGTAATAATGATTCTGAACTCTCGTTCTGAGTAATTCTAAAATAGCTAATGTTGTAAATAAACGTGTAAATAGTTTTACTTCGTGTGCTGATTTATTCACGTACTGAAGTGCTTTTATCGAACCGTGTTTTGAATCCGGTAACAATTCTGACTAACCTGCTTGGAAGTGCAAATGGTGCTTCACCTCCAGTTCTGAAAGCAGTTTGTTGTTTTTGAAGTTTAAAAAAAATTGTTATTTCCTTCCAGTCCTAGTATGCAAGTATCTGTAATATCTGCCACACATGCCGTGTGATGGTAAGCGGCACTTCTAAGCGTAATGTTTACATTTAACTTCCCTTCTATGTTCATTTTCTCGCAGGACGCAGTCTGGAGGGTAACACAAGATGGCGTCCAAATCAGTTTATCTTTGAATTGTTAAGCCAACTCTTTCGGAATGATGGTAACATTAGCGCCTGTGTCAATCATCATATGGCAAGGAATTTCATCGATATGCCTACCGATACATAGTCCATTCCTGTTGCTACTCACACAAATCTTGAGCTCTTTAAGACAGGTATTTTTCACTATCGCTTCAACTCTGCTCCGCAATGTGATCATTAATTTGCTTCCTGCGTCGTTGCTGGAAAATGGTCTTATTTTCTGTACCTCGGAGTGTTCTGCAGTTCCTGCGTACGTGGCATTCAGCTCCGCAGTTCCAGCATTTTGGTTTCTTGTTACACGTTTTCCATTTCATAGCATTTAATTGTCTGTTTATATCGTCCGTCTTATTTTCCGTGCTCTGGGGTGTTCGGCAGTTCCTTCGCATGTGCCCTAAAATACCACAGTTCCAGCGCTTTGCGGTCGGTTTCTTGTCACCGATATTCCGCTGCAAGGCATTCAGTTGTCTTATTAAATCATCTAAACGAGCCGTCAACTGATCCACTGGCTCGTGGACTCGCACAGCTTTGACTGGGTAGCGATCTCTACGAGTTGCTTGCTGGGCTGCCTCGAATTTCATGGCGTACACAAGAGACCCTTTTTATGTCTTTCACATCCTCCATTCTCAGAGCTTTCTATATTTCAGGATCCCGTATGCCGGCGATGAAGTATTGGAGGGACAGGATTTCCCTTGTTTCCGTCGGACACTCCGAAAATGCGAGGGGGAGCAGCCTTTCAACATCCGTGGTGAGCTCTTGGAGTGTTTCCGTAGGCTTTTGTTGACGGGATTTTAATTGAAGCCTACTGTAGGCTTTCAAACTTTTCTTCCCGAAAAGCAGCTCCAATGCGCCGGATAGAGCTTGAAAGTCTAGTCTCTGGGTTTGTGGAAGAGTCTGCAGGATATCCGCTCAGTGAAGCGGCGAGATGACAGGCCTTAGCTTGGGAAACCTATCCATTCGCATTTGCGACTATAGAAAATTGTGTCTTATACTCTGCCGGGAGGTCTTCCCATCATACGTCCATAACTTCAAGGAGGGACGAGCAGGCATTGCTAAGAATTTAAAACCATCACTGTTGCTCCCTGCGGTCGCTACGAATTTCTTTAAATTATCAACTTCTTTAGCAACTGCAGAAATTTTGTCATCAATTTGTTGTTCCACGGCAGAAACTCTCTCTTCGATTTCGTCTTTGACAGAAGAAACTCTATAACCTATATGCTGTTCGACGGTCGAAACTTTCTCTTCTATTTGCTCTTTCACAGAAGAAACTCTGTAACCTCTTTGTTGTTTCACACCCAAAACTCTCGCTTCTATTTCCTATTTTACGGAAGAAACTTTTTCTTCAATTTGTGCAACTTTATTTTCAACCGCATCTATTCTGCCTTCCACAGACTCAAATTTGTTTTCAATTATACAGGTAAATTCTTCTTTAACAGATTTTACCTCTTATTTAACTAATTCTTTACGAGTTTTCATCTCCTGTTTAACAGAATCTTGAACAACTTTAATTTCTTCTTTAAATGCAGCAAAGGCTGCCATAAATTGCCTTAATTGTTCTTCCACTTCTCGTGTAATTGGCTTTCAACAATCCCACTTCTAACACCAAAAATTGTTGCGTGCGTTCGGTTTCGTTATGGATTGAATGCACAAGTTGTTAGAAAGTTAATAAAATTTATTCTTATCACAAGAAATAAAAGAAAATACTCAAATATTACCCCAGCGATATTCGTATAATATCACAATATGTCAGACGTTAAACAGAATTCATGTCAAAAGACAGGAACTAGTTCAATCTCACAGCGAATTCGCTAAAATCAATAACAGAATTAAGTAAACAAACCGTTGCCTTAAGATAGCTACAGCTACAACTGAACTGAGGTGTTTAAATTCGGCTTTTATAAACTTTTTAATTATTCACTTGAATATTCTGGTAAAATCTAAAAATACCTGGATTTTTCTCGATGGCAACAGCAATTACGAGATATTTATTTATTAAATATTAAATGCGCGCTCTTTTTTATTTTTTACTTTTCCAATGTAGCCTTTTCTTCAAAAATCGTTGGCGTTGCACGGGAAATAAAGCAATTTGAATTACAATTTTAAATAAATAGCTAAATAAATACGAAATCCTTAACAATATATATATTCCTTACATAAAATAAGAAATTTAGAGCTAATTTTCCGCAAAGATCAAACATTAAAATTCATAAATAATAAATTTCATGAAATCATATAAATGTAAATGAGAATTCAATAAATGTTAAAACCAAAACACTTAAACAAACCCCAATTAAAAAAATCAATGAAATTTAAAGAAAAAAATATAAAAGGAGAGGAATTCAATCAACTTCAATGTCACTTAGTCAGGATGAGAAACATTGCAATATATTTAAATCTCTCTTCCACAAAAATCCTTGCTTTTCTGTATCCAGAATTAGCTGATGAACTATTCCAAAGCATTTTAATTATAATACTTCACCAGAAAATTCTGGCCCCTCCTCAAAGCAAGGAAAACACAAAATAAATTCAAATCAAAATTTTACATTTAAACAAAGAGAACTCAATCAAAAGAATTGAAAATGCAGGTGAAATAATAAACTACTTAATGAAACTTTCAAACCAAAATTTTACTATTAGACAAAAAGAATTTATCCAAAGAACTGAAAATATAAGTGTTATAGATTACTTTAGTAAAAAGACCTAATCCAAACGCAATTGACACATAAACTCGCAAGAAATAATTAAAAACTTTCAGTACTGTCAATAAGAACACCACCGAAACTATGACAAAGGTCGTTTCTAGTAGTGAAGCATAGGTTTGCCACTTTGACGCCATTAGCGGAACTAAATTTATAGGGTTTCCCTTATTTTGCATAAAAAATTTATTTTAAGTTTGATAGCTTTCCTGAACTCCTAAACTTACCCTCGCATTTTCTCTCGATTCATTTTCTCTTCATGTAAATTTAAAGGTAAGTGAAGTGAGTATTTAAACAGGTGACTCTCTGAGTTCATTCACAGCATGTTTTCACTAGCCAGCGCACGTTTCGTTGCCATCTCGCTGTTACGCTTGTACGCCTCTTGGCCATTTCGGATTATCGTGATGTCTGTTAGGTTTGAATCAACCTGTTAGATGTAACTTCACGTGCTAATCCAGCACTATTCAAATTAGATTTTGAATTGATTTATATTTTATGTTTAAGGTTCACCGCGAGTTGATGGTGTTATTGTAAATGCACGAAGATCGTGCATTTCTGTTACTAATTGGATTTAATAAGGGTTTGCTTTACACCCTTCTTCTGTGCTGGTAATTCATTCACGCCTGTGTAAGAATTCGCCAGGTTCCTTGTAGGATCTAGTTTAGTTTATGTGGAAGAGACAGATCTGACAAGTGGCGCTCGAATTTTTCCCAACTCATGGGTGACAACGAAGCAGCAGTTGAGCTAGCCCCATCGACATCGCAAACTTCACTGGCTTTTGGTAACGTAATGGAAGGATTTGGTTACCTCGTTGAAACAATGCGGGCCTCCATGAAACCCGCAGTGACATTCGACGGAAGACCGTCGGTCAATAGCTTCATAGAAAATTTACTTAATCATTTTTTGCTTTATTCCGCTCCGGAAGTTCAGAAGATTGCGATATTCGATATTACGATATTCGATATACGCCTTATGAGGACAGTCTTTAAGTTGAGGCAAAGGCACTGAAAAATTTTGTCTGGGGGAGACAGGCAGCCCCACATATACCTTTGAAAATTTTAAAGCTGCTCTGATAAAAGCCTTCCCCGTGGTCAAAGATAGAGCTAAGCTTGAGGCCGAATTATACGGCAAGTACAAGTTTAAAGTTGAATAGCTGTCAGATTTCATTTTACTCAAGGTTCAAGTTGCTAATTTGTTATGAGAGAAAGCCAGATGCAGAGTTAATTCAAAATGTCATGCCTCAACTACTGCCGCAAGTTCAGGATTATATTCGGATAAAAATCCCTCAAACGTACAGTTAAACACTGTGATATTAAAAAATTTGCCCCTACCTGTTATACGCATTCGACTAAGTAAGGTGATAACAAAGGCCTTAGTGAACACAGGGGCGCAAGCAAATTTTTTCGAGACATTTTTTGAAACAATTATAAAATTTATAGATTATTCAAAGTTCAAAATACTAAAGTTATTGCACTGTAGGGCAAACATTGTTCGTGTATAGGTAAAGCGACGTTTAAATGTGAAGATAAAGAACGAAGTGCAAAAATCTATACTTTTTGTAGTCCACAATTCACAAGCTTCAGTAATTTTAGGTACCGATCCCAAAACAGCGCGAGTCCAAATTAAGTTGAGGAAGAGACGCTACTATTACATATGAAACATCTGGACGTGGAGGCTGGGGAGCCGCCGGAGGCAAATCTTTTACACGTGCAGACCGAAGACAGAAGAAAATTGGAAGAACTGGTAAGAAAATTTTCTGATTTATTTTCTGAAGCACCAGGCCTCACATTGCACATCATGAAATTAATTTAAAAAGGGAGGAACCCGTGAAAACCAGGCCATACAGATATGACCACATAAAGGAAAACATCACTGAGGAGTATGTTTAATCCATGCTCAAAAATAAATTTATCAAACCTATAAGCAACCCATATGCTAGCCCAGTAGTACTTTCCAGAAAACAATTATCTTGCTTCTCTCATATTTTAAAGCCTGGAGGCTAGCGATCGACTACAGAAAATTAAACAGTTTAACTAAGAACCCCGTTTACCCCCTGCCTATCATTGAAGAAGTGATACGGAACATTAGATCAACTAAGTACATGACCACGATAGGTCTCACCTCAGGGTATTTTCAGGTAGCGATGAAATCCGAGGATGTCCCGGAAAAATTTGCTTGCGCCCCTGTGTTCACTAAGGCCTTTGTTAGCACCTTACTTAGTCGAATGCGTATAACAGGTAGGGGCAAATTTTTTAATATCGCAGTGTTTAACTGTACGTTTGAGGGATTTTTATCCGAGTGGAGTTACTGTATCCTCCTTTCAGCCACCCGTCCTATTTAGCTCCTTGTTAACTGCCCCTTTTTTAGAATCTTGCAGCCTATTTTGGGGATCGCTTTTTTTCTTATCTTGAAACTTATTCCCGGTGTTGACTTTCTTCGATTGTTTTGAATACAGCCTAGAAAAAAGTCCGTTTGGTCTCTGGCCAAAACTTCTCATACGCGTACTTTTTGCTATCCTCCTACTCTCGAATTTCACCGACAGCTCAAAAAATTGTTCTAGAGTGCTGAGGTTTCTGTGTCATATAATCCTGAACTTGCGGCAGTAGTTGAGGCATGACATTTTGAATTAACTCTGCATCTGGCTTTCTCTAATATAACGAATTAGCAACTTGGACCTTGAGTAAAATGAAATCTGACAGCTATTCAACTTTAAACTGGTACTTGCCGTATAATTCGGCCTCAAGCTTAGCTCTATCTTTGACCACGGGGAAGGCTTTTATCAGAGCAGCTTTAAAATTTTCAAAGGTATATGTGGGGCTGCCTGTCTCCCCCAGGCGAAATTTTCCAGTGCCTTTGCCCCCAACTTAAAGACTGTCGTCCTCATAAGGCGTATATCGAATATCGTAATATCGACAAAAACAGCATTCATCACGAAATAAGGCATTTATGCTTCTCTTAGAATACCTTTCGACTTATGTGGAGCCCCGGCGACTTTCCAACGAACTATGGGCATTATGTTAAGATCTGTCCTCGTTAAATCCAAGTTTATTTATCTCGATGACATCATTGTGTCAAGCGCAAATATTGAGGAACACGTAAAAGATTTAAACGAAGTTTTTACATTATTGAGAGACGCAGGCCTAAAAATAAATGCTAGTAAGTGTAAATTCACGGCAGAAGATTTCAAGCACTTGGGCTATAAGATTCAAAACGGAGAATTCATACTGAGGACTCGAAAGTAATGCAATAAAGAATTACCCACCGCCCAATACGGCGAAAAAATTCTCATTCTTCGACATGTGTTCTTACTGTAGAACATCTATAAAAGACTTCGCACAGATAGTCGAACCGCTGTTACAATTGAAAAGAAAGAAAGCCAGATTTCCGTGGACAGCCGAGGCTAAGACCGTTTTTGCGAGACTGAAAAATGCGCTAATACAAGACCCGGTTTTAAAATTCCCGGAGCGGGTCGAAAATTTCGAAATTTCGGCTGATGCTTCTGATTTTGCTATAGGTGCGGTTTTGAGGTAAAATCAGCAGCCCGTGACGTATTTTTCAAAAACTCTAAATCAAACACGGCCTAACTACGCGGCCACCGAAAGAAAAACTTTGGCCGTACTTTTAGCGGTGCAGACGTTTAGAGTCTATTTCGGTAACACACCGATATTCGTGCATTCAGATCATGCCGCAGTAGGACGACTATACTCCCACAAAAATTTATCGCCACGAATGATAACATGGGCATTAAAACTGCAAAAATTTAACCTAATTACCAAACACACACCGGGAAGAAGAATATTGCAGCACATGCTTTATCCCGAATAAAATTAGACGAAGAAGTTACAGAAATAAAATGTGCCATGTTAACATCGAAAATATTAGACTCCCGGGAAACAATTATTGCAGAATTAAAAACTGATCCAGAGTATAGGCATCTTTATGCATACATGCAAGACCCTAATACACAGGCTGTTCGCACATTTTTTAGACGATTTTGGTAAGCGGTAATAAAAATTCGTTTGCTGCAAAAGAAGTAATTGCAATTGTACTATGTTTTTAGAAGTCAAAATTATCGTCTGTGGCTTGAAAATTTTGTTTTTATTCAAAATAGCGGATTTAACAAAGCAGTAGTTCGAAGGCTACATTTACGCTCTTTCAGAAGAGAAATATGCATACTCCATTATCCAAAAACGATGTGAGAGTCATGGTTTTGTGATATCTAAAGCGTCGATAGGTAATATCATCAACAAGGAAGGAAAAAAAACGTTAAATTGGAGCCTCGAGTGGGACAAAAATTCCAAACAAGTATCCAAGGGAAAAACGGAAATCTTCGACTATTGAAAGGTACTGCTTTGCCAGCCGAAAGAGACTGGTCACGTGATTTACTGATCGCTCCGATTTGTCTCTCGGAGTGAAAATAGGGAAGATGGGTAGCTGCGGATGAGTTCTGTTGTGCAATACAAAGAGTCTCTTGCTTAAATGACGACAAGAATAAATAAAAACAAACAACGTATAAAGGGGAGATGCATAAAATGGAAAATTACTGAACAAAAATCAGTTTAAAATTATCACGAGAATAACATACACACACACAGAATAAAAAACACATCTATAATAAACTTTTAGAATTTATTTTAACGATTGTAAGCTAACATAATTGCTGTAAACATGTCTGAAAAATTAATTACACTAATTATTTACATTAAAAATTAATTATTTGCATTGAAGTCTTTAAAATAGTACAAAATTAAAGAATTTCTTACTTTGGGTTTCATTAAGCAATTATGCAAAAACAATAATAAAAATATTTCAGTTGGAAATTTAACCTTCGTTCTCTGTCGAATCATCATCATCGTCCAAGGAAATAAAGAGTCGCACATTTCTTCAAGTATACCATCTTTTTCCCAGTAAGCGTTTTCCAAGCTTTCTACGTGTGCACAATAGTTCTTCCATTTTTCAATTGTAACATTTTCTATAGGTGTTCAGTAAGCTTTAAGAGTTTTTTCATGTTTATATCTGCCGTTATGTTTTGTGCACGAATAAAATGTTTGATATCTGCCCAAACATACTCTGTAGCATTTATGTCACAGTGATATGGTGTCACTCTCAATGCTGTGAATCCATGTTCTTCTAACATGACATCAAATTTATATGTTTTTTTCGGTAGCAAATGTTCTTTAACAATGTTCAACAGTTCGATCTTTCGCATATTAGGTGAGTACACAATATTGTTTGAAGTAAGCCAATCCATTATACTCTGCTTATTATGAGATGAATTTGGGGGCTTGTTCAGTTGCACTGTCTATTACAACAATTGAATCCTTTGGTAAATCCCGAAACAATTTTTCTGTTGCCCATTTCTCAAATACATTCGAATTCATTTGCCCGTGGTAATCTCCTGTGCTAAAATTAGCTTTATAAATTAAATTTGCGTTTGGAATAAATCCATGAGCAAAAATATCAAACAAAAAACACAAAAGTATTAGACAATAATTAATTGTTACTTATACAACGATCTTGAGATGGAAAGAACTAAATTTAAACAAGCGCAAAAGGAAAAAGCTAAGAACACTCTGAGATTACTGAAGGAAATTCCAAGCAAGTGTATTTTTCCGTCCCTCCAGACCTTCCTTTCTCCCCCTTGGCTTGTTCCATTTTCTTGGCAGCGCGCCAAACCCAGTCTCTCTCGCTTGGGCAAGCAGTACGTTGTTTAATGTTAAAAGAAAATCCCTCTAGTCAAAGGACAGTTGCAAAATCATTAAAATGCTCGGTGTCCACTGTAAACAAAATGATAAACGTTGATTTAAATCTTAAGAAAGCGAAAAAACGCAATGTCCATCGTCTTCTTACAAAGCATACACGCTGCAGAATTCTATATGAGAAACATTTATCCAAAGAAAAATGCAAAACAATTGTCACAATAGATGAAGCATGGGGGTATTTAAATGATTGTAACAGAAAAAGAGTTATTTATTATCATAAAAGGGGAGAAGTGCCATCCATCTGTGAGACTCCATCAGGACAAAGCTAGCAGTCACACATCAAAATCCACTGTAAATTTCCTAAAATAAATGGAACAAAAAACTGGTATCAAGGCCATACCCTTCACTGATATCCCTACTAAATCTCCCGCTGTGTCACCTATGGATTTTTGTGCTTTCGAACTTCGGACTTTTAAAAACTGCGTTCTCCAAACGTTGCCCAAAATCCTAACAGGCCTCTGGAAAGCTGTTCGGGAGGAATGGGATAAAATAGCTCTTCTGACACTTCAAAAGGCATTATTATTCTGGAAATTGCGGTGTCGAAAGATAGTTCAGAATAAGGGATGTCAAATAGAACATTTAAAACACAAGAATTTTATGTAACTTAGTTTTGTGAATACAATATACGTCGTCTAAAAAATGTGAGAACAGCCTCTTAAATTTTTAACATCAGGATATAGTGGCTATAAGGAATAAAGCAGAAAACTATGAAATAGCGACAAACTATTATTTTACATTAAAACAACAAATGAGAATAGCGAAAGAAGGCCGCTTGCATGATGCACCTACTGACGGTGACATAGATATTCGGAAAACGATACAAAGAGTGCGCGAGGCGGTTTTTCCCCCACAACTTCAAAGAGTGGTAATGGATTATGTCAGGTCCTGCCATACATGCCAGTTCATTAACGGTGTAAATTACAGTGCGGCCGGGTATCTAAATAGTGTTACGTGCGTACGGGTTCGTTATATATTGAATGCACAAGTCATTAAAAAGTTAACAAAAATTTATTCTTTCCACAAGAAATAAATTTAAAATGCTGAAATATTTCTTCACAAATCTTCGCACAATAACACAATATCTCAAACGTTTATCAAAAACTCAGTTCAAAACAGATAAAATAGTTCTATCTCACAGCGAAATCGCTACAATCAATACAGCATTAAGTAAACAAACAGCAGTTCGCTTTTTTACAGCTACAAGTATAACAGCAACAGCAACAACTACTTTAACTAACTGAGATGAGGTGTTTCCCCTCGGCTTTTATAAGCTTTTAAATTATCAGTAGAACAATCACGATTTTTCTGGATGGCAACAGTAATTACGAGATATTTATTTATTAATCATTAAAGGCGCGCGCTCTTTTATTTTTATTGCTATTTTTTTTTCGACGTAGCTTTCTCTTCAAAAATCGTCTGCGTTGCACGGGGAAATAAAAAGGAATTATGATTACAATTCTAAATAAATAGCCAAATAAATGTGAAATTCCTAACATTAGTATAAGAGATATTTTTTTTTTCAAAATGAAATAATTGGAATAGACTTATTGGGCCCGTTTACAAAAAGTGAAAGTAATAGAAATAGATATTTATTAGATATCAAAGTGGGTAGAAATAGTCCCCCTTAAAAGAGCCTCAGCGAAAATTGTAGACGATTCATTTCTAAATATATACATTCTAAAATTTAGTGCACCACTTAGGGTAATATCCGATAACGGCCCCCAATTTATTAATGAAATTTTCGAGGAGCTATGTGCAGGGCTTGACATCCGTCACCTTAAGATGGTCCCTTACTGACCGCAGTCAAATATTGCCGAGCGCTTAAATAGGAACATACGTAGTTAAAATCATACGGAGCTATGTAAAAACGCATCACCGGCGCTGGGATGGCTGTGTAAATGAATCGGCTTGTGTCCTCAGAACGGCCAAGCAAGATACCACGAGAAAGTCTCCTTGTGTCCAGAAAAGGGAAGCAGAATTTTAACTAAATGATATTCGGAAGTAAATTAACGACGCAATTAAAAACTCAGACGTAGCCAGAGAAAAACAACTCTATTACAATAAGAAAAGAAAAGACTTTAATTGTAAAATAAGCGATAAATTCCTGAAAAGCAGACATGCATTGTCTTGCGCCCCACTAGATAAAGTATCAAAATTCTTTCCGAGATCTGAGGGACCGTTCTTGATAGAACGGACTTGTGGTTCAGTTTATATTTAAAAGGAAGTACAGAAGGCAATATCCCTGCGAATGCGGATCAAGTTAACAAATATTATGATCGTAATGAGATGCCTATTTTTAAAGATATTTTACACGAAGTATCAAACACATGTGACAGATGACAGCAGGGCCGGACACCCCGACAGCTTTCTAAAATTTCTCGGATGTTGTCCGAACCCTGCAACTATCCTTTACTATTCTATTGCAATACACATTTCACATTGCTTAGAGTGGCTACTCTAATCATGTACGGTGACTTGTTTAATAGTTATTATCTACATTGCTACAAATAGAAGTAGTATATTACTTTAAAGTGAGAAAGCTTTCATGCATACAGGCCATGACTAGAAGACTTTGTGGGTATCACTAATACACAAGAATGTCAGCATTTTTTAAGACAAACGTACTACTATTATTCTGGACGACAAAGGTTTTGCCACAGCGTCTCTAGTTTCGACATGATACTATGCAGTTTTTTAGGCAATGAGGCTGCGTAATCAGGAAGCGTTTGAAAGCGGCTACCTTCGTTGAAGGCAGTATCAAACACAGATGAAGGGCCCTCAACATCGAAAATGAGTCTGTCAGAAACAAAATGGAAGGAACCAAGATTAGTGGAGTCCGAAGGAAAAACCGCCGACATGATGAGCGGAAACGTATGAACAAACAAAAACTGGAAACAGTGCAAGACAGTAACGAGTCTTTGAAAAAGGAAGGGGAAACAAAACCCTGCACAAGATCTACCAACCGACGAATGGGGAGGAAAATGCAATTAAGGCATCAGAGGTTACGAATCCAGCCACTAAGGAAGGAAGACAAGGATAAGATAGCAACTCAAGTTCCACAAACAAAACGCCGAATAGAAGAGGAGCCTTTGAGGGGAAAGAAATTCCTGAGGAATCGCGGAAATCCCAATACTAACGAGCCAAAAATTCTCCGGCCAGTCCAAGAAGATTCTTCAGCCACAGCCAGCAAGCGTCCAGCATGGGCAGCGAGGAATCAACACCAAAAGAAAGTGGTTTGGGACAGAGGACTGAAAGCAACCGGCGACTGGGAGCAATGGAAGCGGCCAGCCCCAGCAGAGAATCCGAGTCATACAGTTGAACCAAGTTCTTCCTGGAACGACTACGTAAACAAAAAGATGACGGAATTTTTAGAACAAAAGATAAGTCAAAATTATTCTAGTTAAATTTATTTTAAAGCTAGTACAAAGTTGGTTGTAAATATTTATTTCCGTTTTGAATCAGGAAGAGGACAATGTTTATTTAATTAAATTCTGAAGTCCTTGCGCTAACTCCATAACTCCAATCTAAAAATCTAACAAGTGTCCGAAAACGTTTTATTTTATTGCGATTGAACGCATCAGTTAAGACTGACACAAATTAACATTTTTCAAAATCATTGTGTAATCATTTCAAATTCTTAAAGCGTAAGGCATGAAAACATTTATCACTGTTGCTTCGGCCATGGTTCTCGCACATAAAAATTTAAGCTCAAATACCACTTGAAGCAGCTTTGATGGACAATCCATAGACACAAAGCCATGGTTGTGGCAAATAGTGTGCTATTGTTACGGATTCCGTATTTATTTAGCTATTTATTTAGAATTGATATTAAAATTGTTTTGTTTTTCCCGTGCAACGCAGACGATTTAGCTACGTCGGAAAAGTAAGAATACAAGAGCGCATGCATTTAGTATTTAATAAAGAAATTTCTCATAACTGCTGTTACCATCGAGGAAAATCGAAATATTCATAGATTTTACCAGAATATTCTTTTGAATAATTAAAAAGCTTATAAAAGCCGAGTTTAAACACCTCAGCTCAGTTGTAGGTGTTTTAAGCGAACGGTTGTTTACTTAATGCTGTTACTGATTGTAGCGAATTCGCTGATGTGAGACAGAATTAGTTTCTCTGTTTTTGAATTGAGTTCTGTTTAACGTTTGAGATATTGTGATATTGTACGAATATCGCTGAGGAAATATTTCAGTATTTTGTTTTATTTCTTGTGAAAAGAATAAATTTTATTAACTTTTTAACGACTTGTGCATTCAATCCATAACGAACCCATACGCTCGCAATAATTTTTGGTGTCAGAAGTGGGATTGAATGCCTTTCACTAGAGCGATGGTAGAACAATTGAGACAGCTCGTCACTGCTTTTGCTGCATTATAAGAAAAGATGGAAGCTGGCAATGCAACATTTAAAGAAGACATGAAAGATACTGTTAAAGAAAAGATGAAATCCGTTAAAGAAGAAACGAAAGCTGGTCAACTTTCTGTTAAAGAAGAGATGAGTGCCGTTGAAGCAGCTCAAGGAGAAATGAAAAAGAAAATTACTTGTAAATTTGAGGCTATGGCAGACAGAATAGATGAGGATGAAAATAAAGTTTTTTCTGTCAAAGAACAAATAGAAGAGAGGGTTTCTGCAATGGAACACCAAATCGGTTACAGAGTTTCTTCTGAGAAAGAATAAATAAAAGAGAGAATTTCTGCCGTGGAACAACAAATTGATGACAAGGGTTTTGCAGCTGCCAAAGAAGTTGATAATTTAAAGAAATTCGTAGCGACGGCAGGGAGCAACGGTGATGGTTTTAAATTCTTACCAATGCCTGCTAGTCCTTCATTGAAGCTTTCTACGTATGATGGGAAGACCTCATGGCAAGTTTATAAGACACAATTTTCAATAGTTGCGGATGCGAATGGATGAGATTCCAAGCTAAGGCCTCTCATCTCGCAGCTTCACTGAGAGCAGTGGCATCGGATATCCTGCAGACTCTTCACAAACCCAGAGACTAGACTTCCAAGCTCTATCCGGCGCATTGGAACAGCGCTTCGGGGAGAAATGTTTGAAAGACTACAATAGGTTTCAATTAAAATCCCGTCAACAGAAGCCTACGGAAACATTCCAGGAGCTCGCCACGGATGTTAAAAGGCTGCCCTCCTCTCTTTTTCGGAGTGCGCGAAAGAAACAAGGGAAATCCGGTCCCTCCAATACTTCATCGACGGCACCCGGGATCCTAAAATACAGAAAGTTCTGAGAATGGCGGATGTGAAAGATATAAAAAGCGCTGTAGTGTACTCCATGGAGTTCGAGGCAGCCCAGCAAGCAAGGTTGAGAACACCCAATCAGAGCTGCGCATGTCCAAGAGCTAGTGGATCAGCTGACCCCTCGTCTAAACGATTTAACTAGACAAGTCAATGCCTTGAGGCTGAATAAGAGTGACATGACAGAAACACTAAAGTGCTGGAACTGCGGTGCTAAAGGGCTATACGAAGGAAATGCAGAACACCTCAGAGTACGGAAAATAGGACGGACAATACAAACAGAGGCTAAAATGCCATGAGATTGAAAAGGAATGATAAGAAACTGGAACTACGGAAGCTGGAATTGCTGGAACTGCGGAGCTGAAGGCCACGTACGAAGGAACTATAGAACACCCCGGGGTACGTAAAATAAAATCATTTCACAGCAAGGACGCAGGAGTAAAATTAATCACCATATCGAGGAGCGGAGGTTGCCAGGTAGTGAAAAACCCTGTTTTAAAGCACTCTAGATTTCTGTAATGAATCGCAACAGTAGTGGATTATCCAATAACGGGCATATCGATGGAGTTCCTTGCAATATGATCCTTGATACTGAAGCTAATGTTACCATCATTCGGAAAGATTTAGCTTAACGACATAAAGATTAACTCATTTGGACGTCATCCTCTGTTACCCTCCACACTGCGTCTGGCGAGAAAATTGACACAGAAGTTAAACTCTAGAATCACGTTTGGAAGTGCCGCGTACCATCACAAGGCATATGTGGCAGATATTACAGGTCCTTTTATACTTGGATTGCACTTCTTAAAGAAACGTAATTTTTCCTTGGAATTCAAAAACAACAGACTGCTTTCAGAATTAGGAGAGATATCTATCCATCATCAAAAAGGATCCTCACCTCGAAACGCCCAAAGCTGTATGTAAGTAAAGCGTCGACACTTCAATGGGAGAAATTGCGCTTCGTAACGACCGCAGCGCTCGTAGCGGTGGCGATGTGGAAAAACAATCAGTAAAACTGCGCATGCTCCTTTTCTTTTCAGTCATTGGTTGTTTTCATTTGGTTGTTTGTTTGATTCTACCGAAATCTTGTTAGCTTCTAACGTGCTTTGGTTGTGTTATTTATAACTTATTAATTTTGTACTTTTTAATTACAAAAGGCTCTTTTCAGAACCAATTTTTTTTTTAAATTTTCTCTAATGCCGTATCGATACTGCGGATTAAGGATTGCAAGAGTAGGATTTCGTCGAAATCTGATGGAATACATTTCTACACGTTTCCTTGAGACGATGCGTACTTAAGGAAGTAATAAAGAAGAGTTTTAAGGAAGTGATAAAGAAGAGTTTTAGGATATGTATTGTTGAAATTAAAGATTGTTGAAATTAAAGGTAAAAAAATCTGATAATTAAAAGAATTATTCCCCTATATTTTATAATAACGCAGGTACAAGTTTTAAATAATATTTTAAAACATCTTTTTTTTATTCCCTTTCAGAAATATTCAGAGAAAGTTAAGTACTATTTAATGTATTTCACTATCAAAACAAAAAGAGCGCTAATTTGAAATGGACCAAATTCAGCATTAATTACAAATTGACTTCGATTTTTTTTCATTTAAAAGATGCCTCAGAAGCTAAAAAATCATGTCATATTTGAGAAGTATTTTAGGTAGAAGCTCTATAAGGGAAGAAGAAATAACGCATAATTTTAATGTTAATAACAATAAACTTTGCTTAAAAATGTATTCTTTTCGTATACTTAGCACTCTGAAATACTGTTCAAATAGAAAATATATACATTTATATATAAAATTACGACGCAATTGCAAAATATTTACATCCAATCGTGTCAAAACTCATTGCGGCCTCTCCATGTTACTTCCAACCTCCATGACGTCATTGCAGGGGAAAGGAGGAGGGGAAGAGATTTAGTTTACATCGCCACCACTGCAGTGGATTGGCGCTGCAATTTGGCGTCATGTTATAGTATGGGAGTGCTGACGCTTTACTTACATACAGCTTTGGAAACGCCGACGTGTTGTCTTTAAGACCTGTCTCAAAAAGCTGCTGAAATCATACTAGGGTCGAAGAGAAAACCAAGACTACCGGCAATTCTTTATCCCAGAGACTCATCGGTCGTGAACTTCGTCCACCTAGTGATCTCTTGTTCGTTCGCAATTCGCATGCGCATTCATCGCCTGAGGGATACGTCCAAGATCTCCAAGCCCGGTTTGAAGTGACGTATAATTTTGGGCGAGAGAGAGTCAACATGGCGACACGGAATATGAAGACCCAATACAACACGAGAGCAACTGAACATCGACTCAACGGAGAAGATAAAGTGTGGTTGTGGAATCCGACTCGAATAAACTCTGTCCGTAACTACAGTCACTTTGGGATGGTCCGTATACAGTACTAAACAGGCTGAATGACTCCGTGGTTTGGATCCGTAAGTCATCGAACTCTAAGCCTAAAGTCGTTCATTACGACAGGTTATCTCCTTACTATAGCCATAGTACGTAGTGTATATAATTGTAAATACTAACGTAAATAGGATAAGATCATGAAGGGAAAATGCAATTAAGGCATCAGAGGTTACGAATCCAGCCACTAAGGAACGAAGACAAGGATAAGATAGCAACTCAAGTTCCACAAACAAAACGCCGAATAGAAGAGGAGCCTTTGAGGGGAAAGAAATTCCTGAGGAATCGCGGAAATCCCAATACTAACGAGCCAAAAATTCTCCGGCCAGTCCAAGAAGATTCTTCAGCCACAGCCAGCAAGCGTCCAGCATAGGCAGCGAGGAATCAACACCAAAAGAAAGTGGTTTGGGACAGAGGACTGAAAGCAACCGGCGACTGGGAGCAATGGAAGCGGCCAGCCCCAGCAGAGAATCCGAGTCATACAGTTGAACCAAGTTCTTCCTGGAACGACTACGTAAACAAAAAGATGTCGGAATTTTTAGAAAAGATAAGTCAAAATTATTCTAGTTAAATTTATTTTAAAACTAGTACAAAGTTGGTTGTAAATATTTATTTCCGTTTTGAATCAGGAAGAGGACAATGTTTATTTAATTAAATTCTGAAGTCCTTGCGCTAACTCCATAACTCCAATCTAAAAATCTAACAAGTGTCCGAAAACGTTTTATTTTATTGCGATTGAACGCATCAGTTAAGACTGACACAAATTAACATTTTTCAAAATCATTGTGTAATCATTTCAAATTCTTAAAGCGTAAGGCATGAAAACATTTATCACTGTTGCTTCGGCCATGGTTCTCGCACATAAAAATTTAAGCTCAAATACCACTTGAAGCAGCTTTGATGGACAATCCATAGACACAAAGCCATGGTTGTGGCAAATAGTGTGCTATTGTTACGGATTCCGTATTTATTTAGCTATTTATTTAGAATTGATATTAAAATTGTTTTGTTTTTCCCGTGCAACGCAGACGATTTAGCTACGTCGGAAAAGTAAGAATACAAGAGCGCATGCATTTAGTATTTAATAAAGAAATTTCTCATAACTGCTGTTACCATCGAGGAAAATCGAAATATTCATAGATTTTACCAGAATATTCTTTTGAATAATTAAAAAGCTTATAAAAGCCGAGTTTAAACACCTCAGCTCAGTTGTAGGTGTTTTAAGCGAACGGTTGTTTACTTAATGCTGTTACTGATTGTAGCGAATTCGCTGATGTGAGACAGAATTAGTTTCTCTGTTTTTGAATTGAGTTCTGTTTAACGTTTGAGATATTGTGATATTGTACGAATATCGCTGAGGAAATATTTCAGTATTTTGTTTTATTTCTTGTGAAAAGAATAAATTTTATTAACTTTTTAACGACTTGTGCATTCAATCCATAACGAACCAGTACACTCGCAACAGTATGCAGAAATAACAAAGTACCTTCTCGCTAATTGTTTTCCCTTATTACCTAGTTTTTCCTGTTTGAAGGAATTCTTTAATTTTATTTAATGACGAGCTAGATGGAATAGCAGAGTGTGATATTTTATGTTTATTACTGCTTATATGAAATTTAATATCTGTACGCCCACCATGGCCTATTGAAAATTTTAAAGAACACGTATTACAGAGTACATCGAAATCTCTGATAGTTTGGCAAATATAGGGGTATTCTTTCTGTAAGCATTCGTTAGGTGTACACTTTCTTTTTCTTAAACCCATTACTAAAAAAATCAATATTAAAAACGTAATAACTGCAATAAAACATACCGTTAGCACGTTTTCCTCGTTAGCACGTTTGAAACACACCGTTAGCATATTAGAAAAAGTTATAGACTATAAAATATAACTTATCTGTTGAATCTTAAACTATACTGCCGACCATCCAAATTTCAACACAAAGATAGACAAGAGATATATCACAACAAAATTTATTTAGCACATAACATGTTGACCAAGTATCAAATGATTAAATTTATAGACTTGTTCCTTCCAGAATCAGTAGCCAGAGTAGTCGCCATTGTTGGAGATCACCGCTGCCGCACGCCTCGGCATTGATTCAAAGAGACTTTGGATGTGTTCTTGGGGTACAGCAGACCAAGCAGCTTCCACACGTTGCCAAAGTTGATCTGGTGTGGCAGCTTGGGATGTAATCTGGGTCAATCGTTCAGCAACCATGGACCACATGTTTTCTATCGGCGGAAGATTCGGAGAGCGAGCCGGCCTGGGAAGCAATTCAATCTGGCGATTGACGAAGAACCCTTGGACAATGTGTGCCACGTGTGGTCGGCATTATCCTGTTGAAATATGGCTGTGGTCAAGCCCTGAAGGTAAGGAAGGATAACTGGCTCCAACACCACGGAGATGTAGCGCTGGCTGTTTAAAGTACCGGCAATGCGTACTAGAGGAGTGCGAGAGTGATATCCAATACCTCCCCATACCATAATACCCGGTGCAGGACCATTGTGGCGGTGCATAATGCAGCTGTTCAGCATCCTCTCTCCACGGTGTCTCCAGACTCGAATCCGACCATCGTGGTGTTGCAAGCGGAAGCGTGACTCGTCAGTAAAGACAATTTCATTCCATTCTGTCGTTCACATCCTTCTTTCATCGCACCATTGGCGGCGGAGACGTCTGTGGTTCTGCGTCGAGGGTAGACGAAGTAATGGACGTTTGCAGACAGACCACTCTGCTTTAAACGGCGTCGAATGGTACGCGCAGACACTGGATGATGCGTTGCAGACTGAATGTGCTGTGCTATGGTTCGTGATGTCACTGAACGCTCTGTCACTGCCATGCGTACAATGTTCCTGTCATCACGTGAAGTGGTGGACTGAGGTGGATGCGATCGAACACGTCGGTCCGTCGTACCCTCCTGCGTCCAACGGTTGCATATCCACATTACAGTTGTTTGGTTTCCTGCAACACAACTACCATTTCCCTTTAAGATAATTCACACTCTCGGCAGGCCACTATCCTTCCTGTGTCGAACTCGGATACTTGATCAAACGATGATCGATGTTAACTACGAGGCATAATTGATCGTTTTTTTGAAAAAAATCACCAGAAAAACACAATTGCCGAACTTGAAATCGTCGAAAACTCCAAACCCTAAATAGCGCCTTGAAGTGGTGCCAGAGGCGCGCGGGATGTCCGTCTGCGCTGAAATTCCAATCATTTGCATATCTCACCTCCGCTAATGCATGTTGTAAATTTCATGTTATTTGCATGCTTTCTTCAAGGTGTTGCATTTACGGCGGCCAGCAGTGTATATAATAGATTTTGCAGCTTAAAATGATTGTAGTTGTATAAACATTAAATGTTGAGAGTTTCATACCGATAAGTTAAAAGATGTAAACGTTTGTGAGCGTGCGCTGGTGCATGGCTTAAACCGCGCAAACATTCTTAACCTTTTCTGATATATCAAAAATATTTCTTGAAAATTTCATGATGATCGATTAAGGGGCGAAAGCGTAACATTTATTAATTAAGCTTTTATTAATTTTTATTTGTTTAATTTATTATTTAAAATCCTTCAGGATTTCCTGTTTTGGGTTCTTCTTTCACAAACATTTTTCAGTCATTAGGAAATAAACTTAGCAATTTTACTACATTTCGTGGCAATACACGTATTTTTAAAATTCACGCGGAGTTTGAGACTTATTTAAGGACAGTTTAAATTTTTACAGTTTTTTTTTGTTTTCGAAATGCCTCTCAAACATAAATCTAATTAAGATGCCTAGGAATTCCTCTCAGGCCCGGGCAGCAAAAATTGCTTGATCCCAAGAATCTTCCGTACATGCACAACTAAGAAGACAACAACAAGCAAGGTGACAGTTTTGAAAACTGATGAAACAACTTCTCAAAGACAAGAAAGATTAGAGGCCCAAACTTCCGGTCCAGCTTCTATGAGAGCAGCTGAGGCACCTCTTCAAACACAACTTCCCTCGACAGGACAACTTGAACGACAAGCTGCTTTGAGAACTATTGAAACGCCTTTTCAAACACAGATTAGCTTGTAAGAACAAGCTCAACAACAGGCAGTTATTAGAACGAGAGATACTTGAGAACAATTGCAGGCGAGAAGAATCGTTCATGCAGAAATACAAACCGAAGACCGGCGAAATTTCATGCATAACAATTGGTCCGCATTGAATGATTCTGGACTTCAATACGATCCTTCAATTGATTACCATAATCATCCATTAATTGTTATCGATTCGATGAGTAAAAATGCCAGTTTTGCGATGCTTTAAAATGGAAAGGTGAAACTGCAGCAATGTGCTGTTCCAATGGTAAAGTTTCGCTTTCTTTACTTGGTGAACCAAAAGAGCCACTGAAATCTCTATATTTATGTGATACAGATGAATCAAAGCGGGTTTTAAGTAAATCAGAAAGTACAACTGTTGCTTCCATATGACATCTTTTGGAGTAGACAGAGATAAGAATGCTTGGATTTTCACTAACTTTTGCCGTACAGGGCTAGATATATCACAGAATTGGTTCACCTTTTTCAACATCGAATTGGTTCACTTTTCCGCATAAATTTTTGCAAGGTTATTTTATGGTTCAAGAAGAAAATGAAGTAAGCTGTCGTTGTCACTATGTTGATGTAGTCGAGAGAGTTATAGTATTAAAAATTCAAAGAATGTTACATGACCACAACGTTTTCATAAATACTATAACGAAAATATACCTAAACCAAAATCAGAACTATGCCCAGACTGCCCGTCAACTGTTGTTCTGCACAGGCTCTTAATATACGTATATAAACCTTAATAAAAATTAGACACAATGAGTCTACTATTATAGCATCTGTTTATACTTTCAATACTTATAGAAAAAGAAATAAATTTTATCTACTTGGATTCTACACATGCTTCTTGACGAAGAACAATTTTATTAAACACTTGACATCAGGAGCTTCACAGTTTCCTTAAATTAAAGCAGGAATTCTGTACTGGGATAGTATGGTAACACCGAAAAAAAAGTACATCATTCAATTAATATCAACATAAAAATTCATAGAAACGCTTATATCACACTAAGCAAATACGGATCAGAACGTGCATGGAAACGCCGAAAACGGATGCCATTCACAAAAAAAGTGAATTCATAAAACAAAGTCTAGTGTTCATTCAATAAAATTATTCATAAAACAAATAAATATATAAATTCATAAAAGTTATTCATAAGACTCGTGGATATTTCCAGAAGTTTACTGTTAGTTACCAGAAATTACGGCATTACGTAACATTCTCCCACCTTGATTTGCCCCCTCAAATCCCCTCAAATCCCTCAAAATCAACAAAGTTCGAAAGTTTAACAGCCCAGTCTCTTTGGTATTTTGATTACTCTGATTGACATCCGAGGGTCCGCTGAAACATCTTTCTGAATTGGACTGTCATTCTGTGATGTTGCTGGCGGGTCATTACTAGGATTTTGATAGGGTATAATGGAATCCTCAGAAGAATGAACTTCTACGGAGTAAATCTTTTGGACTGGACGAACGAGATGACGAAGTGGAGTTTTGACTTTGACGACTCTCACATAGCCGTCCCTACCTGGATACAGTTCTTCAATCACTGCAAGTGGCCAATTAAGTCTGTTCTGGCTTTCAGAACCAACAAGGACCACTTCTCCAACTTTGAAAATTTTGTCAGATGTGCCAGCTTTTTGTACCAACTGACCTAAGTATTCTCTCCGGAATCATCGTCTGAATTGTTCACGCAGTTCTTGGCAATAACGTCCTCTTTTTACCAGTTTATTACTATCCAAGTGATCAAGATCAGCCGTTCCAAACTCTTTTACATCTTGGAGAAAGTTGGACGGTGTTAGAGGCCTCAACTTATGTGCATCGTTGGAGACGTATGTTAACGGGCGGTTGTTAACAGTGGCTTCTGCGTCGCAAAGAACTGTGAGCAGTTCCTCATACGTAACAGACGGCTTACCAAGAACTTGAACAAGTAGATTTTTCACTATGCGAATTAGTCTCTCCGGCCAACCGCCCCACCATGCTGCGGTTGAGGGGAATGAATTTCCATTTAATCGGATTTAGAGTTTCAAGAGCAGCTATCTTTGGCCACTCAATTTGGTTCAATGCACTAGAGACAGCGATAAAGTCACTATAGTTAACTGTCGGACGGCCTCGTCGAGCAATGAATCTTCTCAATGCGTGTGAACAGCAACCAGCACTTAAGGATGTCACAGGCTCCAAATGAATTGCTTTGTAGACTGCGCATGTAAACATCACCACCCAGGCTTTAGTCCTTTTCCTAAGAATAAGGAGACCACACAAGTCAATTTCGGTGACTTCGAAAGTTCGAGCTTCTTGTACTCTGTCTAAAGGTAAATGAATAGGTATGGTTGAAGGTGACTTTGTTGTGAATCTTTTGCAGGTAATGCATTTCTTGATTATTAATTGTCTGTCTAGCTGAAATAATCCAGTATTCTTCTCTAATCATTGACATGAGCATTTGAACACCGGCATGAGAGTTCTTTTTATGCTATTCAAGCACTAGACTTTGCACAATATGATGCTTTGACGGAAGCAGAATTGATATTTAAATGCAAATTTATCATCTCTTGCGAGAATCTTTGTTTTCACTCTTATCAGTCCTATTTCATCTCTGACGACTGAGAAACAATTTATTACAACTCCAGTCTGAGAAAACCTTTCACGTTGAACTAGTAGACTCAAAGTGTTTTTTATTTCCTTTAACTCGGCTGCAGACAAGAATTTTGCTGTACATATAGATTTTGCCTGCCAGCTTCAAATGAATCTTAGAACCCATGCTAAAATTCTCACAATAGCTGAAAATTTAGAATATTTTTCATAACACTTAGATGTATCAGTACTCACACTAACGTTTAATACTACAGCTTTCCTTCTGATTTCTGAAGAAATTAATGCCTCGTTGGGTTTAATTTCAAGGCATGGCCAACTATCCTTCGGATTCTTTAACCAGTTAGGACCTTCCCACCATGAATTCTTTAGAATTTGATGAGGGGTACAACCCCGAGATGGTATATCGGCTGGATTTAACTGGTTTGGCACGTAAGACTTCTGATTTGCCTCTGAAAGTGAACAAATCTCTCTGACACGGTTTCCTGCAAAAGTTCCCCATTGATCATCGCGCTTGATTCATGACAGAGCTGTGGTGGAATCAGACCAGTAATGTTTTTCAGTTTCGTCTAAGGATAACACCTCTACAACATACTTCGCTAGACGTACTCCTAAAACGCAGGCTAAAAGTTCAAGACGAGGTATTTTCATCTTTTTTAAAAGTGCAACACGAGATTTTGCGGTCAGAAAATTTACAGAGGTGTCACTATTGTTTTCACAACGTAAGAAAATCACGGTGGCGTAAGCCCTCTGGCTCGAGTCACAAAAAACTCTCTGGCTCGAATCGCAAAAAACATGCAAAGTCCAAGTTTGTTTATTTCCATATCCTATTCTGCGGGATATTTTCAAATCTGACAGGATCCGTAACTCACTGTACCATCTCAAAAATTTCTGCTTAACCTCTTCTGACAGTGGAGAATCCCAATCCGCTTTAGTAGCCCAAACTTCTTGTATCAATAACTTAGCCGGAATAACACAGGAGCTAAAAATCCTAGAGGATCGAAAATCCCCTGTGTTAAAGACAAAATCTGTCTTTTTGACAGATCGTCTACATTCGGTACATGCTTAAAATGAATACAAAGGCTATCATCCCTTCTATCCCATAGAACACCCATGACTGAAATCGGATTCTGTCTGATAAGATCTGTAATTCACTGTACCATTTCAAAAATGTTTGTTTGACCTCTTCTGAGAGTGGAGAATCCCAGTCTGCTTTAATAGACCAAACTTCTTGAATCAATAACTTAGCCGGCAATAATACAAGAGCCAAGAACCCTAGCGGATCGAAAATCTCCTGTGTTAAGGACAAAATCTCTCTTTTTGACAGGTTGTCTGGATTTGGTACAGGCTTAAAATGAATAGCAATGCTATCATTCGTTATATCCCACAGAATTCCCAAGACTGAAATCATTCTTAGAAAGAGATTCCGAATTATCATTCCTCGAAATTTTATTAACTTCGTTTTATAGGACCGAATGTCCACATCCGTAGGTCCATCTTAGCTTCTGCCAAAATGTCAGTTGAGTTATCCATAAAAATCCTTCAATTCTTCCTTTGTGTCAAGAGACGCGACGCAATTATCGACATTAAAAGAATTTCAAAGCTTTTCTGCTACATGAATTCGCTCGGCAGACACTCGAGATAAATGGAAGGAAATGACAGCACCTAAAAGATACGGGCTGGATCTAACACTGAAAACTACCCTTGTGTGGCGATACACCTATATGAGACTATCCTTTTCTCACCAAAGAAACCTTAAAAAATCTCTATCCTCTTTTTTAATTTCCATTTGTAAAAATGCGCGTCTTATATTCGCCTTCACTCCTATGCGTTTCTATCTGAATCTTAATAATAAGGCAGGCATTTCCTCTATCAAATTCGGTTCCTTTACCAAACAGTCATTAAGAGAAGGGGCTCGTTTAGACATACATGACGTGACAAATACCGGTCGTACCTTGGTGGTAAGACTATCCGGTTTAATGACAAGATGATGCGGCAGATAATGTCCTTTAGACTTAAGATCGCACACCGGAACTTCCTCTATCACGCCTTCAGCAAGCCATTCTTTAAAAACCTTATCGTACTTTTCAAATATATTCAAAGCTTTAAGTCTTTGTGTTGTGCTGAGAAGCCTTTTTTCCGCGATATCGCGGTTGGAAGGTAAATCTATGTTATGTTCTAATCAGGGTAGACCAACACAGTATCTCCCCTCTTCATTTTTACCTAAGGAGCCTAAAATCTGTTCTCAAACAATATCTTCTTCCGCGTTCTTTGTAGAATTACTACCGGAATCTGAAATTTCTATTGTCTCTAAGTTCCAAAGATCGGATACGTTCAAGTCCTGAAACGTCAGACTTACATTCAGAGTAGATATACCTCCACCTTGTGGTTCGGAATGTTCCTTAAGTCGACCACAAACAGACCATCCTAATGTAGTGTCAATTGCAGTCAGACCTCCATCGAGCTGTTTGACTTTCCCTGTAAGATTTGTACCATAAATGTTGCTGCCGATTAGCATCTCTATCTTCGAGCAACCTGTTCCTATGTCTGACAGTCATATCTTTTTAAACTTCAGTTCTTTTAAAATAGGGCCCTTAGGTACTCGTGCTATATTTTCACATATAGCTTCCTGGTCCAAAAACACAAATTCCATTTCTTTTCTCATATAAAGATTGAGAGAGCGTAGCTTGATCCGATACTTTTTGTGTACGTTCGGTTCAATTTTAACCCCTCCAAAACGTGTGTGAGTCACAGTTTCCTCTGCAATGGGAATTAGTTCTAATTCCTGTACGGTAGAATTCAAAATGTACGATTTTTGTGATCCGCAATCGAGAAGCGCTCGTACTTCCCTCGTGCCTGATTTTCCTAACACATTGACTTTAATTGTCATGAGAGCTACCTCCGTGTAACACATCTGTCCCGCCGTAGTTGCCTGAACGGTGTTTGACTTTTTGGGCCTTTTTCTGCGTTTCCTGTGTCTGCAGATCCGGGCAGAGAGAAATTGTGTGAGCCTTACCACACGCATAGCAACGTATAAACTGTTTGCACGACTTAGCAACATATCCAGGTGAAAGGCACTTTAGGCAACACCTCTTAAGCCTGATTTTATTCTTTTTCTCATCTATTGACAGAGAGCGTGCTTCGTAACAGTCCTTACTATCATGTAGTTTATCGCAAAAAATAGTTATTATATTTTGTCATAAGGAAACCTGCCGCCGTAGGGACATTCGTTAGCTGTTTTGATTCAAATTTGCCTTTTAAATCCCTTTTCGATTTATTGCAATACTTGTCTTTTTGCCAAAAATTTCAAATTCATCCCGTGCTAACTTAAGTCTTTCCACCCCTCCACTTCGCATCTTAAAAATTTCATCAAATTAGTTAGTCGAGAAATATCTTGATTTTCGTTTACTTCTCCAAAAAGCGGGCTTCTTTGCCAGGCTCTGAGGACTTCCTCCGACAGGCATGATTCTACCATGGGATATAACCAACAAGTATTGTTTTCCGTTTTAATATCTAAGGATTCGAGAGCTCTTAGTTGTGCTTCAATCTTATCAAATAATTGCGGCAACGGTAATTTTTCACCACTACCTGTCTTAACATTCGTTACAATCAACTTTAGAAGCTCTCTCACGTATACCTCAGTTAATAAATCATGATTCCCAAAATTTTTCTTAAGAGCACTAATAGCTTTTGAATAATATTTCGCAGATATTGGGTAACTTTCAATACACTCTCTAGCGCTCGTTCCTTGTTTCATGCTTTGCACAAGATACTGAAATTTATCACTTTCGTGCAAATCAGGGTCCTCGTGTACTTTTTCGAACTGAGACCAAAACGGAAATCAGTTCAATAATTCTCCATCGAACTCCTTAAGCTCTATTTTCGGGAGCTTCAACAATCTAGTGTTACGAGGTGAATTACTAATGTAACGGCATAAAATGTAAATAATTAGTTTGAAAGTAACTCACAATATTTTAATACTCATAATACTTTAATAATTATAAATGTTTACTTTGCGTATTATTTTATTATCGTTTTTGGCAACAGTTTTTATCTTTAGAATTCGATTTGTTTTATTAAAAATAGAAGATGAGATTTTTCCGACTACGGAGCTGGTGAATAAAAATTATATTTGATGTTGATATGGTAATCTTTTTATTTTATAGTAAGATTTTATTTGCATTGTATTGCATGGTACTAACTGAAGATCTATAATAGGCGTACAATTTATAATTGTTATATTTGGTGACTCAGGAGCGTTCAACTTGTTTATTTAACATGACTACAGAAAAAGTAACAGAAGCAACTACGTTAATGCATACCGAAGCGAATAAAGTAAGCAATAAAATTCCACCGTTTTGGCGTGAAAACCCCGACATTTGGTTTTTCCAAGTGGAAGCCCAATTTGAAATAAATAAAATCACGACTGAAGAGACTAAATTCAACTATTTGATATCCCAGCTTGAACCGAAGTATGTTGAAAATGTATGGGACATTATTAAAGACGCTAAGCCTAATAAATATTCTGTGGCGAAAGAAGGACTTTTAAATATTTTCAAAGAAAGTGAAAATAAGAGAATTCAGCTTTTGATAACTGGATTAGATCTCGGAGATTATAAACCAAGTCAACTTTTGCTACAAATGAAAAGTCTAGCCCCAGACGATTTTCCGGAAAAAGTTCTAAAATCGTTATGGTTGGATAAGATGCCTGATTTTATAAAGAATATTCTTTTCGTCAGTGCCGAAAATTTAGAGAAATTGTCCATGATGGCTGACAAAATTCATGATATGAAGTCTGGAAAAGAAATTTATGCTGTTTCGCCAAACGTGCCAAATGATGTTCTATTTGCAAGAATAGCTGCCTTAGAACAAAAAATTGACTCGATGCAAATAAGTGATCGTTCTAGACCAAGATTTAGATATCATCACCGAAATACATCTCGTAGTCGTAGCCGTTCGAAAAACAGATTTAATCCGAAAGGTAAATATTTTTTTTTTATTTTAAGTTTGGTGACCGTTGTCGACCTGAGAAATGTTATTCACCATGTGCTTGGCCAGAGAAGTCGAAAAACTCCACACGGCAACAGTATTAAAGGCTACTACTATTGCTGGTATCAACGACAGCCGCAAGTTTCGTTTATTTGTAAAAGACAAAAACACAGGACTGTGGTTCTTAGTAGATTCAGGTGCTGATGTTAGTCTCATTCCTGCGACTAAACGTACTACAAAAGTAGATGATTTTAAATTATACACAGCTAATGGAACTGAAATTCCTACTTATGGAATTAAAATTTTAACTTTAAATTAGAATTTCAATTTCCGTTTATATTAGCTAAAGTTGATTAAGCTATTATAGGAGCTGATTTTCTAAATAAATTTTAACTTTTAGTTGACATTCACAATAAGAAATTAATTGATGGAATAACTAACCTATCTGTTCGAAGTAATATAACAACAGTGTTTTCTGATCATGCTATTCGTACTCTAGATAAAAATTCTAAATACGCTAATTTGTTACAACAATATCCAGATTTAATAAAACTGAATTTATCAGTATCAACATTTAAGCATGGTGCTGAGCATTATATTACAACTAGAGGAAAACCTGTTTATACCAGAGCTAGACAACTGGATCCCAAACGATTACAAATAGCAAAACAGAAATTCCAATATATGTTAGAAGATTTCAACCACATCTTAAAAAATACTCGAATATTTTCTAAAATTGATTTGCATAAAGCATATTTTCAAATTCCTATTAATGAAAATGATAAGCCAAAAACGGCTAATCTTTGGAACATGGTAACTGGTAGTTTGGCGACTTTTGGCGACATTTTAGTAAGGCGATAAAAATTATAATAATAATAATAATTTTTATTAATTTAATGTGTATGTTTAATTACATTTTAATTAGTGTTCTTTAATTTATTTATATTTTAATTCAATGATAGTCATTTTTTGCATTACGCGTTTGTAGCATTTTGTAATCCATTTCAGTACAAGTAAACCTGCATGGGAATAAGTTAAATATTTGACACTAAGTATTTGCAACCATTTTTAATGTTTGCCTTATAAATTCGCAGGTGACTTTTATAATGGATAATTTAGAGGGAAAAGAAAATTAATGTAATTTCTTGCTTATTTTATTTATTTTATACGTGCAAATGTTCATCCTTGGAAAGGGTATATGCAAGCTGAACATATAAAAGCTTGCATAGTATACATACTTTTTAGCGATCAGGTAATTTCATATATGTCCTTTTTTACCAACTTCAAAGATTCACAAAATTTTCCTGCATTTTCGTGGAAATTTTTCCAATTTACGAGAAAAATTATTTACATGTTTCATATACAAATTTCCCTGTAAAAACAAATTTATGTACACGTTTGTTCCACTACTTTTCGGAAAATTCCGAACGTGATTTTAGCTAATAAGCACTTGGAAACAATTTCGCACCTAATCTTCGTCATGATAAAGCACTTTTGTTCCATAAAAATTCTAGCATAAACGTAATTCGGCTAGCAGATTGTTGGAAAAAATGTTGAGTTAAAAAAAAAAAAAAAAAACCTTTACTTTGTGAAAACAAAATGGCGTCCCAAAAGAAAACTGGCAGGTTGCTGTAGCAAGGTTGCTCGCCAAATTTTCGCCAAATAACCGCCAAGTTACCATAATCCGAAGATTAACCCCAAAAACTGCCATTATAACTCCTTTCGGACTATATGAATTTAACGTCATGCGTTTTGGATTACGTAACGCCCCTTCTACATTTCAGAGATTTATTAATGAAGAGGACTAAATTTTGTTTTTCCGTATTTGGATGATGTTTTAATTGCGTCAAATAATGAACAGGAACACAAAAAGCATTTAAAATTGGTTTTTGATAGATTACAAAAATATGGATTGAGACTTAATATTTCTAAATCTGGTTTTTCCTGTTAATCTAAAAATTCCAATGAATTGGAATTTTTAGATTGTGATTCCAATTCATCTCCAACGAATTGGAATTTTTAGGCTTTCTAATTACACCTAAGGGATCAAAACCTCTTCCTGACAAAGTCAAAGCTATTCTGAATGTTAAATTGCCTGACACTGTTCATCAACTACGAACATTTCTCGGAATGATTAATTTCTACCGTCGTTTTTTGTAAAACGCCGCTAGTACTAAGCAGTTTTACACGACTACCTAAAAGGCGCAAAGAAAAGAGATAATCGGAAAATAACTTGGACGGATGAGGCAATTGAGAAATTTGAAGAATGTAAACAAGCCATAGCGGCTGTATCCCAGTGTACGGTACGCTATTTTGGCGATTTTTTTGGCATATTTTTGGCGCCATTTTTCGGGCGATACTTATTTTCTCCTTGTCAACTTCACCCTTTCTCTCCCGTTAAAAGATGGTAACCTCGTTCTCTCCTTTGGTTTGTGTGCGTTATCGGATCCTCTTTGGAGTAACTTGCGCAATGAATGATGTGATGTCACGATGATCTAATTCTGTTTGATCCAATTATATTAAAAGTTGTAGGAGGTAAGTTTGAATTTCAACACTTTTTGCCGTTAATTTAACGGTTTTGCAGCGTGCTACATTTCAATCTGTTTTTCACCAGTGGAGTGGCTAAGTTAAAGATGAAGAATCACGAGAATTAAGTTTTTGCAGCTTGCTACATTTCAATCTGTTTTTCACCAGTGGAGTGGTTAAGTTCTGCATTCTCTTCAATCGTATTTATTGTTGTTTTGTTGTATTTTCTTGTTTTTAGTGACTATTTTCAGAGCACTACTCCATAGAGTTCACGCTGAGTTTCTAGGTCTAACACGAAGATACATCGACCGCTCGCCATCGGAACATCGTCGGCGTCACGTTTTCCGATGTTGCGATGGCGAACGGTCGGTGTCCCGCTGCGTGTTAGGCTTAGGTACTTGGCGTGTGCTTCGCGGAGTCGTGTTTCGCCAATAGTCGCCAAAAACAAGATGGCGGACAAGGAGCGTACCGTTCACTGGGAATTAACCGCTATAGCAAATGTTGCTCTTCTCTGTCACCCCGATCCGACTTACCTTTTTCGTTGTGCACAGATGCTTCGGATTCGGCAGTCGGTTCAGTTTTAAAACAATTTGAAAATGGTAGTTGTAAACCAATCGGATTTTGTTCCAAGAAACTAAACGCTACACAGCAAAATTACAGTACATATGATCATGAACTTCTCGCAATTTATCTTTCCATTAAATATTTCAAACATTTATTAGAAGAACGAAAATTCATAGTGTATATTGATCACAAACCCTTAATATATGCATTTTCACAAAACCAGATAAAGCATCTCCAAGACAAATTAGGCAACTCCAACACATTTCAGAATTTACAACAGACATTAGGTACGTTACAGGAGAAAATAACGTAGTAGCGGATACATTATCCAGAATAGAAGAAATGGCCTTAATAAATTATGACGAAATTGCCGAAGAACAAGAGCCAGATGACGAATTTAAAGCACTGCGGAAATCTACAAATTTGACTTTTAAACAGTTTTCCCTTCCATCTGGAAAAAGATTATGGTGTGATACTTCAACACAGCATGTTAGACCTTATATAGAGTTATCGTATGAAAATATTTCATCAGTTTCACGGATTATCCCATCCTGGAATCAAATCAACAGTAAAAATTTCAAAATTTATTTGATTAAATATCAAAAGCCATCAGAAAGATTTCGAGAAGTACACATTCATCTTGTTGGTCCATTACCACTATCAAATGGTAACACCTACTGACTAACATGTATAGATAGATACACAAATTGGATGGGAGCTGTTCCGCTCGAAATCGTATCAGCAGAAACTGTAGCGAACGCTTTCTATAGCAACTGAATAGCAAGATTTGGAATACCTTTGCATCTAATAACTGATCGAGGAACTCGATTTTCATCTGAAGTATTTAAAACCCTGTCAAGAATCTGTGGCATTAAGCTTTCACACATTACAGCCTATCACTCGCAGTGCTACGGCAAGGTAAAACGACTCCATAGATCAATAAAGGCTGCTTTAAAAGCCCATAATAATAAAATTTGAAGTGAAACATTACCTACGGTTCTTTTAGGCCTACGAACAGCAATCCGCAACGATACTAACTATACTATAGCGGAAATGGTATATGGAGAGAATATTAAACTTCCTGGAGAATTCTTTGAAGAAAAAATAAGTCATACACCACCTGAAACTTTTATACATAAGTTACAAAAGCATATGGAATTCATTCGGCCGAAGGAAATACAACAGAAAGGTATCCCTAAATTATTTGTACATAAAGATTTAGAATCAACATCCCATGTTTTTCTTCGCATTGACAGAGTTCGGAAGCAACTCGAACCCCTATATGAAGGTCCGTATTTGGTTATCAATCGTTCACCCAAATATTTTACTCTCATGATAAAGAATAAAGAAGTAAATGTATCGATAGACAGATTGAAGCCAGCATATATTCTACCACAACAAACCCCTAAGTAAGGGAAACCTACAACTCCAAATTGTGTAAACAATGCACTTATGCCGATTGAAATTCAAACCAAAATAACTGTGGCTCAACCTAAAATCAAATCAGCTTTAAGACAATCTCGAACTGGTAGAAATCTTAAGACACCATTGCGATTCAAAAACTGATATTTTATTTATACATGAATGTTGTTATTATTTTGATGATGAGCACTAATACTTCTTCCAATCTTTCTAACGTAACGTTCGTTACTGGAAGGGGAGTGAATGTAACGGCATAAAATATAAATAATTTGTTTGAAAGTAACTCACAATATTTTAATACTCATAATACTTTAATAATTATAAATGTTGACTTTGCATATTATTTTATTATGGTTTTTGGCAACAGTTTTTATCTTTAGAATTCGATTTGTTTTATTAAAAGTACAAGATGAGATTTTTCCGACTACGGAGCTGGTGAATAAAAATTATATTTGATGTTGATATGGTAATCTTTTTATTTTATGGTAAGATTTTATTTGCTTTGTATTACGTCGTACTAGTTGAAGATCCATAATAGGCGTACAATTTATAATTGTTATACTAGAAACACTACCTTGTGACCTAGTTTCTAATTTTTCTGTTTTCTCTGTTCGATTTTTTCTGTGTTAAATTATCATTCAATTAATATCAACATAAAAATTCATAGAAACGCTTATATCACTAAGCAAACAGGGATCAGAACGTGCATGGCAACGCCGAAAACGGAAGCCATTCACAAAAAAGTGAATTCATAAAACAAAGTGTTGTGTTCATTCAACAAAGTTATTCATAAAACAAATAAATATATAAATTCATAAAAGTTTTTCATAAGTCTCGTTGATATCTCCAAACGTTTACTGACGGCATTACGTAACAAATACCTTCAAAATTACAATAGAAAACTGGATTGAAGACGATTATAAAGCCGTCATTCATGTTGATCGAACTCCACGCGGCGAACATGAGAGGCGCTATAATGCCCCGACAATTAATCAAGCGGAGCAGATACTCATCAATTTTACGATGTTTTGCAGTACCCATCAATTTTTAGTAAAGGGCATTTGTGGTACAATTTTCATATTTCACAGATTACTACAAAACAGCCAGCTCCCAACAAAAACGTTTCCTGCATGGATTATTACGCCTATCACATGATGCTTCGAGAGAATGATTTCAACCTCCTATCCTGGTCGAGGCAGCTATTTCATGAATTCTTAGTAGATATGTATATCAAAGTAGAGAGAGAACGCCTTCCTTACATTTCTTTAAACCAGACACAACTACGAGTGGAAAATTACATTCACCTGCAAGATGCAATTAGCACAGATGGTAATATTAGCGCCAACGACTTAGGCAAGACGGTTACTCTTCCCTCCACTTTTGTGAGCCGTCCCCGTTATCTGCATGAATAGACGCAAGACGCTTTCGCTTACGTACGCATTTACGGTAGGCCTGACCTATTTGTAACTTTTACTTGCAATCCTTCATGGAAAGACATAACAGAAGAGCTTATGCTCGGACAAAGAGCCACGCCTGCCTTACATTTCTTTAAACCAGAGACACAACTACGAGTTGAAAATTACATTCACCTAGAAGATACGATTAGCACAAGTGGTAATATTTTACCCAACGACTTAGGCAAGATGGTTATTCTTCCCTCCACTTTTGTGAATCGTCCCCGCTATCTACATCAATAGACGCAAGATGCTTTCGCCTACGTATGCACTTATGGTAGGCCTGACCTATTTGTAACTTTTACCTGTAGTCCTTCATGGAAAGATATAACAGAAGAGCTTATGCTCGGACAAAGACTCGCTGAGCAACATAACATAGTTGCCCGAGTGTTTCGTTTAAAAGTTCAAATGATCATTAATGTAATAACAAAACAAAAAGTATTTGGAAACATCCAGTGCCACATGTCCTCCATTGAATGGCAGAAATGAGGTCTGCCATATGTGTACATTCTTATTTGGTTAAAACAAAAGCTGCGATCCAACCAAACAGATAACAATATAAGCCTCGAAATCCCGGATCAAGAACTAGATAAGAATTTGTAGGAGATCGTAATCAAAAACATGATTCATAGTCCCTGTGAGGCTCGCATTCCAGCATCATCTTCCATGAAAAATGGCAAATGTGCGAAAAGGTTCCCCCGGCAGCTACTAAGGGAAATAAGTGAATGATAAGGGTTACCCTTTATACAGATGAAGAGCACCCGAACATGGTGGTAGAAGAGTTACGATTCAAACTCGCAGTAAGGTAGTCCAGACTTTTGATAATAGCTAGATTGTGCCATATTCACCCGTTCTATGTAAATTATTTAATGCTCACATTAATGTTCAAGCCTGCAGCTCTATTCGTGCGGTTAAATATATTTGTAAATATATCAACAAAGGGAGCAACCAGGCGATCTTCAATCTGGGTAACGAGGGTGTGTTGCAGCTTCTCAATGAAATACAAACCTATCAAGCAGGGCTATATGTCAGTAGTAATAAGGAAGCGTGGCAGCTCCTTGGTTTCCCATTACATGAAAGACATCCGACTGTTACACATTTTGCCGAACATTTAGAAAATGGACAGCGTGCTTTCTGAACAAGAACAATTTTTAAGAAAGAATTTTATCTACTCAAACCACACTGACCGATTTTTCCAGCTTTGCCATACAGATACTTTTTCGGAAAGATTATTGTATTCCGAAGCTATCCGTTATTATACATGGAACTACTCAAAAAACGAATAGCAACGTCGCGTTCAAGGTAGGCCTGTTGAAAATTGGTCAGGGGTTAAATCATCGGACACTCTTTTTCGTGTCGACCCCGTCCATGTAACGAATTTTGATTGTTTTTGTCTGCGCATTTTATTGCATCATGTTTGAGGTGCAACTGGCTTTAAAGAGCTTAAAATAGCTAATAATCTAGAAGCATGTGAAACTCAGGGTGTGTTAGAGAAGGATAACGATTGGAACGAAACTATGGAAGAAGCTGTACAATGTCGATCACCAGATAAAATCTGGAAATTTTACGCAGCCCTTTTATCAGCTTGCGGCCTTTCTAATCCCAAACTTTATGGCATAAGTACAAGAAGGACGTAGTGGAAGATATCTTGTAGCGACTGCAGCGAGTATATGCATATAAGACTTTTAATGAGCACATCTATTAGGAAGCACTGAACATAATTGAAAACAAGGTTTTGACAATGGTGGGGAAGTAGCTTCAAGATTTTGGAATACTTAGTCAACGACGATCAGACGAAAATTTCTTTAATGATGAAATTGCTCGAGAATACTGCAATTTAATTGCATTGCAGCAGCAAGTAGCAGAATTGGCCCTCAGTTACTTCCAGAACAAAGGCACGTGTTCCATCAGGTGTTACGTAAAATAGAATCCGGCAATTGTGCACGTTTCTTTCTCGACGCTCCTAGAGGAACCGGGAAAACGTTTTTGCTAAATTTATTATTAATGTCCGTCAAAAAAGACCAGAAAATAGCGGTTGCTGTAGCTTCTTCTGGTATAGCTATTACACTATTGAATGGGGGCAGTACTGCACATTCCGCTTTAAAATTGCCTTTGAATCTCACGCAAGAAGATTCGCCCATCTGCAATTTTAGTAAAATTAGCTCTCGAAATAGGATGCTACGACAATGTAAGCTTTTAGTATGGGATAAAAGTACGATATCTCACAAAAAACCTATCGAAGCGTTAAACCGAACTCTTCAGGATTTGTGAGACAATACAGGCATTATGGGACGAACGGTAGTTTTATTGGCTGGTGATTTCCGACAAACTCTGCTGGTAATCCTGAGAGGTACACCTATATATGAAATCAAAGCCTCTCTCAAATCAAAGTTTACGGGCGAAAGTTGAAAATTCAGTCTTAAAGCAAATATGAGTTGCATCTTCATAATGATGCAGATTCAGGGAATTACGCAGAGACACTGTTGAAATTTGGGGATGGATGTTTGGAAACAGATGCTGAAGGTTAGATTTTACTTTCAGAAGAATTTTGTAATTTTTTACAAAACGATGTGGAGCTCATTGCTAAAATTTACCCACACTTGCAAGAAAATTTGAATAGTGATCTCTGGTTATGTGCAAGAGCAATTCTAGCGCCGACAAATGAAATCGCAAACAAAATCGACGCTGACATTTTGAAAGAGGTGCATGGAGAAATAAAAGAGTATTTGTTAATAGATACAATCATAGATATAGAACAAAGCACATCATATCCTGCTGAGTTTTTAAATTCGCTAGAGCTATCAGGTGTACCCTCAGATAAACTCCAATTAAAACTAAAGGTACCGGTTATGCTTTTGCAAAATATAGATGTTCCACGACTGTGTAATGAAACGAGGCTTCGGATCACACAATTAGGGCAGAATATAATCGATGCCACTATTTTAACAGGTGTAGGAAAAGGGGAAAGTATTATCATATCTCCAATCCCAGTAATCACCACTAACATACCATTTCAAGTTAAAAGATTACAGTTTCCAGTCAAACTAGTTTTGCTGTTACTATTAACAAAGCTTAAGGGCAAATATTAGGGGTAGCAGGGCTGCATTTGGAAAAGCCATGCTTTTCCTATAGTCAACGATATGTTGCCTGTTCGTGTGTATCCAAAGCAAGGGATTTGTATGTATTAGCGCCGAATGGAAAAACATATAATGTAGTACAGAAGCATCCTAGAATAATACTCTTTTTCGTGCTCTTCTGGGAAAGAGATAACGTTTTCAACGTTTTGTTAATACTTTAAACTTTTTGAAATTTTGGTAATGAAAATTATTTATTTTTGTAGTGAAATATCTTAATAAAGGATGTTTTTCAGTTTCTTAAATTATATTTTATTTCAGAATTTTTTAATAAAAAAATTATAAGACTGCAATGTTTGATATATCCAAATCGGATTTTAAAAATTGTGCAGAATAGCGTCTTAACGGCATCAATATGGATTTCTTTTTATCTCAATGAAAAAGGGCAGTATTTACTGATTTTACGCGAGTGTGTTTTTAACTTAAATAAATAATGGTAATTAAAATTTTATCTTGATTATCCTGGTCAGGCAATAAGAAAAAAAATCAAGTTATTTTCTTTTCTTTTCAATGGTCTTTGAAACTTATTTAAGGACGTCAACGCGAGCAAAGCCGCAGATAAAAGCTAGTTTTTATATAAAATTTAGCATCGCTATTTTATTTTTGGTCTTATATAGCTAAGAATTTTATGAAAGCTGAAAAAATATTTTAAATTTTTAAGTTACAAAACTAAAACCGTGTAATTTAAAATGTTTCCTTAACATAAGGCATCTGCAATCATACCCCATAACGGTCTGCAAGTTGGTATGTGCATTCTTTCATTCGAATCCTCAATGTGAATAAATAGAATTATGTCATCTACATGAAGAACAATAAACGAAGACACCAGAAATATGAATAGATTTGAGATGTTGTTTAGCCCTTATTACAGAGCAGTGTTATGTGCATATCTTTTCTTCCAAATCTTCAGTTTCTTTACTGTTCATGGACAGAATAATGCCGTCAGAAAAGGTGTTGTTACAAGAATATAATTATGAAGCTTCTATAGCCATTAGGTTATTTTGATATCAGGAAAATGAAGAAATCCGAAATGCCCTCGAACCGTGGCCTTCAGGAATTTAGTTGACTGGGCCTGTCGAATACTCGCCGAATGTGCTAATGTTACACCAAGAAGCCATGTTGAAAGGAAGCTGTACACCCCTTATTGCAGAACAACGTCATGTTCGTATGTTAAATGAACAGGGCAATGTGCATAAATTAAATGAGCAGGTATATGTCTCGGAAATAGATTCTAAATAAGAATAGTTTAAGATGTTACATAGTCCGCTTAATAAGTGCTCAGTTACATTAGATAGAGTAAGTCATAAAACTATCAGAGTTGTTCTGCTATTAGATTTCTTTCAGATGCTAGAATAGTTATGTATATTGTATGCATACGAACGTTCAAGAAAGAACGTTCAAAGAGCGTTCATGAAAATTCAAGAAAAAGGGAGGAGGTACCAATTTTACACAGTCATCCGATTCATAAATGATCAATGATATTAATTTGAAAAGATGCAGATATTGGATTGTAGAGACAGCTATTACTTTCTAAGATAGTTGCTGATAAAGTAGCTCTTTTTACTAAATGGATAATGATAATTAAATGAGCAAAATGCTAAAGTGTCAAAACTGGAGTACTATAAAAATAATTTCAAATGCTAAAGCACCGCAAAGAAATCACACAAATCCTTCAAGACGCAAAAGAGTCTTCCTTCTATCAGTTACAAAATTGCACGGATTTTACACAAGTTTAATTTTCAAGTTGTTTTCTCGCCAATAAATAAAATCCGAGGTTCGGCTCTTAAGGATCCTATTTCTGACTTTAATTTTTGGGGAATTTATAGCATATCATGTCAGTGTGGCGTAAGTTATATTGGCCAAACGAAAAGAGCATTAAAGTTTCGCACAAAAGAACATGAATTTTACGTCCGGAAACGCGAAATTAACAAATCTTCAATAGCTAATCACAGGTGGAAATTCAATCACAATTTTGATTTTGGTTCTGCTAAAATTATCCAGAAAGCTGTTTCCATTAGGGAATTGGATTTTCTTGAAGCTTTTCCCATTCACAAAAATTTATCCTGTTTAGTCAATGACTTCAATTCCAATCCAGTCTTGCTTAATGCCTTCAAAGTTCTACTAACTTAACCCTTCATTTTTCGTTACTATTTCTGCGGATAGTGAGAACGAAAAATTTAAATGCATATATTTATTTAAGTAGTGTAGCCTGCAAACTGAGAATACAAGCGCAAAGTAACAGTCGCACGACATAACCGGCCTCACAAACGGAAGATTCACTATCTAGCGTTTACCTTAGAAAAACTGTAGAGACTTCGTGAACGTCTTCATGGTTGCGGGCATCTGGGCTAGGCCCTATCCCAGAATATTAGTTACATAATTTTTCGAGCAATTAAAATAGCATAAGTGAGGTGACGAGCAGCAAACTATTGGCATTTTAAGGAATTCTTGTATAAATGCGAAGAGTAAGTCCGAATGATGAGGAGTAAGTCAAATTTTGAAGCGAAGTCGCGTCGAAGAGATGAAAAAATAAGTACATTCGGAGTAGTGGAACGTCGGAGGATGCCAGTGCAAGCTTCGTTGTCCTTAGCTGAGTGAGAAAAGGAGGCAGGAACTTGGAGGTACTCTGGTTGAAGTTGGCTATGGAGGAGAAGCTGATTGGAGGAGAAATGCTAATAGTGTGTGCTAGGGGGAGGGGCTTAGAATTAACATTATACCTGCTGATCATTAGACTTAGCAGCGACGTGGGCTTGAACTTCTAAATTTTTACGATACTAACCAACGTACGCAAATGTTACAGTAGAGAATAGCTTACGCATTTCGTGGTTAAATTCAGAAAATTAGTTGAAAATTTACGTTTACGGAATAAATTGGCAGATTGAATTTACATTAACCATTCCTTAAATTATTTGAATCATAAACTTATACATTTACATAGTAAAGAATTTTTTTAAGTCTTTTACACCTAATAGTAGTTTCTAAGCAGGGCTTTTGGCCTTCTTCGATTTATTCTGTCATTAACATTATAACTTAAGATAGGAACGGAGGAATTGCCGACTTTAGCAAAGTTTGCGTGGAATCGTTTTGCAAGTTTTATAATGAAGTCTATAAGTTCGGGGTTCTTGTTTCAAGAAGAATTGCATCGTTTCTAATATACCACGTGCTATCCGTGATCTGTCTTAGTGTAACGTTTCGAAGTTGCTGCAGTTTTAGTATTAAGGTGCTGTTGCAAACATAGACAGGATTCAAGGGAATGAATGTGATTTTGTAGTTGTTGTATTGCTAGGCTAATCAATGCATTTTGGGATATGATCGCGGTATCGTCTGCGTACATAGCAAATGTTGTGTTGTGTGTGTGTGGAATACCGTTCACGTAAACATTAAAAATATACGGTCCGATAAGGAAGCCTTGCGAGACCCCTGTGGAGAGTTTACATTTAGTGGAATATGTTTTATTGACGTGAACAATAAAGAATCTATCTGAGAGATAGGAATAGAGTGTTATTATGATGAATTCTGGGAAACCCAGAGTGATCAGTTTGTAAATTAGTCCATCGAGCCAAACGCGGCCTTAGCTATATCGAGAAATATTGCTGCAGAATGAAGTTTCCGTTGGAGTCCAGATGATATTAATTCAGTCACAAGGTAGAATTGATGTACTGTGGAATGTTTATGTTGAAATCCATACTGCTGTGGGATGATCAGTCCTCTATTTTCACAAATCCGTTGTATATGTTTTAAGATGATGACTTCAGCAATTTTCTACAAATAGGCAATAGACTAACTGGTCGATAAGCCTCAGTTTGGTTCGGAGATTTCCCTGGTTTTGGTATCGGTGAAATAATAGCTAATTTCCATGTGGCTGGAAAATAAGATCGATGATGAGTTGAATAATTCTAGTTAACCTACAGATCATTACTAGTCCCATTTTCTTGATCATCAAATTGGTGAATAGGTCGTGTCCGGGAAGCGTAATGACAGACCGCAAATTCAGTTGAACAATGTTAAACGAATTACGCACACTGCGCATGTCCAGAAGAGAATTTGGCGCAATTACGACTTTGGCGTAATTTTAAAAGAAGATGCGTATGGTATATGGTTGATGTTCTGTTATCTGGACGTAAACAGTTCGAGATTTTAAAACCTGTTAGGTTGTACGTTGCTTCATTACTTAGGTGTAAATATCAATTGTGAACTCTCCAAAGTTTCGTTTAAGTAGAATTACAAAACAGGAAACATTACATGATGTTGTTTATCGATTGTACTTCCGAGGAATAAAAGCAATCCATTATTTACCATGCGTTCCATACATAAATACTTTAACATCTTAAGGAATATATCTAGTTTAAATTAAAGCCAAAGAAATTATTCAAATAGCTGATATTAAATGCAATGTTTCTGAACAAAATAAACCAAAATGAAATGAAACAGAAGCAAGTGCAGTAAGCACAAAAAAGTGTCCATAGTATTACAATCGTAAAGAGTCGCTAAGGCCTACGTGACGAACAGGTTTGTGTAGGGTTGTTTATTTTTAGTCGCCAGTATTTTCTCCCACGCCAACGGTACACAATTGAGCATGCGCAGTAAGCGAAATTCGTTAACATTGATCAACTCTGTGCAGTTTGCCATTACGAGTCCGGGGTTTTCTTGATTTTTAATTTTTTTGATATAGCGAAATACATATGATGGATCAATTGCGATGCTGTTGTTCGTGCGTGGTTTTGTTAGGAATTGGGAAATGGTGCTAGTAAGAAGATTTCCTGTGTGTGGGTCAGAAATGTTGTTAGTGGTGAACTGAGAAGCATAGTAAACTGCAGTGTGGTTGTTCTATTTCTTATTCATTGCATTTCTCTCCCTAACCCCCAACATAGACGGAATTTTACACACAGCATACACCGCTCACAGTTCACAGTTGCAATTCACACTTTCACTTACAGACAGCACTGCAATTTTTTATTGATATATTAACGGGATTGTGATTTGAATTTATAATATATCTATATCTATTATACATATATATATTAACTATCAACGGCGCATTACACATATGTGTCATCCAGTTACACATTATTACACGGAGTCTAAAAATAATTCTTTTGTCATCTGCCGAAATTTTATTGTAGATATATACATCTAAAAGCATCTTTCTTTTGTCACGTTTAAATTGTAAAGTTTTTACTTCATCGTCATTTTGATTTTCCATAAGGGCTAAATTTTTTTTAAAACTGCCTAAACGATGAAGTGTAATGACGTTTCCAATTTGGCAAAGATATATATTTTTTACTAGCTTTTAACCGCGGCTTCGCTCACGTTGATGCCCTTAAATAAGTTTTAAAGATTATTGAAAATAAAATAAAATAATTTGCTTTTTTTTTCTTTTTGCCTAACCAGGATAATCGGGATAAGGTTTTAGTTACTATTACTTATTTTTTAAGTTAAAAATACACTCCGCGTAAAATTTCAGTAAATACTGCCCTTCTTTATTGAGATGAAAAGAAATCCACATTGATGTCGTTAAGACGCTATTCTGCACAGTTTTTAAAATCTGATTTGGATATATCAAACACTGCAATCTTATCTTTTTTTACTAAAAAATTCTAAAATAAAATATAATTTCAAAGACTGAAAAACACGCTTTATTAAGATATCTCACTACAAAAATAAATAATTTTCAATACCAAGATTTAAAAAAGTTTAAAGTATTGACAAAACGTTAAAAACATTAATTCTTTTCCAGAAGAACATCACTAACAGTATTATTCTAGGATGCTTTTGTATACTATATTATATGTTTTTCCATTCGGCGCTAATACATATAAATTCCTGGCTTTGGATATATGCAACATATAGTTGACCGTGGGAAAAGCATGACTTTTCCAAATGCACCCCTGCTACCTGTAATATTTGCCCTTGAGCTTCGTTAATAGTAACAGCAAAACTAAGTTGGATTGGAAACTGCAGTCTTTTAACGTCAAATGGTAGTTCAGTGGTGATTATTGGGATTGGAGGTATGATAATACTTTCTCCTTTTCCTACACCTGTTAAAATAGTGGCACCGATTATATTCTGACCTAATTGTGTGATCCGAAGCCTCCTTCCACTAGACCAAGGATGTCAAACTCGCGGGCCGCATGCGGCCCACAACAAATATTTTTGCTGCCCGGCCAATATATCGGCAAATAATAATATATAATAATAAGATAACATATCGACGAAGAAAAAAATGAAATGTTTACTGCTAAGTAATTAACGATAATTTATTCAGTGTTGTTAGATTACTCACAGCGAGCTGACACACACACTACTTAAATTACAAATGCGTGTGAGTAGCTTGCGTTCAGCTACCTTTGGCTAAGGCTCCTATAAACCAGGCTGAATCACCAACTTTTCGATCTTGGCGAGAAAGGGAAAGCGCTGCCAGTTTTGGCGCGTTTATCGCACACACTGGCTGAATGTCTGCTGTGTTTTAAAGATTTTGTAGACGCGCAGGATTCCTCGCTTATAAACTTTTCGGCTAATTTATTAGTTCTCGAATAGTTTGTAGAAAGTTTCCACTTAAATTTCAAGTATTCTGTGTAAAAATATGTTCAAAATAACTTATGCTTTAGATGTTTCAGCTTAGTTAGCAGAGTAAAATAAATAAGATATGAATAAAAACGTTCAATTGTGTCAAATGGGGAAACAGTTTAAGTGTGTGAATAAGTTTATCTTAATTATATTTTAACAAAAATTTCACTAAAAACATTGTAAATTCATATTCAAAAAATAACTTTAGAACTTGTTCTCAATTAAGTATGAGGTAAAACAATCTTACAATCACTTTCGTTTATGGAAATAATTGTACTTAACTCTAAAGAAACACTTTCTTTTAAATGAATGAAATATTTCATATATTGGATGCTTCTCTCCTAATGTAATATAAATACGAACTAGAAACCCGTAATAAAAAGTTCTTCCCCTCCAATTAAATCACCCTCGTGTAGCCTTATATTTGTAATATTTGCTAAAAAATCAAATTTTTACTTAAGTTAAAAAATAATTATTACATAAAAAGTAATAAATTTGAATGTATAAGAATGAATTTCTTAATTTGAATTATGTTACAGGATAATTTTTAGTTTATGTATTTTATACAAACAATTTCGATAAAGCTTGTCCTTTGGATGCTTTTCTTCATATGTAATATAAATACGAATTAGGTACCCTTAATAAAAAGTCCTTCCCCTCTAATCAAATCACCCTCGAGTAGCTTTGTACTTGTAATGCTTGCTAAAAAACCCAATTTTTACCTAAATTTTTAAAAATAATAAATTTGAATGTATAAGAATGAATTTCTGTAACTTGAGTTATGTTACAAAATAATTTATAGTTAATATATTTTATACAAATAGTTTAGATAGAACCTAGCTTTATTCCTTTTACAATTTAAGAATATGTATTCAGACTTGACCATACGGAATTCATTTCTTAAGCACAAAAGAAAGCTTAGTTTTGATTTTACATAGCAACAGCACTTTCGTGCAGTCAAGTTTTTGTAATTGCTAATTATTATACATATTACTTAATTTAAAAAATATTCTTAAAAGAGAATTGTATCTCATTTGAAAAGCATTTCTTTGCATGTATGTCCACTTGTGTGTGTGGTTGCGAAGAGAACTAAGAAATACACAACTACAAAGGTGGTTTCTTTTTTATGTTGTTATGACAGCAAAATAAAGAAAAAACATATTTTGTGGATACATTTACAATATTTATTTCTAAACTGATAGTTCTATCATATAACACAAAAAATTAAGGAAAAATATATAATATAAAGAAGGCATTATGTGGAGCCATGTTAATTATCAAAAATATGAATTACTGAAATATTTTACTTGATAGCTTGAAAAAAAAACACTCTTACAAATAATTTTAATATTTTTCATAGATTCAAAAACGAGAACAGACAATATAATACATGTTTATAATATGACTGCATCTTTGACATCTTTTGACAAAAGCTCTGGACTAGCTGGACTTTTGACAAAAGCACTGGACACCTTATGATATTGCATATCAAATATTTATCACAAAAAATATATATTTGCGAGAAAATGAGCAATAGAATGAACACAAATTAAAAGGCTTTTAGTCTTTCATTAACAAAAAGATACCAATTTAACTATTTAAAAATTTTCTACGCATCATAAAATGAGAAAATTTATTATTTTATTTATAAATATGAAGAGGAAGGGAGCTCAGTGAGCTTGAATCTCTCCCTATCCCTTTCCATAAAATGTTTAAGGTTATTAAATATAAAATATCCTTATAAATCATGCTAATCACTGGGTTACCCCCACCCCCCTAAACTGAAACTTCCAGCTATGTCCTCATTTGTATGTAACACTAATTTTGGAATCACGAAGCTCTAAATTAACTTCACAATTCAATAACATATCCAGTTCAAAAGTTAAAAGTTTCACATAAAATAAAACACAAAAAAATTAAGGAAAAATACATAATATAAAGAAGGCAATATATGAAACTATGTTAATAATCAAAAACATTGAAATATTTCATTTAATAGCTTGGAAAAAAACTCTTATAAATTATTTTTAATATTTTTCATAGATTCAAAAACGAGAATAAACAATGTAATATCATTTTATAACAAGACTGCATCTTTGATAGCTTTTGACAAAAACTCTAGACTAGCTGAATGACCTAATGATATTGCATATGAATAGTTCAGCAAAAAAAAAAAAAA
>KK119537.1:52463-109396 GCA_000611955.2 Stegodyphus mimosarum | reverse complement strand
AATTATATATATATTTCATATTTCCTGGTGTATAAGATGCATTTTTTCTTTAAAAAATTTCGTGACTAAACACTGGGTTTGTTTTATGCAATGTTGGCAGTTCGGCAAATGAAACCAAGAGTGAAAGACTGTTGATAACACATGTAGGGTGTATGTGTTAACCCTTAGGAAGTCAAGGCCTTCACCCAATTGTTTCTTTAAAAAACCGACACATCTGAAATTCCATTTCAAATTCACAATTTCCCTCTCCCCCTTTCATTAATAAAAAAAGTGATGTGAAAGTTTCAAATATCATTCCTAGTTTAACAAAGGAGCTTCCTCCTGAGTGTATATTAAGTCACCTTTAACCTAGAGATAAGGAACTACAAAAGAATCCTTTTACGACAAGGCTATCTACAATAAAGATGAACTGATATATTTTATGAAGTGATGATAATATATATGTAATTTGGGAAAACTTCACCTTAGGTTATTGTGTACTTCAGGGGTTACCTAGATGAGGTCCAGCTAATGGATGGGAGTTCTGACAATGATGATGAGTTATACACTTAATAAACATTGATTTTAATAACTTTGTGTAATATTTTCTTCTATTAAATTGCAATTTAGCAAGCAAATAAAAATCAGTCTGTCAACCAAATATATATATATATTTTTTCAATTTTTGTGTCCCAAAATCAAGGTGCAGCTTATGCAAAAGGAAATACGGTATATATATTATTAGAAACATAATTTTCTACAAAGTTTATAGAAACAGATAATACAAAATGATGTGAATATTCTTTCATGTTATAATTTTTCAGTCAGAAAACATTACCTATAATTTTTAACAATCAGTTGTGAAATTAGCAAAATTTAAATACCATGTGAACATTTAATTTACTAAAACACGGAAAAAAATTCCTTGTTACAATTTATTAAAAGAAAATTTGTCTAACAATTTCATAAATTAAATTCTTTCTAGAATTTGGTTAAGGAAGTAATATTAATCAAAAATTCATTATAAAAAGAGCATCAATGTCTTATATTTCATTAACACAATCAAACCATGTAAGAAATTACTTCAATCTTCTGGAAAATATTTTAATGTGATTCAAAAGTCAATTTTAGTATGACGGCACTTTAAAAAATTTATTTTTGAAAAAGACTGTGTAATGAAGATATTGAAATAAATAACCTGCGATAGTACAGTATTTTAAAGAATATCAAAAAATATATATATAATATAGATTAATTCAGAAAAATGTTTTCAAAACTTGTATTATGCATTTTACTAACCCTCTCAGAGCTCTAAGACATGTGGCACAATATTAATATAATACTCAATAACCATTAGAGAGAGTTTGAAAATTCAGCTATAAAAATGCAGGTTCTTGAAATGTTTTATAAAGATGAAAGAGCATCAGAAAGCAATAATAAATAAGAATCTCATAATATTGTTATAGCAAGAATCATATTTATAATTGGAAGATAAAGGTTTGATACACTATACAATGTAACTAACCACATTCATACGAATTTTATTCCTAGAAATGACTGCATTTCAATATTTATAATCTCAGAAATATAATAAGTCCTAATTTTCACACAGGAATACATTTAATATTAACTCACTCTTATTATTCACATCAAACTAATATCTGCAGAATTTGGTATTTTCCTATTAAATTCTAGGTTTTAAAAATTTGTATTTTTGTGTAATTAATACAAATGATATAATGCAACATAAGCTATTAATGATCAACTATTTTTACAATAAGCACACTGGACTTTTTTTTTTTTTTTTTCATAATTTGAAAATTACACTTCCAATATATGCAAAGGCATCTAAGTAAGTAACAAAAAGGAGAAAATGGCACCAAAATGCACAAGTTTGTATCACATTTTCATTTTAACAGCTTATAAAATACACTTGAGTGGTACCTCAGAAAAATATCAGCCAGCATCTATTCAAATTTAGGTTTTTGCTGGCATTATGCACTTATCTAAATTTAAAGTATTTTGTTTTATGAGAGAAAACAAAGAAAGATTTTTTCACAAGTACCAATAACAAGAAAGTGAAAGCATTCTAAAATCATGAATAATGATAGCAAATGAAATTTCAAACTTCCAAGAAATGCCATTTGAACTCTGGATACAATATTCTTAAAATCTAAGACAAGTCTAAATTGCTATTTGCCCAGTTTTCAAATTTTTTGTGCTTCTTTGCACAAAAATGTTTCATTTTAAATTATTAATACAAAATGACTAATATATTTCATATTAGCACAGCTATAATACAACATTTAACAAATATTTAAAAAAGCTCATTTTTAAACAGGTAATGCTAATATTGCATTAAAAATAAAATAATTCATATAATAATAAAATGTTACAGAATTCAAACACAGAAATGAGGAGGTGGGGAGGCTTTTTTTTTTAAGAGAATGAAATGAAATTTTTACTATTTTAAAGGAACCCCAAAATTCATCATTTATTTTATTTCAATCTAGATATATATGCTATACATTCACTATTTAAAATTTTTTGTACAAAAAATTAACTAAGAATAACAATTTCACCATTTTCAAAGATGTTAAACATGTTAGGAGATACTACTTACTTCATTTAACATACCTAGAATACATGCTATAAATTCTTTCACATCCATTCTCATTAATCCTCTGAGTGGCATAACCGCTTAATCATGAGATTTTTTTTTTGTCACTTGGTATGTATTAACATATAATTTACAATATTTTGCTTTCTTTTTTTCTTTAATAATGTAAATATAATTTTAATGAATGGAAGTTTATGAAACAGAGACTGAAATAAGTAATAATACAAATTTAGCTAGTGAATGCTGTTTAATTTACAGGTCTTCATGAGCAGTTTCAAAAGGCACTGCCACTCAGAGGTTTAAATATTTTCATATATGGCAATATTATTAAATAAATGTTGTAAAGCTAATAATAACTGAAAAGCATAAAATATTAAGCTGTTCTTTAACAAAATAGTTACGACAGCATATTAAAAGTTATTTGTAGAAGAGAAGGTATTATGAATAAGTGAAACATTATTTTTATAAAAATATAATATCAGTTGTGATAATAACAAATAAATCCCCTGTTCCAAATTCTCTGACATATTTGACCTCGCTAGCCAATAAATGAACTTTCTGATTAAACATACTCTATGAGTATCTGCTCAGCATATGACAGTTCTGACTTTTAAATCAATCCTCTGAGTGGCATGACTGCTTTTATCTGGTCATGAAATTTTTTTGTCACTTAGTATACATTAGCTTATAATTTAAAATATTTTGCTTTTTCCTTCCTTTCTTTATGATGTAAATATCATTTTAATGAAACCATAGACTAAAATACGCAATTATATAAATTTAGCTTATAAATATTGTTTAAATAAAGATATTCATGACACATTCTAAAAATTGTGCCACCTACAGGGTTAAATATGAATATTCTTTAATTGGGCTCTAACTGAATGCACAAATATCTGTAATAATTAACCTAAAATCTTTATACTCTTCGAAAAGTAATATATATACTAAATTCTTGAAAACATTCTTGATAAATGTTTCAGAAATCTACTATTAATAAATGTATTACACACAAATGTTTTGATAATTTATATATATTTTTGCATAATCTGAAATACCACTCATTTAAACATTGTAATAACCACTGAAATAAAATAAATAAAAACACTTTACACAGACATGAATCTTTGTTTAAACTATGCACAAATGTTCTAATAAAACTGCAACAAATCTTAACACAAATGAGTAATTTAAATTGCAGAATTTTTGTCAAATATCACATACGATATAATGTAGTAACTATTCTTTAATGAAGGTAAGTTGAGAAGAATAACTAAACATTATTTATATATTAACAATGTAACTGTGTAGTTACATTAACTATGTATGTAAATAGAATATTACAAAAATTAATCATAAAATATTTACAGATTTTCAAGTTTGTCTAGTATAGTTGGAATAACTTAAACATGTATATTGAAATGTTTCTGACACAAATGATGGGAGGAGAAAAATCAACATTAAATACAACTTGAGACAAAATATTATATATATAATTAATATTATTTAATACTACAAATAAAAAAATCTTTTTCAACCTAAATAAAAACATGATAGTAAATAATCAAGCCCATTTCTCAAACATGCTTATCATGTTATGAACTTTAACACACACTGAAAATTTTCATTGATAAATACAATGAAAACAAAGTGCTATTTAACTGCACAAAGCATTGAATATAGAAATATCAAAACTATTCTGTTACTATTAACATTATTAATGAGCCTTAAAATATACATAAATTAAAATGGCAAACATACAGAAGATATATCAATACATACATTAAAATGTAAAGACAGAAAAATTTCAATAAAGCAATCTGACTAGATGTATCACGATTTATTTAAATAATAAATATAATAATAAAATATACATAGTGCCTAAAAAGCTTATAACTGAAACAGCTATACAATGTAATAATTAAGATATGCAACATTTGAAATAAAATATACAGTATATTAAAGAAAGTATTCTTAAAAATATATACATATATATATAAATAAATAATTGTCTTATGTACAAAATTTAAAGCAAAAACAAATAAATATTACATGAAAAATAAAATATTATAAACTGAATAATATAAGCAATATCATAAATTTACACAAATATCATTAAATGTATTTTAGTAAAGGCACACATTTAAGATCAGGTGATACAAATTTGGAATAAACATAAATACTTAACTATTTACAACATTATAAATAAAACATATTTGCAGTTAGCAGTAATAGGAGAAAGACAACGTGCAATATTCAATCTCAAATTAAGCAGCTTTTTTGAGGGAGAGGGGTTAACTTATGATAATGATATTAATTAGCTTCTCCTTCATAAATGACAATTTCATTTCTTAATTCATTTAGTTCATTATATTCACTTTAGTTTATTTCTATTAAGCATTTAAAATAAAATTTAGTAAAAATAATTTATTCTTAATACAACAAATAAAAGATCTCTTTTCACTATACTACTATGGGAAAAAAAATTAAACAATCACATTTTAGCTTGATTTACTATATTAATCATTTCAATAATAACAGTAATAACAATACTATACAAAGAAACTTTAAAAAAAAATAATAAATTTTCTGCTAGAATTTTAATGTAATCTCACATTTTTATTTACACGACTGTATTATATAACATTCCACTTTAAATAATTTTGCACATTAATTAATGAAATATATTATCACACATGACAATTCCTAAGATTGCATAACATTATTTGACATTCCAAGAATAACAATGACAAGATAAATAGTTTTAGGGGCAGAGGAATATATATTATCAATACTTTTAAATGTGATGGTTGATTAAACAGATTACTATTCTGTAACAGCTACTGAGTACAATCTACTTACTTTGCTTGTTTTGTACTTTTAAAACTATTAATTTTCAGAAATGACTATTTCATGGATGACTAATGAAACTCCATACACAATTAAATATTACTTCTTATTTATATAGATGCGCGTGTGTGTATGTATTAAATAAATGCTTTATTGGGCATTAATTAAAATATTGTGATGATTGAACTTTATGTATTATTTAATATGTATAAAATTAATATCACTGCTAATCAAAATGAAGAATCCTCAAGCATAAAGACCAATCAAAATTTCAGCTCTCTATACTTTATTTATCTTACACATTTAGAAAATAAAATATTATAAACCTTTGTGATTTGCATTTATCCTTAAAAATGCTTTACATGATTATGAATTAAAATTGCATACTTCTACATAAATAGAAATAATGTTTTAATATGTTGTTATGATTACAACAATTTATCTATTGGCAACAATTTATCTAAACTAAGGATAAAAAAAAACTAAGATACTTTTATTCCTACTTAGCACAGGGTTAGTAAAGTCCCCATTCACCCATGAATATAATATTTAATCCAAAACAACTGGTAAATTAATCACAAATAACTAATTATTACATCATAAGCAATTATAATATAAAGTAATTTGTGTCATCCCACAGAATAGAGAAATGCAATCTATTGTTGCAATCTATTGGCATTGTACCCTTTGTTACCCTTTTAATTAACAGTTTTCATTTAAATGCAGCAAATATATAATATTTAGTATTTGTATGTCATACATTGCAGATTTTGTATTTTTTCTCCCCCTTCAATAGAATTTATGAATCTTCAAATATGATACCTTAAAACAAGGTATATTATTTTCATAATTGCAAAATATTGAGCAATCATAGGGTAGTGCTGCCATTTAGAATCAAAAGAAAACACTAGAAACTCAAGATTAGAACTTTTGGTGTAGAAAAATTATAATTTTTTCGGAGGTTAAAAAATTGACAAACATCCGGTACATTTTTTTAACCGGTGCCCTTCAAAGGGTTAAAAAAGAAGTAAAGTGTAAGAATGGTCGATACTCGGATTATCTGCAATTCCATCAAAAAGTCACAAACTCGTTGCCGACAATGGAGAATATTTTTATTTACACGACTGTATTATATAACATTCCACTTTAAATAATTTTGCACATTAATTAATGAAATATATTATCACACATGACAATTCCTAAGATTGCATAACATTATTTGACATTCCAAGAATAACAATGACAAGATAAATAGTTTTAGGGGCAGAGGAATATATATTATCAATACTTTTAAATGTGATGGTTGATTAAACAGATTACTATTCTGTAACAGCTACTGAGTACAATCTACTTACTTTGCTTGTTTTGTACTTTTAAAACTATTAATTTTCAGAAATGACTATTTCATGGATGACTAATGAAACTCCATACACAATTAAATATTACTTCTTATTTATATAGATGCGCGTGTGTGTATGTATTAAATAAATGCTTTATTGGGCATTAATTAAAATATTGTGATGATTGAACTTTATGTATTATTTAATATGTATAAAATTAATATCACTGCTAATCAAAATGAAGAATCCTCAAGCATAAAGACCAATCAAAATTTCAGCTCTCTATACTTTATTTATCTTACACATTTAGAAAATAAAATATTATAAACCTTTGTGATTTGCATTTATCCTTAAAAATGCTTTACATGATTATGAATTAAAATTGCATACTTCTACATAAATAGAAATAATGTTTTAATATGTTGTTATGATTACAACAATTTATCTATTGGCAGTACTTATAAGTTATTACTCATATAAAAATTCCATATGATGTGTATCTTCATGACCTACATCCTCTCCTGACAACATTGCTTATACTACGGGAAAAAATTACTTTGAAGGATTATTAAAATTTATTTCTCACTCACAGATCACTGACTTCTCTAATAAATCCCAACAGAATTTTCAAATTTTCATTAATTTTGCCTGGTCATATTGCTGTTGGCACATCTTTGTATGATTTCCAAAAGCAAATCCCATATAATTATTAGGCAATAAAAGAACTGCTTGTCATACATAAGGCAACACTATAACATAAAAGTAAATCCTACATCATGAAGTATAAATTTAAATTATATACACTGTTTTGCTTACAAGTTTATAGCATCCTATTGCACATACCACTGATTACATCTTTGCAAAATTATAGTAATTGAAATTAGTATCTCACTAAGATAATTAATACACAATTATTTCAAACAATACTCCTTGACATGATACTCTAATTCCAATAAAAAAGTTTTTGATAGCAGAGGAACAAAGGCTTTTGAAGTTAATAGAAAAATGGAATACAGTTATATTATGAACTATGTTTTATAAACCTCTTTTATATTTCTAAAATTAATTCATTGGTGTACAATACATACATAAGTCATACTTGCTAACAACCAATAAACTACAAAGCATAGCTTTTAAGTATTTTTCCATCTTTGGCCTCAAGAGTCAGCTTTTATTTATACTCAGATTATACTAATATGTTCATCATATTCAATCTTAATGACAGATACCATGAGATGGCCTGCTTAATTTTATATAGGAAAAGAATAACTTTTAGAAATTCATTTGAAAATATGTCAATAGTATAAACATTGATATTGCTAAATAGAGTTCAGAACAATTTTATAATATTTTTTCATCAAGTGCCCTCAAAATAAAGAATTTACACATTTTAATACTAACTAAAAGTAAATAAATACAAGACTTCCAGAGATGTTCTTCATTTATGGGGGAAAAGGGAGGGAATTAAAAATAAAAGTAATTATTCACAAATTTAATTCAGTTTTTTTAAATCATACATACAAATTAAATTCTATATGTAATTTTTCAATACATTTCAAATGATAATATAATATGTATCTATGATGAAAAGGTATTTTAATTTATATGTTTTCATTCTATACAATGTTATCATAGCAAGAATTTCATACCCTGTAATACATACAGTATTTATATAGATCATAAAAAGTCAATATACAGTAGATACAACTTTTAATATACTCCATTTCTAAGCAAAAAATGATATTGATTAATAGCAGAAATTTTTTTAATATGCTAAAATTCAACATTTTTTTAATGAATATGATATAGCTTTTTTTTAGCTTTAAAAATAACTTTACCCGGACACTAGATTTATTAATCAGAGTTTGAAATTACCTGACAGCACACATCACAGAAGAATTAATCACCGGTATTCTTCACAGAGAGATCACAAAGCCTTTGATAATCATGAATAAAATTTAAGTTATTTTTATTATACAATTTTTTCATCTGAAGACTTAATTAAGTGCAAAAAATTTTAATCAGTTTCAAATGATACAGAAAAATATTCTTGTGCCATTTGTGGAAGATACATATTTATGCATTTTAAATGAGTTTTCATTATTTAAAAGTAAAATAAAAATTACATATTAATTAAGAAATTATCATAATTCTTAAAGCACAGTTATTTAAGGTACAAATATGTTTCAAATACATCCCCATAACTAAATGCTACTGATTATTTTAATCACCTCCTCTTATTTGCAGTTCCTTAATTATAAACATAATAATTTTCAGAAAATAGTAGTAAAATTTTAATTAAATTCCTCATTTGAAAATTTTGTGTATTTAAAATATGAAATACATCAATATTTTAAAATAAATAAATTACTATAAATAATTTAATTTTAAACCCTTTAGATCTTCAATCATAAGTCACTTTCTTTATTCATTAGGCTAATACTTTTAACTTAATACTCAGTTATTATTATTATTATTATTATATTAATACTCAGTTTCTTTCCAAAAGATACAATGAATTTTTTATTAAAATTTTTTTATCATTTTACAAGCATATAAATACACAAAAAAAAACATGTAAAAATAATTAAAAAAATAAAAAAAGAAATTTGAAAAAGAATTCCGACAAATTGGATAAATAATAAATAAATAAATAAATAATGTTGAAAATCTAATTTTACTGATTTGTATGTATGCAATGCAAAACAGTTCATGCCGGTTAGAAACAAAATAAGTAGTATTTACTGTATATTGATTTATTAAAAAATATGTTTACAAATATGGAGATAAATATCTTAATAAAAACACTGAGGATATTTGAAATATTTTGTATTTTATACATTCATGCAGGCAAAAATGGTTTGCAAAAAGAGCAAATAACACCCAGAAGTATTTACATACTCCAGTTATGAGCAGGCACTAATGGTAAGTTTTTGTCTGAAACTCAGATACACTAAAGCAGGTAATTAGCTTAAGAGAGATGAATATTTCTTAACGAGGATACATATGGATTTACACATTAAGTATGGGAGAAAATATTTTCCTACAATGGTCTACATAACCAACATACAAGTAAATCTGTACCTTAGAAGCATTTAAACAAATGAACAAATAATTTCCACACATGAGGATATACTCTCTATCGCTAATTGTTCTATTTATATACATTTTCTTTTTTATTTATATGAACAATATTAACACAGTTAACTTTTTAGCATTCAAAATAGTTACCTCTGTGCAGTTATTATGTATGAAGCACTTAGGTTCATGCAATTTCACTAAAAATAGATTAGAATAAAACCGCAGCAGACAAGTTTTCAATTTATTTACATCTTGCTATGTAGAATGACATCATCCCCACAAAGTGTCTTCTACCAGTCCTTTTCCTTTGAAATGCATTATTTGCCATTTAAACTTGAAAAACAAACAAAAATGCTTTGTAACGAAACTGCTTTATTTCAGGAACAAATTTAATTGGATGGAGGTATTTTCTGAGAGCGCATAATCTTGGTTTTCTGAAAGAAAAGATAAATGAATTTATTAATATGCATTTATTTATTAGGTATACATTTGACAATACAATAATGGGAATGAATATCCCAAAATAACTAAAATGATAGCATTGCATGTGAGCATTTGGAAGTCATGAATGCACCATCAGACCTTACTAGCTTATGATTTGCAGTGGCTTCAATTTAAGCAGAATAACTTGCTTTTGGGGCTAATTTTATTTCTGCTTGTGGCACCCTGCAATTTTGCACTTTGCAACCACAAAGAACAAAGATACATAAGTTTTGCTTAAGTTGAGGAAAACTGCTGTTGAAACCACTGTTATGCTTTAACCCTTTGAGGGGCGGTATATAAAAGAATTTAATTTATGGTAAAATTTTGTATGAATTGCATCTTATGGACCCTAAGAACATAAAATTAAGGCTTAAAAAAAATCCAGAGTGAAATCCTGAATTTTGAGAGCCGGTATATATTTTATACCACTGCCCCTCTAGGACATTTTTTTCCCATGGAACTACCAAGAGTTGATATTTGTTTTTTAAATCTATTATTGAGTACTTTTGATGTGTGTCTATAAAAATGAGTGCTTGGTTATAGTTATGTAAATCTGAAATCGAAAACTTTTAAAATTTCACTAGAAATTTAAAATTTTAAAAATAAAATTTATATTTTTAGGAACTTTGATGATGCCACCCAGCTGAACATACTTATGTAAAATATGGGTAAAAAGCTTTTGAAAGTTATTTAAATTCAATACTATCATTTAATGAAAAAAGAAGTCCTCTTTTAGGCATTTTCTTATGATATTTCACTGCTCTAAAAAACTCAAATATTTGCCTTTATTTTTAACTGCGGAAGATAAATGTTTGCATCTAAAACTGACCTTATGTATTTGTCCCTTTCACCAACAATGAAGACTTATTTCGAAAACCTCTTACTTATATCCTAACCCTGGGAAAAAGTTTCTCTTGTATTCTCTTGTAATTCCTTCTGAAATTAACAAAGACATGGATACCATAACACATAAAAGCAAGCTTTCAAATCAGCATTTTTTCCATTTCTCTAGCAGGTGCAAAAGTGCACTCCTTTTTCCCATGTTTGTAAGTGAAATTTCCTTTTATCTGATCTTATCACTGCCCCATTGTGGAGATAGCTTGACCCCCGCACTACCAAATTAGCTATCAATCACCTCTTTTCATTTTTCCTGCATTCGAAGGTTTTGGAAAACACGAAGCAATGGGTGTCTTTCAGGACTAACATGCCACATTTAACCCCTACAATTGTATGATGTTTTGACGCCAGACAACAGTTTTGAAATCGATTTTTTTTTAAACTAAGGATAAAAAAAAACTAAGATACTTTTATTCCTACTTAGCACAGGGTTAGTAAAGTCCCCATTCACCCATGAATATAATATTTAATCCAAAACAACTGGTAAATTAATCACAAATAACTAATTATTACATCATAAGCAATTATAATATAAAGTAATTTGTGTCATCCCACAGAATAGAGAAATGCAATCTATTGTTGCAATCTATTGGCATTGTACCCTTTGTTACCCTTTTAATTAACAGTTTTCATTTAAATGCAGCAAATATATAATATTTAGTATTTGTATGTCATACATTGCAGATTTTGTATTTTTTCTCCCCCTTCAATAGAATTTATGAATCTTCAAATATGATACCTTAAAACAAGGTATATTATTTTCATAATTGCAAAATATTGAGCAATCATAGGGTAGTGCTGCCATTTAGAATCAAAAGAAAACACTAGAAACTCAAGATTAGAACTTTTGGTGTAGAAAAATTATAATTTTTTCGGAGGTTAAAAAATTGACAAACATCCGGTACATTTTTTTAACCGGTGCCCTTCAAAGGGTTAAAAAAGAAGTAAAGTGTAAGAATGGTCGATACTCGGATTATCTGCAATTCCATCAAAAAGTCACAAACTCGTTGCCGACAATGGAGAATATTTATTAACTTGTTGACTTTGGAATGTGTAGTAATGACCAGGGCCACTTCTGGCAAGGTATGCATCAGAATGGCCCACACACCAAGAGGGAAATTTTAGGGGTGCTAAATTCGGTCAGTATCCTATAAAGTGGAAGTGACTTGGTCAAGGACAAATATACTATTCAATAATTTTTTTGTCAAAAGGCAGTAAAAAAGGGCTTTTTTGTCCAAAAGACAAATTTGGAACTTTGTTACTTACTTCTGGACAAAGGCCTTTTTTAAAAGGCTTAGAAAGGTTTCATTTCAAAAGACAGGAAACAGGAATGCATTTTCACTCTCCTTTCAGCTGGGATTTCAAAGATAACTAATGATCTGTTGACACCTTTCATTTTAGGCAGTCACTTTCATTAATTTTCAGATAAGAGATTAGGAAGTACAAATGAAGTCTTCCAAGGTAACATTTCAATTCATTTCATTGTTCAGAAAACATAGGTTGAACTAAATGAGTAAGCCTGTATTTGTGGGTAATTGTTCTTGTTATCAAAATTGGTATTGTGAGACAAAAAAAAAACATTACAAATAAGAATGTATTACAAATTAATATTTAGGAAAATACATTAAATATTTTTCTGACTAAATTATGCTAATAGAAATGAACAAAATAACTGCATAAATCTGAAACTAGGATGCTGTCATGCTGAGAGTGCTGACACCACATCCGAATTAGACACTTATTATTAATTTATTTATTTATTTTACTTTTTGTATTTAATGTTCCCCACCTCCCCACTTATGGCGATGGCATTAGAAAAAGGGTATCCAGATTCCAATATAAAAAATGGTAACTGGAAAAGGATGCGGAAAAAAAAAAGAAAAATCTAAGCAGATCTTTGACAAAGTTTTTGAAGCTTAATTGTTCTACTTCAAATCCATCGCCATCAAATGCTGACCTTATTCCAAAGCCGTTGTTTATTGATAATCAGCAGCCATCCACTTCTTGGTGTGCATATTTTATTTAATTAATTAAATAATCACATAAATTATTTGGGATGCACAAAAAAACCTGCACGCACGCATTTTCCTCTAGAAACAGTTTTACTAATGACAATGATGAAGTTAAGCTTCAAATTAAGTTCTTTAATCCCTTAATTCTACAGGTAAATCCCATGCATATAAATGATGGATCATCTTGACATGCACATATATATTTTATTTATATTACTAACATGTAGCTTCCAACTATACCCTTTGGATTCTTAGACTTAATACCTTTATGATTACACTCAGCCACATAGAAATCAAAACTATTCTGAAGACAGAATGTCTAAAATGGCATCTAACAACTGGTGATAGTAATTTATAAGAGAGAGACACACTTGTTTGAATATCTTTATGTCCATTTTAAAAATGCATTCAGAGCTGCCTAGTTTTTTTTTTTTTTCCCCTTTAACATTTATTTAAAAAAATAAAACATTAAGATATTTGTTTACACTGTTGTTCTTACTTGTGTATGCATGCACTGCCCCCCCCATATACATGGTCTATTTCCATTTTAAAAAGAAAAGAAACACATATTTGCACAAACTTGGCATTACACACAAGCCATGATTACGATGATCTATGAACAAATGAAACTTCAAGAAATACTCTAATGTAATAAAAATAAAAGAAGGTAAACTCCACAGTTCTATTATGATTTGTTACTGCAAATTGATGTACTCAATGTAAAAAGAAATATTAATAAGACACCACTGAATTTCAAAAGTGAAAATCCACACATACTCAATCACATATATGCTACATACACAGCAGAGTTAACGCATAAATATTTTTTGGTAGCATGATGAGTTGCTACATTAATACTTTTGGAAATATGAGTGTTGCTGGATCAATATTGCTTTTCAGTATGGAGAGGCAGATAATTAGAAAGTACCAGATGGTTTTCCAAAGTCAAAAGTGGCATCCACTGATGGTAAAAATGAGGAAACCACAGAAAATGTGTGGCAGGGTACTAAAAGATTATTTCCCCAAAATAGACCAGATTTCTAAAGAAAGTCTTTTCATATGAAAATTTTTGGGCAAGAACAATATGGCACTCATGATACTTACTAAATCTTTAACCTATCAGTGTGACTTATTTTCTACACTGACTACCAAAAAGTATTTGGACACCTGTGATAGAAAAGAAAAACTAACTTTATTCAAAATCAATAGTTGGTAGAGCCTCCATGAGAGGTAATTACAGCATGGACCCTCCGTGGCATACTTTCCACAAGTCTTTGTATGACAGCTAATGGTATTTTCTTCGACTTGGCTTGGAGAAGACATAGAAGTTCCTTCACCGATTTTGCACGGGTAGTGCAGCCCTGAATTCGGTGATGCAACTCGTCCCCGAGGTTCTCGATAGGATTCAGGTCTGGACTCTGGGCAGGCCAGTACATTCGATGAACTCCATTGGCACCATACCAAGCCTTGGTTAACGTCGAAACATGACAACTGGCATTGGCGTCCTGAAAGTAACAGGGGTCCAACCCGTAAAATTGCCACAACGTAGGAAGCACACTGTCATCCAAAATAGTGCAGTAGGCATCGGAGTTGAGCTTACCATGAATGGGGACCAAGGGTCCCAGACACCCCCAGACCATAATTCCACCTCCGCCGAACTTGAATGTTGGCACAATGCATTCTGGCAGGAGACGTTCTCCAGGTAGACGCCAGACCCAGACTTTGCCATCCGAATGGTAAAGGGTGAACCTTGATTCGTCACTCCAAAGGACCCATTTCCACTGATCTACGGTCTAATTTCGATGTGCTTTGCACCACATTAACTGAGCAGCACAATTGGACTTTGTGATCAAAGGCTTATGAGCTGCAGCATGATTATGAAAACCAAGCAGATGTGCTTCCTTACGGATGGTATTCATTGAAACAATACTCCCGGATGCTTGTTGAAACTCCTCGCGGATGAGGGCCATCGGTTGGATGCGGTTCTTCCGAATTTCTCTGGACAGCACTCATCGGTCTCTATCTCCCAGTTTCATTGGTTTGCCGACAATCACTGCTCACCTTCCACTTCTTAATCACATAGGCCACTGTCGGCTTTGGGTACTTCAGATCGCTAGATATGTCCCTTAAGGATCGGCCACATTTGTGATACATGATAATTATACCTTTCTCGAAATCAGAGAATTCCGAACTGCGAGACCTCTTGCATGCGACTAAAGCCGATGCTGTTTCCTACACGATATATACCGGCAGAGTCCGTGACGTACTTTAGGACCACAGATATCGTCATTTGCATAGGTGTCCAAATACTTATTGGTAGTCAGTGTATAAGGTCTATTAGAAAGTTTTGTCTGATAATGTTATTTCAAGTTTCAACACACATGCAGGTGTTCATTTAAAATACATATGGCTATCTCTCTTTACCACTGCATTTATAAACATTTGCTCTTCTAAATTAACTGAAACAAAAGTGTCTCATATTGCTAAATGAGTGCAAACACAGCTACTGTAAAGTTAATTTGCAACACTGTATTTTGCACAAATTCCAACAAGGAAGGAATGCTACAGAAGCATATTGAAATATAGCAATAATTTTTGGCGGAGATGCAATTTTGGATAGAATGTGCAAGAGATGGTTTGAAAAATCTGAAACATATGATTTCGGTTTCAATGATAAGCCATGCTGTGGGAGGTCACTTTGATCGATGATCAACTATCAGATTATCAACTATAGCACATATAACTCTAACACCTAGTACTTGGTTGTGAACTGATCTCTAAATTTACATTTACTCAATTTAATATAGTGTATTCCACCTATGCACCAATGGAACACAAGAACATTCCATGACTCTCTGGCTAGACTAACAAGTGGCCACCTTAAATGTCTTTCCTTTGATAGTAGCAGAAAAATCCTCCCCCCCCCCAACTTGTAAAAAATGCTGTGACCATCCAGCTTCACCAGATCACATTCCGAGTTGCATCGGACTTTCTATGGGGGACTTAGCATTCAGTCCCCTTATTATTACAGATTTTTTGGTGATCAACAACCTTCTGGAGCTGATCTGACATATATTAGATCTTTCAAGGATAAGCAACAACAACATTTATTAAAGGCGCATTAAGCTCTGTGTCCAAAAGCAGATTTTAATATTCACTTCCACATGAACTTTTATAATGATCTGGTACAACGGTAATCTTTATAATACTGATCTACGTGGCAGTATCAATGGCAGCATTTAATACTTTACTATCACATTCTGCTTGTAATATAATTAAAGAATCAGAATGACTATTAATTTTGCCGAACATATACTTCAAACTTATTGAAGCATCAGTTGATATATTTGCTGTGTGTAAATGATTTTTTTGTTTTACTACATTATTTATTGATTTCCAAATTTTGCTTTTCAGAATTACGAAATATGTGTGATGAGGTTTACTGCATAATTTACAACAAATTTTTATTCTGCAAGCTTTTACTATATGCCTCTTGCTGAAGCACTTGTAACACCTGACCTATTCTTTTAATTTTTCTCTTTTCAAGCCTATGTCAATATCTGAACACTTTACTGCTTTGTGTGTTAGTGACTCATACATAAACATGTTTCAGACACTGATGATACAGTGAAAGGCTTTTCACTAGTCAGTTATTTATACTTGCAATGCTGCTGATAACAATCTACATCTGTTTGTGATGGCTTGTTGGGACTAAACTGAAACTTTTTACTTCCATCCCGTTTTCTCCATTAAATACATGTGCTCTCTCTCAAGCTGGCAACTCTTTTTTGAGGAAGTCTAGAAATTTATTTATATCAAAACGTCTCATCATTATTCCTACGACTATATTACAATCCTAAATATGCTGGAATTACTCTAGATAAAACTGGAATCAACATATTGTTGTAAGTTTCAGGATTAATAAACCTGGATTTCTGAAGTGTCATATAACTTTCTTAATTTTACAATGTAATTTGTTTGGTAAACAGGACAGAGATTTACGAACTTTTGCATATGTGCATCATCTCTTCCAAATCTAGTATTTAAATTTTGTATAGCTGCATTGTAATTTCCTTCAGATATTGTAAGCCCTTCTGTAACAGTGGTAGCAATTGCACTTAAGTAGGGTTTTAAATAATTAAATTTTTCTACTTTCCAAAAGATAATATTGTCATATATTGCAATTTTAAATGAATTACAAAAATTTATTCACCGACTGACGTCACTATAAAATTAAGAAATTTCTAATTTAGGAAAGTGAACTCAATGATTTTGACTCTTGCATTCAGTTGACCTAATGTCCGAGTTTGTTTTATGTTGCTTCAGACAGGATTTTAAATAGCTATTTACTCTAGCTTTACATATAATTATTTCATCTCCATAATTTGTAGAACTTTCAATTTCTGTTTCAAGTTTCTTTTCATCGTCGTTTAAAAACTAAGCTTCATCTAAATTATACAGTTCTTTTTAAATTAATAATTTTAAAGAATATTTTAGTAAATTTTCAGTATTAATATTATTTTTTGACCTAATATCTGAATTTGTTTTGTGTAGTTCCAGACTGCATTTTAAATATCTATTCTAGATTTATATATAATTATTTTATTCTTATAATTCACAGAACTTTCAGTTTCAAGTTTCTTTTCATCATCTAAAAAAGATTAAACTTCCTCATCTAAATTATACAGTTCTTTTTCTTTTCAAATTAATAATGCTAAAGAAAGTTTTATTAAATTTTCAGTATCAATATTATCTTATATCATCATTTACTTTGCTTATGATGTTAGTTATTGATGTTCTGAAAACTATACCCTTTTTAATAAGCATTCCTATTTTATCCATTTTAATATAAACAATGTAAAACTCTTACCTTTAGAAGTCTTCGTACACTTTACAATACAATTGAAAGGTAAGGTTAATCCAAATCCCCCCCTTTTTTTTGATTCATGATACATAGAACTTGATGTTTCATTTTTTTTTTTTAACTATTATTCTGTTTCAATATTCTGAAACAGTTGTGACCTATGATTTTGGATTCTTTTTGTCCCTTATTTGGCATCATTCATAAACTTGTAGTTTTTTAATGTTTTTTTTTTCATAGCAACACAACAAAATAGTAATCTGGGAGTAGTGTATTAACAAAATAGTTAATACACTACTCCCAGATCTCTTGTTAAAGCTTCCTTTTTTTTCCTTAAATCATTCAATGCATCCTGCATGACTCATTCTGCTATTTTTCTCTGCATCTTGCTGCGGCTGGTGTCCTCCTTATTTTTTTGAAGGCAAAAGATTCAAAACTGAAGCAGAAGTCAGCCAAATACTACTTAAGTTCTTTGCCTCTAAGGACAAGTTAATTTTCAAAAAATGGTATCTACAAATTACCAATGCACTGGCAAGAGGTCATAAGTAACAGTGGAAACTATACTATATGATAAATATTATTAAAGGTACGAACAATGAATTATATTTCTTTTCCCTTTCCAAACAGATACAATTTTCCAACAGAACTTATATTTCAATGGAAAAAGATAGCTGTCAAAAAATAATCAAATGGGATGGAAAAAAATACAAGGCATGACTGAATAAAATCAAGAATTTCAGAACTGTTATCATATTTCCAGTAGTGGGAAAAGTTTATTCATGAGGGTGGAGAATACTTTGAAGAGGACTCAAATACATAAGTGCTTGTGTATTCATAAACAATGTGCAACTGTTAAATTAGAATAAAATATATAAATTTGATATATTTTCATAAAAACAATTTTGAATATTTTGGGGTGCACTCTCATAAATAAGATATTCAGTAAAAAATTATTCATTTATGAGTAACTGAAAAAATCCAAAGGGTCAAGTAACCATATAGATAAAACAATAACACAAATATGACATGGGAATTCAACATCCCAAAAGAACTCCACATAAAAATACTGATACGCTTTCAAGAAGACCTTGTGCAGAAAAGTGCAAATATCATTTCAAAGCCAAAAATATGACTTTGAATTCCTAGTGATCAGGTAAGTCAATAAATGTTCCAATCTCTAGAACAACAAAGAACTGAAAAAGGTCCAAATTGAAGATCCTGACTTTAGACAATAAATGAAAAAATGAGTGAAAATCCTAACTAGCAAGAACTGATGCCTCATAATCCAACAATGAAAAGGTACTGCACTTTACAATATTCCCTTCATCTGCAAGATAGAATTTTCTGCTTCAAAGGGGAAGACAAAAATGAAAAGAGTTTCATATTTTGGCATAATAAAGATACTCTATACAGTGACAAAGCCAAAGCAGATGTGGAAAACTGGTGCAAATCCTGTGATAAGTGTCCTGCTTGAAATGGTGTTTATATATATATATGCACACAAAGGCAAAAACAATGCTATGATGTGTTTCCAAGAAGTGCTTCATTATATTTAAGAATTATAGCAAATACAAATGGCTATAAAACTGTAGGCAATTCTTTGTGTTTAATTAAGCCTTTATAAATTCACAGTTCTTTAAAGGATAACATATGGCAATGGGCCCTAAAAGAAAGCAGAGAGATCAACAAACATTAATGAAAAAATTATGCTAATCTGAAAGTTATTGTGAACTATGTAAAATGAGCGATCATGCATTTTCTTTTAAATTTTTATCCACTGACTGCATTTAGATTTTAGGATTTGAGGTATAAAATGGTGATTTTCTTGAGTCAAACTGAGAGAATTCCTAAATAAGTTTTAGAATAAATACACTAGTTTCTTTCATAAACAATGATTCAAGGCAATTACTATAAAACAGCTATTTAATTTTTTTTATTTAAAATATATATTCTAATCACATTTAAACATACACACATATTTCTTCTTAATCATATATATAAAATGAAATAATGTTCTTTGACATAAAAAAATTTTCCTGCTATGGTCTGACATTATTACTTACATAAAGTTATAAACAAGCACTAGTAAATATAGTCTTTTTTTATGCAGCTGCACTTATTGCATAAAAACATAATATATGATCAGAAAATCTTATCACAATAAAAATGTATATCGCATATTTTTTAATTGTTTGTTTATTTCTACTAAAAATTTGTATTACAAAACTATGATTTGTACTAATGAAATGAACATAAATTTACACTATTTATGTTCTTATCACCTAAAAAAAAAACTCTTTTAATCCTCCGAGCGTTACGGGTTTAGCTCTGAAATTTCGAATTTCCTCAAAATGTCATGAATAAGTGGTATTTTCTTGATTTTAATTAAAAAATGACTCTCTCATTTTGTACCTTGATTTCTTTTCTTCCAATATATATCCAAACCGAAATCAGATACATTAAAAGATAGCAGAAATTTTCATGCGTAATGAATATAAAAGGCAGCCTTTTATACGGAATAATCCAGCTGTAACACTGAGAGGGTTAAGAGGTTTGTATATTGTAGAAATATAATTGGAAATTTTGTTTATGAAAAATTTAAGTATAGAATACTGATATAAGATACACAATTTAAAACCTGTTATTTAAATTATCACACAATACATACAGGATACCCATCTGCATTACTTTAAATTTCCTTCAATAAAAATAATAATAAAACATTAAAGAATTTGAAAATCTTCAGCAGTTCTCATACAAAGAAGTATTATTTATGATATTAATATTTGCTTACCTGATATTCTTCTTCAGTATCCAAGATTCCATCAACATAAACTAACTGATACTGACGAGCTTTTAATGCTGATAGGGGGCGACGTATAAGTCTCATTGCATTTGAATTTAATGCAGTACTGTTGAATTGCTCCATTTGAGATTTACTATGACTAGGATCAAAAACTAAAAGCTGCAAATTTCCATCTCGTAATTCTTCTAAGCCAATTATTGTTCTACTGTGGCCTAGAGATTTTTAGGAAATTATATAACTTTCAAAATAAAATGATACTTAAAAATAATAAACTCAGCAGAGTTAAAATTTAATACAATAATTAATTGTAATATATAGATTACCATATATTCCCAAACATAAGCTGAGATGTAAGATTTTGCTGCTAAAATTCAGTCGAAATTAAAACCCCATGTAAAAGCCAAATTTAAAATTGCTTTACAAATACATTTACAAATCTGAGTAAAAGAAAATTTTATTGACTTTTTTTTATTATTATTTCAGCAAAATCGCTTTTCAGTTACAGAACATTACCATTTTCTTGAGCTGCTGTCATAACTAAGAGGCCAAAAGTTGCTATACATAGCAAAAAGTTCAAATAATTGGTAATTTAATTTAGCTAGACTTATGACACGAACTAAAAGTGAATGTCATGTCCCCATCCATATGAAAAGTTGGCCAGAAACCACATTCCTGACATTCAAAAAAATTTTGCATCAGTAATGCTATGGGCAGAAGTGAAGAAGATATTACATACAAGCTACATAATGATGCCTTATTTGATATCATCATCTTCACTTCTGCTGATACATTTATGGTGAAATGGGGAACATTGCCATTAACCCAGACTAGAATTGGGTACAATTAAATTACTATGTAATTGATTAATACATGAATTAAAATGTAATTGCAAATATAAATAATTCAATTCCTATTACAATTACTTGTTATTACAATGTAATTGCAATTGCAATTACAATCAAATGCAATGTAAATGAAATGTAAATGTAATTGCAGTTGATTCAATTATAATTAATTCAATTACAACATAATTTTAATTGCATGATTCGTAATTACAATTGCATTAAAATAAAACTTACAGTAAAATTATAGCCACAGTTTTAACTATACTGCATATGTACATTAACTAAAATTCTAATGCAATTACAAATAAATTTGTTAGTACTTATGGTTTATTACACCTTGAGGGATGCGTATTATTTTTACTTACGATATAAAATATTCTTGTCGGGAAAATAAAATCTGAAGACACGATTATGCCTCTAAAATTGATTGATGAAATGAACATAAATAATCTAGAAGCAAGTGCAAAATATAAAATCTTAATTAAATCCTGCGCAAACAAGTACAGCAGTTTCTTGAGCATTGTCAATCCGCAGAGGATAAGATCTTTAATTTATCTTTAAAATTTTAGCTATCTTTTATTAAATGAACAAAGCTGATGATTTATTGTAGATAATTTTATCCTTAAAAGTACAACTAATGCAGCTACAGTTGCAGTTATAATATAATGGCATTCAGAATTACAATATAACTACATATGCAATTTAATTTTTAGGCTAGCAGTAATTGAGTGATTAAGACTTTTTTTAATAGTGGTAGATCGATTCAGGTTTGAATTTCAGTGAACAATTCAGATATTTGGGTATCTTCACGGTTTTCATTCCATGACTACATACCAGTTTCCCTTAGAAAGTACACCATGAAGAACATCCTTACCATCATATGCTTTATTGCACGGATTTAAATAAAGAATTAACTAGTATTTTTGCATAACAAATGTACACATATTTATTTCTATCTGAAATATGTCTTGCATGCTTTGTATCTAATAAAAGCCTAATTAATCGTTAATAATCAATACTAGAAGTTGCAGATCACAGCTCACATATTATTTAAACAGGATGATCTCAAATTATCAAAAAAAAAAAAAAAAAAAAAAAAAAAGGCCAGCAACTGTCATCTTCAGAGACTTCTTAATAATATTAAACTTGTTTATTTTTACCAGAGGCTATGAAAAATAATTCAGGCCAGTGCATCCACTTGTAAAAAAATAAAGTATTTTAAATATTTATTGAATATACAGGTTATATTTAATAAAGGCTAATTATGTAGTTAATAATATTACTGTAAGCTGAACTTCACTCAATAATTATGCAGGATTGTCTCAGATTGAAAATAATTATGTTTTCCTGCTGGCAATTCTCATCTTTAGACACTTCTTTTTAATTATATTATGCTTGTTCATTTTTATATGAAGCTATGGATACTAGTTCGAGCAAGTGCATCCACCAATAACAAATAAAATGTTTTATCTATTTATTGAAAATATTGGTTATATTTAATAAAAATCTGGTTCATATTTAATATCATTACTGCAGGTTGGAGTTCACTCAATAATTATGCAGAATGGTCTTGAACAGAAAGCATTTCAGTTTTTCTGCCTGCAACTGTTATTTTCAGATACTTCTTTTTAATAATATTATGCTTGTTTATTTCTACCTAAAGGTATGGAAACCAGATCATGTAGATGCATCTACCAATAAAACATTATGTTTTAACTATTTACTGACACTATTGATGATATTTAATAAAAGCCTATTTTATAGTTGCAATTGCAAGTTGGAGTTCACTCAATAATTTTGCAAGATGGTCTCAGATAGAATATAAGGCAATTTTTCTGCATTCAGCATCCACTAGTGGCCAAGCAGCAAGATTACTAACATTATAATTTTGACCCTGGTTTGAATCTTGGCAAATGGGCTGGTGGGGATAGACCTTTTTGTGGTTATTCCCATATTAATGCAAGACACTGCCGGTTTCGCTTAGAAAGTCCTCCACAAAAGTATCTCTCTGTCCTTACGCGAACAGCCTTTGTGTGCTTTCCCATAATCTATATAACCTAACCTTCCACTGGAACAATCATTTACGGACACTTAAAAATTATGCTTGTTAATTTTTACTCGAAGCTCTGGAAAATAGATCATACAGAAGAAATCACAACTACAAGTTAACATTGTTTTTAATATTAATTTATTGAAAATATGTGTTACATTTAACAACAAATTAATGTGCACTCAATATCTTCTAGTAACTGCAAATTGTGAAAGCTGGCTACTATTGAACCATGAAAGTTAGTGGAGAAAGTTACACCAACTGTTCCTACGGTACTCTGAAGGAACTGACACCTCTTTATTTAATAAACAATCAGTATTCAACCCATTTCGTTTTTATGCTTCCTAAAAAGGGTTTCTATCGATTTCTGCCATTTTATTAGTCCCTTCAATTTTACCAAAAGCTCTGTTTAGAAAACATGAATACAAATTTTCTAAAATACATGAGTACAAACTTCCAAACTATTGTTACTTTGTTGGCCATATTCAGCTGACCACATTATGTCTATTAACACAGTTTTTTTTTTTTTTTTAAGGATCACATAACTTTGAAAATAATCCACTTTTTGATGACCTAAATTTCAATCATTTCTTTCAAAATGAACAAAAAAGTATAGGAATAACAGTTAATTTATATCCTTGTTCATAAAACCAAAAGATGTTTTATTGAGAAACAATTGAGTCTACATCATATGAAAGTGCTGATCAGTCCGACTCATCAATAACTGGTGCTAAATCATGCTGCTTGGTGACAGCTTGACAGTCGATGACATAAAACATAAGTACCATTTATATCCTTGTTCATAAAACCAAAAGATGTTTTATTGAGAAACAATTGAGTCTACATCATATGAAAGCAAAGATGTTATGAATGTGCTGATCAGTCCGACTCATCAATAACTGGTGCTAAATCACGCTGCTTGGTGACAGTTTGACAGTCGATTACATAAAACATAAGTACCATAATAACCATTGAATTTAACATTAAACTAATAAATGTTCCTTACACAAACAATTGACAGCTATATAAAGTTCAAATTAAGCATAAGACAAATAGAGATGATACTAGTTAGCAGAATAGGCTCAGCAAAACATTTACTGTAAAATTCCTTGATACATTTGGTAAATACACTCTTAGATAAAAAAAAAAAAAATGACGCACCGAGAAGATATAAAGCAAATTGGACACAAATTGATATACATACAGGTTTCGACGGAAAATGCAAAATTTTACATTTTGGCTGCAATGAATGAACAGTTGTCACTACAGCGCATCTCATCTGTGCAACTGGCGGGATATTTAAGATGAGAAATTACGATTCCAGGTCATAAATTTTTCACGAATTTCATTACATGTACTCTGGTAGACAGTAACTATGCTTCGCATACAGGTGAGCGAACGATATGCGCAGATGTCAGAATTTGAGAGAGGTCGTGTAGTTGGGCTCAAAGAAGCCGGTTGGTCTTATCGGCGAATAGCTCGACATTTGAGCAAGAGCGATGCCACTACTAGACGATGTTGGCAGGAATGGGTGAACCATGGCCGCACACAGTATCAAAAAGGAAGCGGTAGGCCTAGAGAAACGACAGAACGTGAAGACCGAACAACTGTCAGAGCGGCACTCACAGCCATAGATGCATAATTATCATCGATTGTACATGCAACTAGTGCTACAGTGATCACAAGGAGCATTCATAGATGGCTCACAGAAAGGAGGCTGAAGTCACGGCATCCCTTGCACCGTTCTACCATTGACCTCTGTACAACGTCAAGCTCGTTTGCAGTGGTGTCCGGCTCATTCGCATTGGAATGTCACTGGCTGGATAAGAATAGTCTTCCGTGATGAGTCCCACTTTGAACTGAGCTCCGATGACCAGCGAAGGCGAGTTTGGAGACGCCCCGGACAGCGGTGTGATACCAACCTGACTGTCTTACGGCAGATAGGCCGACAACCAGGAGTGATGATCTGGGGTGCCATTTCATTTCATGGTAGGACCGCTTTGGTTGTCATCCATCGCAACCTTATAGCACAGCGGTACATTGATGAAGTTCTAAGGCCCGTTGTGTTGCCCTTCATGTCACGCCACCCTGGGCTTACATTTCAGTAAGATAATGCCCGCCCCCACACTGCACATGTTTCTACTGCTTGCCGAACATTACTTTGGCCAGGAAGGTCACCGGATCTCTCTCCTATTGAGCACGTTTAGAGCATTATGGGCAGGGCTCTCCAAACAGCTTGGGATGTTGAAGATCTAACGCGCCAGTTGGACAGAATTCGGCATGATATCCCTCAGGAGGACATCCGCAACCTCTATCAATCCATGCCATGCCGAATAACTGCTTGCATAATGGCCAGAGGTGGACAAACGCGTTACTGACGTTTTGAAGCTCTATCACTTCAATAAATCAGCCAATTTTTCTCAAACTGTAATCATTTGTTTTTCTGTACATGTACATCACTTCTACCGATTTTCGTTCCTTTCGGATAACTCCTTCTTGGTGCGTCATTTTTTTTGTCTAAGATTGTACAATAAATAAATGAAATTGACTTTCTAAAAAATTAGCTTGATCAAACATCTGTACACATAGAATCCCCACCCCCCCCCAAAAAATTAAAACTAATATTTACCATGATGTTGCAAATATACTGGAGGTTTAAATTCATCTTCACTAGTAAAATATTCTTTTACCCATGCAAACATTTCTGGGTGAGTGCCATTTGGTCCAGTAGGTTGATGACAATCAATAAGGCGACCCCTAAAATAGAAAATTTCCACTTTACTGACAAAGCAAATATATTTAAAAATGAGATGAAAATATATTACCCGTAAACTTCATAATTACATGCATTTATTTCTCACAGAATGTTATTTTTTATTGTTAAATAAAATACTTTAAACTTTCAAAGTTTTAAGGATAGGAATAGTTACTACTGCAATGCGGCAAATGACAGTAAATATTTTATGGCTTAAGCTCTCAAAGTATAACTGTAAATAGCATGTAAGGTATATTTTAATTTTATAACAGTTATTTTACGTTGATGTATCTTACCTAGCTTCAACTTATAACACCCTGCCAGACTGAGTTTTTAGAATAGTGTTAAATGCAAATGAGAATGAGAATAGTATTTAAGTCAAGTTCAACACACTTCAACAGAGAGAGTGAGGATTCCTGAGTAGCGCCTGCTTGCCTTTGAGTTATGTCTCCCTAAGCTGTTACTACACCTGGCTGTATTACGTGCCTTTTGATAGTTCGCTGGCTAATTTAATATTACGGGCCAACTACTTTAGAATTGTGTTAGCTTCAGTGAAATATCTTCAGTTAGTCATTAGTCCTTATTTCTACATTTTAAGCCCAAGTGGAGGTCTTGTTGTATGCCCAAAGAAAGGGGCCAACTGTTGATCTTATTTTGAGCAAATAATTAACCCTTTTTGAGCTTACGTTTCTGTTCTTGGACTTAGCGATTATTCGCTTAACCATTCACTAGGTTCCTCATCACTTAATTTGACATAATAAAAGTGAGGAATCCTAAAAGCAAATTATATATGAGCACCTTATACTTTTTATTAGACCAATTACAGTTTCACAGAATCATTTTATAATTCAAACTAAGGCTTGCAGAGACTTCAAAATACTCACTTACAAAATAGTAGATTACTGTTTAATATCATATGATATGTAAATTAATATCATAAAATATATAAATAATACACAAGATGAATCAGAATTAAAATTTTGGGTCCAGTATGTAAAAATAAATATACATAACTGCTAATTAACTATTTTTAAATAATCATATATATTTAATTATTTTAATCTTATTACCTTCTTCTTTAACTTTTTTTTTTCTTACACTTCCCTCCACAGCAACTATGTGCACATGGGTTGTAATTCACAGCTATATATAATACTTGGATTGCTAAATGTTTGATATGCACTAGTTCAGATTTCAACTATTACTTCAAATTTCTCCTTTAAGTTAAAAATTATTCTCAAGTAATTATACTATTTTATAACAGAACATAATAGTTTTTATTAATAATTAATTTTTATAATTATTAATTAAAAAATCAATACGTATTTAGTGTTTATTAGGTTAAAATGATTGAACAGTTAATCATTAGGTATACTTAATTATTATTATTTCATTATCAAATTGATTAAATTGACTTGATTATTAACATTTAAATTTCTGAATAAAATATTAATAACTTTAAACTACTTAATTATTAATAAAACTGGGTACTTACGGAAAATCCCATTGACCACAAGACACGGCGCTAATCGTGCCAAACAAAAAAAAAACCCATTTACTTAAGTACAAGAAAAAACATTCCATTCTTATTTTTCTTTCAAATTTATTATATTATCATTTATTTATATTTAGTTTTTCATTAAAAATTTCAATTATTTTTTCCATAATATCACCATATCGTGGCCATTAACACATTTTTTTAGGCCGGTAAGATTCCATAACTTTGGAAATATTCAACAGCATGCTCTTGTGTAGTAGGCAGGTCCCAAATTTTAATAATTTTTTCTCCCGAAAATTCGTGATAGAGGGAAAAAAAAGGAGTCTTTACTCAAGAATAATAACTAACATGTGTAATCAAGGTTACACCAGCATGTTTGAAGAAAACTTTTCTATTTTTGGCGAAAAATCGCATAGTTTGCCGTTTTTTCTTTAATACACAAAAATGGTCAACAGGATTTTCCGTAAGTACCTAAAACTGTAAATATTACTTTAAAAAGAATACAAAATTTATGCTTTTATTTATCCTTATTTACACCACCTAAATGTAAATACTGTTTTTCCCTCTGAATTTAAAAATATTTATATTTAATGAAAATAATTATTATAAACACATATTCATAATTAAAACAATTATTATGAAATGTTTTAAATACTTACCAATACAAAAAAAGAAATTTCAACTAAATTTTACAGTAATAAAATCTGCATAATATTTTGCAAGGTATATTAAACTATAGATTTAAAAAAAATAAATTATTTTATTTAAAATTAAAGGGAATTGCATATGATATATTAAGGTTTTAGATTGAAAAATATCCCTTTAGTGCATTATCTGAAAATATTTAATTTCATGTTAATTTTTCTACTTTTTGAAAAATGTACATTATAATCTGTGATATGGATTTTTGATGAATGCATAACTGAATAAATTTATACATCTCCTAGTTTTGATCAAAATATATCTATACATCTTTCCTAGTTTTTGATCAAAATGAATAAAAACTAATACATATATATTTTGAATAATTCTAACCTGATACGAAATGATGAAAGGAATGTCACAACCTCAGTTGCTCCAATCCATTTCCTAGTATTGATTAGTCTACCACCTAGCTGTTCACAACCAGCAGGATCAAATCCTTGTCTCCATGCAGTTTCAATAAGCTCTTGAAGCTTGGACACAGAAGGTATGGCAAATCTACCTATATTAAAAAATATGAACAGTATTTTATATCAGATTTTAATATTACTGATCTTTCTTTAAACAGTACAAACACAGAAAATGTTATTTGTAAAATTAGTGACATATTAATACATTTAGTATCAAATATTTAAATTCAGAGTACAGTTTAAATGCTCAAGATTAAAAGTTTCTAATTCCTGTCACTTAAAAGCACTTTCAATGACAAATTGAAAAATCTGATATAGGCAACACACGATTTCCCGCACATACCAAGCTAAGATATGAAAATGGCTGAATCCAAATGAACTTTAAGTAAACAATCATGTCCAGTTGATCACTTGTACATAAAATCTAATTTGCTTATAAATTTTATGGCTCAAGGATAATTATAAACACTATTCATTTTTAATTATTCTATTCTTCCATACAATGGACAATGATAACTCTACATGATCACATACACATTCATTCTCTGGCTTTGATTTGAAAATATCACACTGATCTTAGTATATCCTCTAGTCATAAAGTGTTTTTGATTCACAAATCATAAAATTTTTAAAAGCAGCATACTTTTAAAATTCCTAACAGAGCCTTAAGTGTTGCCATGCATTTCTTTTTGCATTTGCTAAATCATTTATATCTGCTACACTACTTTCTTAAAAATAATACATAGAGATAACATTTGGTGGCAGCATCCTTTGCTTTGAAAAGTGGTTTGACACAAAAGTGAAATGAACACAAAATTGAGGATTGAGGCTAATACATTTACATTTAATTGCTTCATAACGAGAGCTTGTCATCACAGTGAGTTTATTCTCATCACATTTAGCATAATTCCAAGAAAACATTTAATGCTTACAAATAAGTTGTTCCAATCATGTACCTATTTACAACCCAAATTTCAGAACTTTTGGATTATTTAATAATATATATTTCTTACAGAAGTCTGTTCAGAGCTACAAATGAAGTACCACTTCTAGTTTATCAATTTTAGCTCAAATCTAATGTTATTTCTACTGCTAACCCAAATTTCAGAACTTTTGGATTATTTAATAATATATATTTCTTACAGAAGTCTGTTCAGAGCTGCAAATGAAGTACCACTTCTAGTTTATCAATTTTAGCTCAAATCTAATGTTATTTCTACTGCTATAAAAGTCTTAAATATAAAATTTGAGAAGTTTCAGATTATACATACACTGCTCGACACAGAAAATGCAATACCAAGAAGAAGTGGTCAGAAATTTGTGCAAATTTTAGAGTAGACGCACGTCACTGAGTTATGCGAATGATGTGAATTGCGCAGTTCTCCGACGCATGTGAAGTAAGATATAAGGGAAGGAATGTGCAAAATGGGCAATATTTGAGTCGTTATTTCTGCCAGACGAATTATCGAAGAAAGTTGGTTTTTGTCCAGGAGGCTACGTGTAATAGGAGAGAATGCCAGGCCGCCGTCAGCGAAGGCACTTCCAGCAGATAGACGATTTTACGAGGAGTATGGTGATCGGACTGAGAAGGGCAGGTTGGCCCTTACGTCAAATCGCAGCTGATACCCACATGGATGCGACCACGGTGCATCGGCTATGGTGAATACGGTTGGAACAAGGAAATGTGGGAAGAAGGAGGGGTGCAGGTGCAGTCAGAGTGACGTCAGCATGAGTGGATTGACGCATCCGCCGACAAGACAAGCTGTGGCGGTCTCGTAAGTCACTTGTACCGCAATTCTACAGTGTGTGCGAGACACCCTGGATATTCCTGTGTCGACCAGATCCATTTCCCGTTGATTCGTTGAACGTGGCCTGCACTCACGGTGTCCGTTAAGAAGACTCCATTGATCCCACAGCATAGAAGCCAATGTTTAGAATGGTGCCGGACTGCAGCGATGTGGATGACAGAATGGCGAAACATCATGTTCTCAGATGAGTTACACTTCTGTTTACACTTCTGTCCAGCGACACTTGCCGCATACGTGTGTGGCGTCGACGTGGAGACAGATCTAAATCCAGCAGTAACTTTGGAATGCCCCACCACGCAACAACGTGGCATAATGGTTTGAGGCACTATTGTCTACGATTCCAGGTCACCTCTAGTTCGTATTCAGGGCCCTATGACGGCCCAACGATACTTGGATAATGTACTGCTGATGGTGGCAATCCTCTACCTTCAGGGGCTGCCTAATGTGCAGGATAATGCCTGACCACACAGTGCTTGCATCTGCCAACATGTTCTGCAAGGTTTACAGATGCTTCCCTTCCCTCTCCTGGCCTGTCACCAATCGAGTATGTGTGAGATGTGATTGGACGCTGTTTGCAGACACAGCCGTGCCTCGTTCAGAAGATGAACTGTGGCAAATGGTTGAAAGGGAAAGGAGATCCATCCCTCAGGACACCATCCGCACTCTTATTGATTCTATGCCTAGACGTGCTTCTTCGTGCATCGCTGTCCGCAGTGGTCCTACATCCTACTGAGCATACGCCGTTCTCGCTCTGTATTCTGACTATCATTTTGAAATAAAGATCACTTATTGCTGCTTGCTGTCCCTATCTTTTTTCCAAATTTCATCACTTTCTGACCACTCCTTCTTGATGTTGCATTTTCAATGTCGAGCAGTGTATGTATACGTACTACTATATATTTCTGTAAAATTTCAAGGGTATCTGATTAGTAGAATGAAAATTTGATCCATATAAATGAAGAAATCTACCTAATTAAAGCCATGTAAAAAGAAATATGCTATTTAACTTTTGCAAGATTGCATGAGAGTACAGAATTTGGAGGTTTTCAAAAAATAGTCAAAAGATACAGCAATTTAAAAATACTATACTTGTGTTGTATACTATTTATTAAGTACTCTTTCAAGGGATGGAAAGAAAATAAAAATCATACACTTGAAGAACTGCAAAAATAATGAAATGCTACAATTAAAAACATAAATTTTCAAAGCAAATCACATGATGTTTCACTTACCATTAAAAAGTCTATTGCTGTATTTTGTATTATGAACTAATGAAGAAAGTAACATTTGAATATTTCTGTATCCACAGCCCCATCCTTTATCACCATATGTTGACCCATAATGATCAACAGCTGTGCATAGCCAGGTATGTTCAACATTTGCTGAAGCCATGCTGAAAGCTCGAATTTTAGGAATCAGACCTGGATAATATACAAATAATTAACAACTATTAATAATTAAGCAACATATAAGTTATTAAGACAAGAAATAAAAAAATACAACCATTACAGAAAAATTAACCTGCTTCAGCAATATTTTTCATTGCTTTTGTTTCATACAATTTTACCAGTTAATAACAAAGGAAGGAACTCTTCTTGTTAATTCATATAACTGTAAGGTTTTAGTTAAACTAACCAAGTTTTATTTTAATTTAAATCTGTCTATCTCCTCTCTGTTTCAACTTCCTGTCAGAAGAAGCGCGCGTTTTCAGCTTATGCTAATTTTGAAGTACAGCCAAGTACTATTTAAACCAGAGATAGAAACCTCTTAGTGTGAGAGAGCTTTTAGTCTCGGATCACGGTCATTCTGTTCGACGTTCGCCTGACCAGCTAGCAGTTAAAATTATAAGCCATAGTGCTTACTACGTGATTGCATTGTAATACAATTTGAAGTGCGCTAGTATTAGTATATCTTGCTACGCACCCTTTCAGGTAGAGGCCAACTTCCGCGATTAGCTCTGCGAAGCTTAATTTAATTTCTATTTAGGTATCTATTTAAATTTATTTGATTGTTAAGTTCGACCCAAGTGCGGTCTTTTACTTTCTGTATCCCTCCCGAGTTGGGAAGTTTGTAAATAATAGTGATTTAATAAAAGAGGATTTCAAATCCCTTCACGTGCAGTTATTATCCAGCCCAGCAGTTACATCAGAACAAAGCTTACATTTCATCAGCTCACTGTTCCAGTTCAGGACCTGAGAAGAAACACCCTGGTAAATATTTCACAATGTTCTCAAAGAACACGCACAGAATACTCAGTGCTGATACAACTACTACACATAATATGTATAAATTTTATTTTAACTGAAATACATTTAATTCCAAATTTTAAATCCTTCCTGATATTAATTTTTCATACATTTAGATGAGATCCATTTATTGAAAATCAGAAACTCTTTGACTGAAAAGAATCACTGGGCAATGTGCTATGCCACTAAAATAGGCAACCCCTAAATGGTTACGCATGCATTACACCAGCAAAGAACCTTGCTTTTGAAATTCAACCATCATCTTTATGTCTGCTGCTTATTGTAATCAGCACAAGCAATTTCTTTTTTCTCTTGTAACAAATTGTAATGTTACTCTGCAGTTTGGATGCTAATGGAAAAAAGTACATAAAAGAAACATCCAAAATGAATTACATAAAACAGCAACAAATGAACTAAATTAAAAAGAGCTGAATAGTATCCACCCGCTGTAAAAAGGTAAATATTATTAGGATTTTTTTTCATTATTATCGTTAAGTAATAAAATGGCAGAATTGGCTAGCTTTTATTTATTACAATGTTACATTATTATAGAAACCTCGCAGCTTGAAAGTAGTTATCGGCTGTTCTTATTTGATTGTGATAATAGCTTTTTCCAATTCTCTGATGGTTTTTCTCAAGTTAAAACAGATTGATGTGTACATAGGAGGGTGAGATGTTTTATTATAGATGTTCTTCATATTTATTTCATAAATTTGTTCCTGTTTCATGTAATTGTCAATGTTACATTAGGAATGTTTATGTTTTATGTAATCTTCAGAGCACTGCCATTTTTAAAAATGATTATTGTTTTTCATAGATACATGAAAAATTTGGTGGCAACGAATGAAAATTTTGTAGGACAGCTGGGTGAATAATCCAAAGGTATCTCAGAACCAATTCTTTAGCAAAGACCTATGTGAGATGAAACTGCTGGCGAAGCATTTTCACCAGCCTCATAAAATGTCCTGAGTATGTACCCACAACACATTCCTGAGCACAAATATTCCTGAGTTAGAAACCTCTCATTCAATCTAGTGCTGAAAGAAATCCATTTCTCAAAAAAACTTCTTATCGCATTACACATTGCTATATGAGATAACCCAAGAGATGCATCTTTCAGGTTAATCTGTAAATTAACTTGATTATCTGTAGAATAACTGTGGTAGATCTGTTAATCTTGTTAATCTACAGATTAACAAGTTAATAGATTGTCAAGTTAATCTGCAGATTATGATAAAAAAAGTAGTTATCATTTGACCACTGCTAATTTATCCTTCACTGATGTTTTGCCAAAAGAGATTAATCCAACAGTATTGTTAATTTGAAAACTGTGCAAATGAGGAGTAATCTTAGAACTGAGATGATGTTATTCCTCTAGTGCAGATTACATTTTTCCAACCTATTTGGTAAACAAATGAGTTTAAATGCAGTATTTATATCTGTGCCATGGTCACAGTTCTTGTGGTCAGATACTTCACACAATAAGGATGCATGGAAAAATAAATGATGGTCTCTTTAAATAAATACGCCTACATACAAATTATAAAAAATATGGTATGTTAGCACATCAGGTTAACAAGTTGCGCTGCTACCTCTGACATTAGATCTGTTATACATACAGACATATGGTATACACACAGAACCGTATAATACAATTGCATATTGTTTAGTTGTTAATCCAGTTTGATGCATTATCAGACATATGTTACAAATTTTGTATTTACATAAATAATTTTACTGACATTATACGCAAATCTCAGTACTTCTCATACAATGTAATGTGAAATGCATGAAGAATACTAATCTTTGCTGGACAAACTAAGATTACAGAAGAAGGTCCATTTAACATAGTGCTAAGCTGGTGATAATTTTGACAGCGAAAAGTCGCCCAAATCTGGACACCATTTAGGTCCGACTCTGTACAGCTCATAACTGCTCTGATTTATATGCAACTGTGATCATGTAGAAAAATATGACACTAGAAAAATAATTTTTATCTTGAATTGCACGTAACATATTCAAGTTTTCGTGCATGCAATTAACAAATTTCTATGTGTGATCCTTTTGTTGCCCAGAGGATATCCAGGCAATATTTAAATTCCATGCACGTGTTGGTCAACATTACATGAGGGATGGATGTTATGACTTGAATAATTCTGCACCATAATGCTGTGATGTCATTCACTGGTGTTTGGTAAATGTGGTACTTGACATAATCCCAAAGGAAGAAATCCATTGACGTTATGCCTGTTTGTGGGACCATCAAGCACGATCCATCTTCCCAGAAATGTTGTATCCAAATAGGCATAGACATCAAACCCCCAATGAGGTGGCGCACTATCTTGTTAGAAAATTAAGACTATAATGTCATGAATCTCTGCCACAACAAATAACTGCAACATATTGAGCTAGATATTGGCTGTGATTGAGTTAGATATTGGCTATCTTTTCAGTAAAGAAAAAAAGTCCTATGATTTTATTGTGCATGCACCACCATTCAAATGAAAGGTGGCCTCATCTGAAAAAAAGACACATATCAGATAGTCAACCTAGTAACAACAAAGTCATAACAAGCACTGTAATCCAAAAAACAAAATAACACTAGGTATGTACATCAAAACTTGAATATGTTACACGCAATTCAAGATTACAAATATTTGTCTATGTGTCACATTTTGTGCCTTATGGATATTTGTAATCAGTGAAAGAATTCTGGGACACCCTGTATAACTGTAACTGTGTGCATGCCTTCCAGCAATTTTGAGAAATCAAGGGTACTGAAAATTTGTCAGCAGTCAACAGAAAACTATATAAGATCAGACAGAGCTTCAGTTTAATTTAGTTCAGAGTGCAGAGTTAAGGCTTTTTGTATTGTTTTGTGTTAAACGTTCTAAGTAATTTAAAGTGGCAATTATTGATTATGATCTGTCATACTGAGAGCTGTACGAGTACTTTTATGAAAAGTTCCAGAACTGTAAAGTGTTTCTTTTAGAAAAATAAATTTTATGAAGCTATCATTGCGTCTGAGTGCATTCAATCCATTACAAACCTGTATGGATGTAAAAATACAATTATAATAATGGCAATAACAATAACCCCTCTGAATATGTGTCACTCTTCTTTTAATAAACTGGATTTGGATGTGTTCTACAATCTTACTGAAAAGAACAGCAATAAAACTATAACATAACTTAAAATTAACATAATTTGAAGAATTTCAAGCAACTGAGATTCATAAGATACACAGGAAAAAAAATGAAAATAATAATAATAATAATAATGAAAAGGCTACTGATTTCAAATTTTACCCATTACCATTTGAATTCTTTAAGATTTTACACATAATTTTTATATGTCCCCCAAATGCTCAGTTGGCACAGTTCAAGAGACTATGAAAGGATGCAGAAACTATGTGATACTTTTGAAAAATATTTGGTATAAATGTTTTGTCATCATCAAACTGAAAATCCTCATTAAATATACCAAATCTTAAAATAAAGTTTATCATGATGATAATGCCATTATATATTATCAAGCCTAGAAGGTTTTCAAAGAAAATAGCTCCTCAAACAGTTATCTTAGACGAGCACAGATCTATAGGAATGGTTTCTGGCCATTATTTACCTGATACATATTTGCATTGCACAAAAATTAGCATTGAACACTATACATAATCCATCAGTTGCAATTTATATTTTATAACAGTGTATAGGAATTACTAAAAACTTACTGGCAGTCACACATATCAATAAAAAAATGACAACTCCAGAAAGAAGAAATGAAGAAACAGTATCTTATGCAATAACCAGACTCAGTTGCATATCCGCTGGCAAGGAATTCGGTTTCTTAATTCCAGCTCCTTGCAGATTTTTAGAAATAAATAGTACATTTGCATGATTTTTAATGTTAGAAATGTGATACTATCATGGTTACAACTAACTTCTAATTTCATGTAATATTAAATCATACATTTTATTTTATACAGAAATATATTAAATAAAATTTATTTTATATAAAATATATTATATAGATTTTATTTTATACAGAAATTGCTTTCTATTATTAAATGAAATAAGGATTACCTTTTGTACACGAATGGCCATCATCCACGCCCTCACGCTCTGCAATGCAAAGCTCCATTTGTCTATTGTAGTAATCTGCCACACTCATTTCACCAGCATAAACAGCACGTTGCATATTGGTAATTGACTGTTCCTTAAAATTTCCCTGATTGTCCATGCCATATTGAGCTTGTAGGAGACGAAATTCCCTCTGTTCACGCAATCTTTGCTCTTCTCGCTCCCGGCGTTCCATCTCCAATGCCAGTAAGTGATCTGCATTTCCATCTTCTGAAACTACAGGATTTAATTTTTTATTTGCCAGAACTGGAAACAACAGGTCAAGAATAAAATATTGAAATGTACATGACAACAGTCACAAAGATAAGAAATTTTCAGAAGCCTCAAATACGAATCTTAATCTTTTAGTTTCTTCACCGTTTATCATGTTTACCACAGATGTATCTATTCACTTGGCATTAAATACTAGTTTTTAATCATTTTCCTTCCATTGAAATAGTTTGAAAATTTAACACCTCTCACGTTCTGACAAATACACTGCTTGACATAGAAAATGCAACACCAAGAAGGAGTGGTCAGAAATTTGTGCAAATTTTAGAGTAGACGCACATCACTGAGTTATGCGAATGATCTGAAATGCGCAGCTCCCTGACGCACGTGAAGTAAGATATAAGGGAAGGAACGTGCAGAATGGGCAATATTCGTGTCATTATTTTTGCCAGACGAATTATCGAAGAAAGTTGATTTTTCTCCCGGAGGATACGTGTAATAGGAGAGAATGCCAGGCCACCGTCAACGAAGGCACTTCCAACAAATAGACTATTTTTTGAGGGGTATGGTGATCGGACTGACAAGGGCGGGTTGGTCCTAACGTCAAATCGCAGCTGATATCCACATGGATGCAAGCACAGTGCATCGGCTATGGCGAACATGGTTGTAACAAGGAAATGTGGGAAGAAGGAGGGGTGCAGGTGCAGCCAGAGAGACGTCAGCATGCGTGGATCAACGCATCCGCCGACGAGCTGTGGCAGTCCCGCAAGTCACTTGTACAGCGATTCTGCAGCATGTCCAAGATATCCTGGATGTTCCCGTGTCGACCAGAACCATTTCCCATCGATTGGTTGAACATGGCCTGCACTCACAGTGTCCGTTAAGAAGACTGCCATTGACCCCACAGCATAGACGCCAACGTTTAAAATGGTGCCAGACTGGAGCGATGTGGATGACAGAATGGCGAAATGTCGTGTTCTCAGATGAGTCACGCTTCTGTTTATCCAGTGACAGTCGCTGCATACGTGTGTGGCGTCGACGTGGAGAGAGATCTAATCCAGCAGTAACTGTGGAATGCCCCACCACGCGACAACGTGGCATAATGGTGTGGGGCGCTGTTGCCTACAATACCAGGTCACCTCTAGTTCGTGTTCAGGGCACTATGACGGCCCAATGGTACTTGGATAATGTACTGCAGCTGGTGGCAATCCTCTACCTTCAGGGGCTGCCTAATGCTAGGATAACGCCCGACCACACAGTGCTCGCATCTGCCAACATGCTCTGCAAGGTATACAGATGCTTCCTTGGCCACCGTACTCTCCTGACCTGTCACCAATCGAACATGTGTGGGATGATTGAACACCGTTTGCAGACTTTGCCCCTGCTTTGTTCAGAAGATGAACTGTGGCAAATGGTTGAAAGGGAATGGAGAGCCATCCCTCAGGACACCATCCGCACTCTTATTGACTCTATGCCTAGATGTGTTTCTTCGTGCATCGCTGTCCGCGGTGGTCCTACATCCTACTGAGACGATGCCGTTCTCACTCTGTATTCTGACTATAATTTTGAAATAAAGATCACTTATTGTTGCTTGCTGTCTCCGTCTTTTTTCCAAATTTCCTCACTTTCTGACCACTCGTTCTTTGTGTTGCATTATCAGTGTTGAGCAGTGTAAATATAAGATACATAAGCAGTTAAATAATAAGGATAAGAAACTGATTCGGAAGTTAAAAACATGGTAGTTACATGTCAACCCATTGAGAACAGAAGTTGGCTACCTTCAAATCAAGAAAGCTGGTGGAGATTCTGCCAAACTTCCAACTATCATTCCTGCAGAATTCTGAAGGAAGCAAGAGCTCTTTACTTTAAAATTTATTCTACAGTATGCCTTGGTGAATTATTTCTTTTTCAATGCCAAGACTGGCGCCACGAAGGATCAGCACTATTTTCGAGATAGTACTGATCCTTCCACCCGCTACAGAAAACCAAAACAAGAAGTCAACACACCTTGGTGTCTATGTACAAATCAAAACCTATTTTAAGTTAAAAAAATCAGAGAATGGCCCAAATGCGCTTTAGCCCACTGCTCGGCGGCGACTGTTTTTGAATGAGCAATAAACGCGCCAACATGGGTAACTCCGTATATCCGCGAACATAGCTAACTGGGTATTTTGAAGCTACGGAAACATGTAGTTTTCGCACATGCGTATTTCCTATTTTATAAAGAACGGTTTTATTGGTAATATGTGAGATGACGTAGCGGTTTATTCGAAATTCTTATGTGTTAATTTAAGTAGTTATTTCAGTTGTCGTTGTATTCTTCGAATGCAGTGTTTTTGTGTTGAGTGTTTGCTATTTTCGTACCTTATATTTCGCTAAATACAGAGTCGGTATGGATTTAGCTGTGATGCTGAGAGCGGTGAGTAATGTACATGTACATTTATTACTTTATTGGAAGTGCAAGTTGCTTAATTTTTATATTTTGTTGCCTTTTATTGAAATAATTTGGCTCAGCTAAAGAACAGAACGCTGGTATCGTTTGCAATTTATTTTATTTTGTTGATTTGTGCACATTGCCTACATTGTGCAATTCGCTGATGTTTTTTTTAAGTTAAAACGGAACGCTGTGCACATGGCATTTTCTTGTAATTTATTTTCGTTATTTTAGCTTATTTTGTTGATTTGTGTACGTTGCCTACATTGTGCAATTCGCTGAAGTTTTTTTTAAGTTTAAAAGGAACGCTGTGCACATGGCATTTTCTTGTAATTTATTTTCGTTATTCTAGCTTATTTTGTTTATTTGTGTACGTTGCCTACATTGTGCAATTCTCAGATTTTTTTTAAAGTTAAAACGGAACGGTGTGTACATGGTATCGTTTGTAATTTTAATGCCCTTTTAAAAAAAATTCCTTCTTTCTGGGATGCCATTTTGGTTACGTTTTCGCGGAGCGTGTCGGGAAGGTTATGTAACGGCATAAAATGTGTAAGTATTACAACATAAAATGTAAATAATTAATTTAAAGGTAACTGACAAATATTTTAATGATCGTAATGTTCGTTTTGCATATTATTTTATTATATTCTTGTGGCAACAGTTTCCATACTAATTTATGGTTTAGAATTCTATGTTTTGTTTACAATAGGTTTTCGCAGAGCGTGTCGGAAAGGTTGCAATTAATTGCAAAGACGTTTCGCAGAAACGCGCCGAATTGGCGATTTTCAAAACATCGCCAAGCATAGGGCTAAAGCGCATTTTCACCGTAAGTTTTTTTTTTTGTAACATACATAGCTGTCTTGTTCTAAATATTTTAGGTATTTTTCATCATGTTCCAAACCCTCATTAAAAGATATTTTCTCACTCCTATCAAATTCATTATCTGTGTCGGTATCAGAATCCTTTTCTTGCTGTGGCGAGTTCAAAACAGAGCCAATGATTCCATCATCAGTTATCTGATATGCCAGTGTTGGCTCATCTGAACACATCATCCATACTAAAAACCTCTTCTGGCTAAGATTTTTTTTCTGCCATTAACACAGAATCATTATCATTCGGTAATTATGACGTCATTATTGGATAAATATTTTTTCTTTGGTATTTCATTCTCCATTCTGCAGTTTCTGGAACCTATAAATTCAATGTCTATATTTTGACAGGCAATGCGGATTTTAGGTTGGCAAATTTTCGGTACTTGACCGTATCAACAATGACCTTTTTTCCGCTTGTCTACAACGGAAAAAAGGAAAGGAAAATACGTTGCTAGAAATTACGATGTTTGCCAAGTGAATTAGGTGTATTAATGTTTCATACAGAAGAAAGAAGAATCAACAGTTTTCAGGAGAAAAGCTGAGAAACTCAAAACAATTTTGGGAAGTGGCAAATTATGTTGTAGAGACTTAGGATTATTTTTTGAAGCAGGACAGATGAAAAATGAGCAATGCCTTCGTCAGGATTCGAACACAGACCTCTCGGATATGCGTCGAGTGTGCTAACGACTACACCACAAAGGCATGCAAAAAAGGCAAGAGAAATACCTTATAATGTAACTGCAAGAATGATGATAAAAATGTCAGATACACTCACCTAAAATTCTATGTTATTCATATTTCAAAATCATTGACATGTATATGCTAAAGGAGTAGTCAAAAGTATTACCTTTCTTTCCAGAATTTAACCAAAACTTTTCTAACATTGGATTAATTTGACCAGTCTGAAGAAACGTAGCTGAAATAGAGATATCGAACATTAAAATACTGAAATAAGCTAGACAAACAGATATCAGTTTGTATACATTTCTGCACATGGATATTAAGTATTTTTAAGGAATTTTAAGGGCCATTAATGAAAAAATTAAGTATCTATCAGCAAACAGAAATGAATAAACTAAAGAAATTATTTATAGTCCAATTTCATTTTTGTACTCCCATTCTAACAGTAAAATAAATCTGCAACTGATGTAACTGATGATCTGTAAACTGATGAAAGATCAACATGAATACAGCACATGTGTGATTTCCAGTGCTGTAAATGTATCCCAAGTGATGGTTTGCCATGTACTACATGAGGAAGGAATGCACCCCTATTGTACACAGAAGGTACAAGCGTTGTCACCAGTGGACTATCAGCCATGTGTTTTGCTTATGGACGAGTGCACTTTTACCAGTGAAGGTGATTGTAATATCCACAACTCTCACACATGGGCATCTACGAACCCACAAGCCACATGTCCTCATTTGTTCCAATGACGGTTCCCTATAAATGCTTGGGCAGGAATCCCTCGTGACCATTTGGATGGCCCATATCTCTTGTCCCACCATCTGGACAGCGAATTGTATCGCACATTCCTATGAGAGGCGTTGCCGGAGCTGCTGTGTCTGATTCCAACAGCCATTAGGTCGAGAATGTGGTTCCACGCTGTGGTGCACCTGCACACTTCAGCTTAAATGTACAGAAAACTTTATATGCAAAGTTTCCAAGGTGATGGATTGGTCGAAGTGGTCCCACCAAGATCACCGATCTCTTGCCTTTGGACTTTTTCCTGCAGGGCCATAGGAAAAACCTAATCTATGGGTACCTTTTTGACACTAATAGTCACAAGAACTGGCATTGTTGCTTGCAATATTTGGGAAATGCCTGGTGTTTTCATAAATGTGTGTCAATCCCTATCTCACAGGTGTGAAAGGTGCATTACAGCTGGCAAAAGGTCTTTTGAGCAATTTCTATAAGCATGTTCTGTTAATAACAATTATTAATTTAATAATGTTATAATTATTTTATTATTTCATTTAATTTCTGATATTTTAAATTATTAATTCCGTATTTATATCTTTGTATTTTATTTTAATATCTATTTACGCATTGTTTCAATTACCACTTTATTTCTTTAATTTCTGTTTACCATTCCTGCAATAGCACACTCAAACTTTTAGTTTTTGAAATTAAGCCTGGCTTTAACATTAAGAAATTGACAAAATATGACAAAGATACCATGCTAAATAGTTTTAGCAAAAATAGCATCCATACGTAGAAATATTTCTACATATGTGAAAGTTTTTTTTTTAAGAAAGAAAGAAAAAACAGAAACACAACAATAGGGACTATTTTCAGGATTTGCTAAAAATACCAAAAACAGCACTGAAAACTAATTTTTATACATATGTTGCTTTGCCATGTTTATAATATTTTCATTACATAAAATTTCAAGAACATATAAATTTTACTGAAGGGCATGCATATTCATAATGAAATTTTTAATTTCAGATGCATGTAATCTTTTATTTGGTGTTTTTATTATTCAGCCTGACAATAACATAATTGATATTTTGAGATTAATATATTCACTATTTTGAAATAACCTCTATTTATAATTTCAGGGCTTATCTCTAAATTACATAATATGCATCCCATAATACCAACAGAAATCTCAAACTGGTCTCATATGTATAGAACTGTATCTTTTGAATTAAAATATTCATATGACTGTAAGTGGATTAGCATACAGATATAAAAATGAAAGAACAAATACAGTAAACACTATTAAACAAAATTTAAAGTAGTGAAGTAGTTATTAGGATTTAAATTTGTTTTTATTCTATTTAAATATCCACATATAATAACTATTTCATACATAAAAAACAGATGCTCATAATACACATAATTGTCTACTAACAAACATGATAAATATTAAACTAAAATTTACATAGTTAGAATTTCCATTAAATTAAGTTTCTCAGCTCTCAACTTTTTAATGACACAAAACTTTTCATGGATTAATTAAACTCAAAAATTGTAGTCCTAAAATGCCAAAAACGGATTATAATTTCAAGAATTAAAATAAGATATATCTTACCATCACTAACAAGAGGAGTTAATCCATATGGAGTTCTTGGTGAACATAGCAACCCATTTGGAGACTTGGGGCTGAAGTGCTCCTCAATATGTGATGCTAATTCCAAACTGTATTCAAAATTAGAACAACCGCACACAGGACAACAATCGTTGGAATTTTCGTCACCTGGTGTGGCTTGAGTTGATTTTGCTGGGCTAAGAACATCATTGTGATCAACATTTACGTGCAATTCAACATCACGACTGGAATCAAAATTTCTGTCACACAGTGGACAAAGGAAAGGGCTACCACCATTGTTACTCAAAAATTCAGGAAAAGATGGGCTTGTGAGATCAAAATGTTGCCTGTTGACATGTTCTTGGAGTTTGGTTGGAGATTTATTAGAATAATCACATAAAGGGCAAACAGACTGATCATTTCCCCTTGGGCTTAGTAATTCTTTTTTAAGTCTACCAGGATTTAAATTAAGAGATAAATTAGCTCGTTGAGGCGAACTTTCAGAAGCTGATGCATAATTGTCAGGTAAACCATTGCTGCATAAAGAAACATCGTCCATAGAGTCACTGGAAGAAACAGTGAACGGAATATTATCCTCAGTGGGACTCAGAAAAGTTAAATGAGTAGAATTAACGTGATACACCATTTCATCGGCAGTTATATCACCCAAGTCACAAAATGGGCATGATAACGCGCCATCGATGTGAGCAACTAATGTGTGAGATCGCATTTCTTGCTCAGAATGCACCTCTTCACCACACAAGTCACAACAATATATCAGTTCGGGATGTTTAGCAGCCATCTTCAAAAATATTTCCTTTAGCAGACGATATTTTATATATTTACAGTTTATAATTTCTTAAAGCTAGATAATGCATTAAATTCTAGAGAAATATAACATAAATGTAACATTTTGCATGTAGTTCTTGAAAATTTTAAAGGCGAAATACAATTCGTATTATGCCCTTCGAGAAAATTTCGGTTCATATTCAGATCTAAACAACTATAAACCATTTAACAGATTTTAAACTTTATTACGTTTATCTTAAACTTTTCAGCGATAAAATTAACCTAACAGTTCAAGCAGCATAATTAAAGGGACAAAAAATATCACCGGCTCAAAATTAAAAAAACTTCAACCGCACGCCCTTAAGCGTAAAGAGAAATTTACTCAGCTTGGCACAACCACTTCATTGAGGCTTTGTCAGCTCCTAACACTCCTCTTAATAAGAAAATTTTAAAAATTATAATAAAATCCTCAGTTACCTACTGTTTCCATTTATAAATCAATTTAGCATGGATAAAAAATAATAATGCAATAAATTAATACAACAGTTCTCAGTTTCTCGGAAAATGCTCTTTATGTGCCAGAAAAGTAGTTTCACTGTGACTGGAAAAAAAAAAACAGAAGTTATTTTTTTTATTAGTTTAGTGTCTGCTCTATACGTCTGATGTGAAGGTGATGAGGTGTTCAAATGCCAGATTAGGAATAAGTTCTTTAAAAATTTCATTTTTATATTAATTCTGAATTGTTATTTTTGTCCATACTATGATTCCGTGGTCTTCGATGATTAATAAACCAGCTGAAGGAGCCCTTTCTAAATTCTAAGGTAATTCTATATATCTGAGCATGAATTGCATGTTTCAGCAAGCGCTACTTAATGCAATGTTGAGCGATTATATTTTACTTTTCCGTATAAATATTTATGACAGTCGTTATATATTAGGGGACATTTGGTTTATTTACTTTCAGGGGGAAGATCTGTAATTCTGCATAATACTAATAAATTAATTTTTTGAGTGTTATGTCAGTTATCGAGAATTCCTACAAATAATACCTTATGGGAAAAGTTGGCATATTCTCTTCTGAGTATTTTGATTACAGATCTTTGCTAGATATTGTGTTTTAATTTTGAGAATGTTGTTATGTAGAATGTCGCCAAGTGTCAGAATCAGCTAAACTCATACAATTGAATAACAGCATTTTATAAATCTTCTGAAGTTTCTTTACTAATTTCCTAAATTATTAATAGAAAATGTCAAAAAACTTTTGAGATGTATTTTTTTTATTGCGAATTTATACCTTTGGATTAAGGGATATCAGTATGCATTTTGTTTTTCCGAATCATCAACAATTTTAGCATGCACCTTCTCCAAGTTCTGAAAGACATTTAGGGTGATTTTAAATATTTCTTTGCAAAAAATTGTTATAATTTTCATTTAAAAAAAAAAATATGTCAAATCATAAGTGCTTAAAATTGATTTGCAAAATAATGATAGGAAAGAAATCTTTTGTGTAGAGTTTATATACAGCTTTTTATAGAGTTTCGTATTCCTTGAAAATTGCATTATGTTATTGGCTTTTTGAAAATGTTTTATAGATGAGACTTTAATGTTATTGAAATTTTGTATATGAGACTGCTATAACATATAATTATGCATATCCTTTAGGCGGCGGCAGTTGGCAGTATCAAAAGCATGTGTATCAATATCTCCCTTACTCGGCTTTTATTTTTGCAATCATTGGTCGTGGTCATATATATATGAGTGTTTTAAACGTTTGGCATTTAAATTTTTGTTCATGTTTTGGCAGTGTTAAATTTTAAAACAAAAATTTGGACAAATAATGAAATCTTAATTTTTAATGTTGGCTCCTATTTCCTATATTTATATGTGGGAAAGTTTTATATTCATTATCAAAAAATAAAAATGTAAGAAGTTTGACAATGGCAAAAATTAACTAGGATATTTAATTTCAAAATTTGCAATGTTTGATATCATTTTCAACTTGCCTTAAGGGATCGGTTAATTAAGTTAGAATAATTCATGGAAATAAATTTAAATAAAGTGCAGCAAAAAAAGTGTGTTATTTAATAAGCTTTACAAGGAAGTCATGTGATGTTCACATTGGATTTTTTTCTTATAATTTTAGTCTTTATATCAGAATAGGATTGTAGAACGATTTGAAGTAGTTTTATTGTAATGTGATATATTGTAATGTGAAATTGATAATAATAACACTACTTCTAATTAAAAAAAAATCATTTTTTTAATTAGAAGTACAGTGTTATTTATACTTCTTTATTGTATTATTGGGTAATTCTTTATCAATTAATTTTGTGTAAGAAATACTTAATTGAGTTATTGTATAACTCTTTTTGAATTCGGTAATTGATAATTTTTATTTTCTTACCTAACCTTCAAAATACAAATAAATGAAATGCTGTTGGTTCCATTCAGTTGAGCCTTTGGCTGTGCTATATTTTAACTCAGTTAATCCCTGATCATTCAAAGTTTGATTTAAAAATGTAAGGAAATGGAAAGAGGCAAACTAATATTTTCAAAATAGCAGATCATTTATTCAGAGATCACAGTCACAGGAACTGTCATCAGGTATTCCAGTATGTCCTGTTGTCACCATCTCAAGAGTATTCTACGACAGTGATTATATTTTGACGTAGCATATTGTTGCATAAAATAATGAAATTCATCAGTAACAAGTGTCGTGACTTCTCGTTGCTTGATGCGGATGATGTCTCAGAAGGCAAAGCTCATCCTCACCTGTGACAATGCTCTGCGTCATAATGCGAGTGCTATCATAGATTTCCTGCAATAGTGGTAATGGAATTTGCTGAAAAACTTGCTGTGTTTGTCCAAAATAAGTTCGTATGACAATAACCTTTCTGCCGAAAGGAAAGAACACTGCAGTGTATTCATTATGACAGCAAAGAGCAAGTTAGCCATGCTTTAGAGCAGTTGCTACAAGGTATCGGCATAAGTGAATGCATAGATGGGTGTATGGCAATTTTAAGTAATTTGGCAGAAGAATTTTAGACATAGCTGGTGATTATATTGAGGACAAAATGTTTATACCTATAATAATTGTTTCAGAACTAATTGATGTGTTGCCACCACTTTTTATTCAACCCTTGTATTAACTATCATTTCAGTCACTTAATTTCTTAGCTCTCTAAATTGATCTAATATGTCTAATGATGTTCTCGTAATAAAAATTTGAGATGATTAAGAAAAAAGTTATTCAGACATATTTTACATATATATATTTAAAAAAAAAAAAATGTTCTTTTGAATTTTTAGCCTAAAGGAGTGGCAGTCCAGAAGGCCTATTAGTCTCAAAACAGAATTTTGTGTTGAGCCACTGTAAAAGTCTGAATCACTTTTCAAATTGTTGCCACCAAATATTGTTGCTCTGTATTATATTTAAAGAAATTGAATTTTCATGAATGTATGTACGTATGTTTTTCATGTTGTGAAAACACAGTACTCTCTAGAGCAGGGGTCGCCAAACTTTTTTTATCATCGCCCCCTATATAATTTTTCGAAATCTCCATAGACCCCCACAAAGGTAATTTTCAGGTAATTAAAATAAAACTATATATTAGTCTAAATATTTAATAAATCAGAAACAGTAAGTAAAGTAGCTACAGATTTTTTACTTCTTAATGAGATGAATGTGCCTGGTGTTTCTTGGCAAGGTTCGCTATATTGGGTTCGAAATTAGTCAATTTTAACCGTAAATCCCCTCGAAGCTCCACATTTAATTTATTTCTGTTTTTAGTTAAAATTGAATTAACGTGACTGAAACCGGCTTCAACCATATACGAACTTGGAAACGCCAGCATAAATGGCTGAACCATTTCGTAAAGTTTCACATATTTTTGCTTTATATTTATATTAGTCCAAAATTTATGTATTGTCAAATTTTTAATAAGCGTTTTTGCTTCAAGATCGGACAATAGTTCAGCAAGCTCATCTTGTATGTTGATGTCGACGTTATCAATTTGCGCCGAAAATGGCGCAATAATCCAATCAGGGATGTCGATGTTTTCCAAATCAACAAAGCGCAGTTTAAAATCGTCGCTTAATTTTTGAAGATGATTTGTATATATTTCCAAGTCTTCTTTTATTTTTAATTGTTGCAGATTTGAAAAATACTTATAATCCTTACGTAGCAATGAAGATCTAAATAAATTTAATTTTACTTGGAAGCCTAACAGTATTGTCCGAGCTTAGATAATTGTTACATCTTTTCCTTGCAGTTTTGTTTGAACGTCATTAAATTTTCTAAATAAGTCTGCTAAATAAAAAATATGGTTCTTATTGTTTTGGAGTTCATTGCTTAGAACAGGATTTATTTCGTTGTTGATTGTTTTCTGATTTATTATTTTATTTTCTATAAAGAATATAATATTAAGTCAATTATAAAAATATTTTAAATTTTTACGTACGCGGTTAGATATGTGTGATTTGCATTTTAAGAACTGTTTTTCCTTCGAGTCCCAATAGACCCCCATTCGACCCCTTGAGTCAGATAGACCCCTACTGTTGTTAAATAGACCCCTAGGGGTCTATATAGACCACTTTGGCGACCCCTGGTCTAGAGCCATCAAATTTTGAATAACATAGTCCTCCACCTCAATATGGACTCCTGGAAGACTGAATTTTGAACTTCAATTTTTTTTTATTGTGCATTTCGTATTTTGTAAAACTCGAATGACTTTTTAATTAATTAATAAAATCGATGATTTCAAAGCAAGCAATGGCAACACAGTACAGGAAAAAAGCATTTTTATCCCCAGTGCTGGGGACTGTCTATCGGAAATTAAAAAATATGCTGTTTTTAAATATTTTATTGTGTATTTCAAATTTTGTAAGACTTTAACGAATTTTTTACTAATAAACTCTATGATTTCCAAGCGAGTGATAGCAAAACTATATGGAAAAAAACATTTTGTCTTCAGCACACAAGAATCTGAAAGCTCTCAGTTTTTTTTAGTTTTAAAAATTTTTGCATGTTGCATAATATACATTTCCTTTGTAGTTGCTCCATGCTCAAAGCATAACTTTTTTGGGATGCTGCTCTGCTCCTGATGTTACTTACTCCTGCTTACTCCTGATGTTGTAGCTGTCCTATATAAAGAGATTTATTTGAATCATGCGCTGGTCTGTAATATTATTGTACAGTGTCTACTTCTCATCTCCGGTAATATTTTTTTAAAGATGGCTCCTATAACCCTTTAATCGGCGAGGTTGTATATATCTGGCCTGGAATATTTTTTGTAATATTTGTAAGGATGTGCATACTAAAATAGGTCAAAGAAATTAAGGCAATACATTAAAAGTACACAAATCCAGGTATAAAATACCGGGGGAATTTTCACATTAAAATAAAAATAATAATTTTTTCTCATAGCAGTTTTGGGAAATTTGTGCTTTCTTCGTGAAAACCCTGGTCGGTCAGAGGTTTAATAAGTGGTAGTTTACAGCAGATGGTCTTCCAACGTTAATGTCGTCATCAGTGCTGAAATTCCTACACTCCTCATACTACTTTTGAGCTGTGTCATCAGAAACAATGCTTTGTCCATATACAGCACAAATTTTAGTCTGACTTGCATTTTTTCTTTTTTTTTTTAAGTAAATCAAAGTTAATAATTTTTTTTTTTTTTTTAAAGTTTTGGATTTTTTGTTTTCTTAAATTTGGAATTCCTGGATTTATAAAAAACAGACTCATTATTATTATTAAAATTTCATTGTAGAACAAATATCATTCAGAGATTATAAGGACTTAAACTTTTGGAATCCATAAAGTTCAGTGAGAAATATGAGCATACTGACTTTGCTCAGATAAGAATAAGAAATATATCTTTTACAGGAAAGTTATTTTTGCTGTTAGTGTTGTACAGAGACAGAAAAAACTGATTTGGAGAAGATTGGTCTGAACTATTCATGCTAAAAGGAGGAGGAAAATAAAAATATCTGTTATTGATTAAACTAATTAAATCTGTTTTAACTTGTTTTCGTGGGCCTATTGTTGAAAGTTCATTTATTTATATGAATTGTGTTTTGACAGAATGTAGAACATCCTTAAATACTGATAGCGCAGTTGTTGCTTATACTGTGATATATTATTTATTCTTATTGTCCAAAAATACATGTATAACTTTTTGGGATCAGAAAATCCCTCTGGAGAGGCTTTTGGTGAAGCTGTTAGAGTGATTTATGGAATAACTGGACAGTGCACCTTTCTCTTGCATCTAACGGTTCCCCATCTGTGATACCTGTTAATATGCATACATCTAATCTAATACTTAAAAAGTGAAAATCCATTGTCTGCATCAAAATGTTTTACTGATCCATTGAACTTTCATATGTTACAATGTGTATATAGTATGTGGCAGAAATAACTCCCACATTTTGAAAAATCACTGTAGCATTGCCAAAGCAGTTAGAGGGATGTGACCCATTCCATTTAGTATGTACATCAATAAAGTTTTCAATCGTCAGTATGCCTTGTGGTCAGATGAGCATCAAGACTTTGTGGTAGAAGCTCCCCCTCCCCCAAGAAAGAATGAATCTGTAGTTATGATGCAGAGAGAATGTTGCACACGGTTTGGTTTACATACTAATGAACTGTTCCTGACCAGAAACCAGTTTTGCTGTAGCTTTAAAGAGTAAAGCCCAGTTCACACCAACGCGGTCATGCGTTCAGGCAGAATACATTGAAGCGAGCTCAGAGGTAGAATTTTCCGGACGATCAGAGGACGCGTGAGTTGACTTAACTTCAACTTTTCTACACTTGACGCACCAGTTTCAGGCATCTTGTTTCAAACGTCCAGTTGATACCACATTTTTTAAATAATTGCGCTTTCAAAAATTCTTGATGAAAAAGTCAAATGGACTAATCGTGATAAAAATTTTCAGATAATAATAAAAAAATGCATATGCTAATAGAATAAATAGCTTTATAACTTATTTAAAGAAAAATTCAGAAGTTTTTCAGCAGTAATAAACTTTAATAACCAGCCATAGATTATATATTATTCATTTATATCCCCATTCTAAGCACTGTATTGAAACAAAAATTATGTCGCCACACATGCTAGAATTATGTACTATGAACAAAAGACCATATTTACACATCTGCTTCAATCAAGGTCACTCGGATTAGCAGTAACAAAATAATTAGAAGAAAACATACTCAATCTGAAAAACTGCAGAACTTTGTAGCTATCCTATATAAAGAAGTTTATCTTTAGTGCGGAATGCCAACTAAATTCCAGACTAGTAGACAGTGTCACCTCACGAAATATGTGGTAGCATTGAATAAGTGCACTTATATATGGTATTAAATACACTTATATATACTTTATAGCTGCTAGTGTGCATCAAGCATTTTTGTTTTAAGAATGTAAATACCTGAAATACATTCAGTCGTGCTTTCTTGTTCCAGAGGACTTCCTTTCAATCTAGGCGAAATGACAAAATACGGATAACATGTTGTTTTGTAACCGGTAGAGGGAATGTAGGTTTATGAAGCAGCCCTTTGCTCAACTGTTGTTTAAGATCCTTGATCTATATAGTGCACTTTTTCAGTATTAGCATACATGTTGGAGAGATGATTTTTGAAAAATCTATGCCACCAATAAGACTCTTGAATGTAAATGCACATTTAATAATTTCAGCATCTTTTTGCTTAAACAGTGCTATTGATTTTTTAAGAGACATTTCATATCACTAAAGAAAGAGCTCCGTATAATATTATGATCTTTTGAGTTCTTCTAGAAATATATCTAACTGTAGCACCATTGTGAATACCAACATCATAAGCAACCAAACCTTTGCTGTTCTAAAAACTTATGAACGACAATAAATATTGTTAAAAGTGCTGGACAAAGTAAAAGCAACAAAAAATTTACTTGCGCAAAATTCAGAAAACATTTCAATATTTCCCTCATTCAGTTTTTCCATTACAACACATGTTGTATGGAAATTTGAACATTCTAAATATTTACAACTACATCATTTTGTCATCAGTTTTGCATATGTGATGATTCTGCACTATGATTGGTCATTTGACAGGAAGTCTGGTTAATATTCTTAACTGTGGTTTATTTTGGAGGTTGACCTTCTATTACAAGCATCCTGAAAAGTCATGCGATGGCATATTTTCTGATTTGGTTGTAAGGAATTCTATTTTAGTTTTAAACTAACCAGTTAGATCAGCTACTTGGCGCTTCTATCTTCCCTCATTTCCATTTCCTGCCAAAATGATATTTCAATTTTGTGTGATATGCAGAGTGTGGGGCAAAAAGGTACTATTGAAGCTGGTATCTCAATTACTTCAGACGCAGCGTGTTCTGCTCTTCAGCCACATTGTTTCTCTGATTTCAGCTTGCTATTTCATGGCCGTGCATATTAATTGCTGGGTTATTTTATGGCATTGGTAAGGCTAAGAGCTAACCTGTGTTAATTATCTGTGTGCAGCTTTGGATGATTAATTAAGATTTAGTTTTAATTTTATATTTTTATTTTGAGTTTTAACCAAAAATATTGGCTAAGTTTGTAAGCACTAGGTGTGATGTCTGTAAATTCTTTTTTGACTTGAATAAAAGGCTCTTTTCATCCTTCTCTCGTCTTATTATCGATACAATTTGAGCTTAACAAATAATCACTTAACAGTTCAAGTAAAGATCTAGCCAGCAAAGTAACTTTAATTTAGCTAGAATCTTACAAGGTCTCACTTTCTGGGAAACATGACGTGCACTTCATTTCTCTGTAGCAGGCTTCAAAAGACCTGAACAGAATAAATCCAGTATAGAAATTAAAATTCCTCCCATTGTTTATCAACTTTTTTTAAAATGACCATCTCAATCCCAGCATTAGTAACAGAAGATAGTTAGGGAATGTTTTTTAATAGTGCAATGTACGCTACAGTTTTGTTTATTGTATTTTACTTAATTCCAGCGGAACATATGAAGTTTGGAAGTATTTGTGTATGTTTATAAATTTTAACTTTCCATAACAGATTTGTAATTTTTTTAAAATTTTTATTTAAGATTTGTATTTATTACAGTAATAAACTGTAAAATTAGCTAACATCCACATGTATTTTGTGCACTTATGATACACTTTTCCTTTTTAAATATTAACTGCATAATTTGTCTGTCAGATTTTTTTTTCATATTTCTCTAAATTAGTTCAGTATAATCGTCGAAAAGAACTTCATAGAAGCAAAACTGTATAGTCCAGACCCATATAATTCAAGGTTCAAGTATGTGTGCTATGTATATTTTAAGCCTGTAATTCTCAAAGTGGTATCCCCCACCAGTGGGCATTGAAGCAGTCTAAGGTGATGGTTGAAACTTCAAGTGACAGTAGAGGGCACCGTATAACAATCAGTGGATGGTGGGAAAGAATAGTAAGCTGATATTTGCAATTGTAATATGATGTGCTTGGTAACTTGATTTATCACCTGGTTTTGTGAAAAGCTGGTTGACAGTGGTAGATGAATGCCCAGTGCGGAGGTTTAAATCAAAAAATGTTTGTGTGTATTTTTTAATGTGAACCTGTTTTCATGTAAAAAGACAGGGATAGTGCCTTTAATTACTTCAATTTTGTGTATTATCATTGATGATGCAAATGACCTTAAAGCTTGTACTATTTATTGTTAGAGGTATTAAAATTTGAAAAAAGATTTGACGATAAGTTCAGTAAAAGCGTTTAAGAAATTATTCAAAATGCTATACATTTGTATGTACTGTGGGATTTTAATTATACATTATTTTATACACAGTATACTAAGAAAAAGTTCCGTTTCTTGCTTTACCATGAATAAACTGTGCTTGAAGCTTTGACACGTCATGATAGCCACGGATCAAGCATGAAGTGACTAATATGCGATTGAGATAAGATTTTATTCACTCGTGATCTGTGAGAAAGTTGTTTATCAATTCAAGTGTAATTAGAATCAATATTTCATGAGTGTGTGTTGATTTTCATTATTATACTTATCAAGGGATAGTGCTACATTAATTTTCGATTTGCTCCACCTGTTGTAATTGGAGGTGTATGTCTAAAGTCAGTAATTTTTAGGAAATGAAGGTAGCAGTTACTTTCTTTCAAATATAGTTTATATTGTTGTTGTTGCAAGATGTGTAAGAGAATTATTTATTTGAATTGAAGTGAAATTATGTAGGGCATACGCAAATAAGTCATGCAGTTTCAAAAATTTAATTGAATTCCCACCTTACAGAAGTGCAACCCAGTGCTGTCACTAGTGTCAACTATCTTTGTTTTTCAGGTACTACTAGTAATTGGATGCTCCTGTTTACCAAGAGGTGGCGGAGACAGTTTACGAGATGGCATTGCAGCAAGTGAAAGCTTAGGTTCAGACCTATGATTACAGTGCAGCATGAAAGTACTGTGTTTTTCCAAAAGTCAACATTTTTGTTCATTGTCTCTCAAAAAAGGTCCTTTCGGTCATCCTTGAGCAGCTGTGATTATTGACTTATTTTTTGATACGAAGAAAACCTGGTTGTTACCTCATCTGAATATCAGTTGTAATTATTGCATTTTGCAAATAAATGTATCTCCCTACCATTTTCCTGGGAGTGTGTAAGGTATTTCTCCCGCCTTCTTAGCGTGCATTTGTGGTGTAGTGGTCAGCACTCTCTATGCATATTCGAGAGGTCCGTGGTGTGAGTCCTGGCGATGCCATTGCTCATTTTTCATCTTTCCTGCTTCGAAATATGTCTCATCCTCAGTCGCCCTTTTAAAAGGGGAGTATATAAGGTATTTCTCCCACCTTCTTAGCATGCCTTCTGCCATCTGTAGTGGTCAGCATGCTCGACGCATATTGAAAAGGTCCGTGGTTCGAGTCCGGCGACGGCATTGCACATTTTTCCTGTTTTCAAAAAATACCCAATGTCTCTACAAGTGTGCTTCTTATTTATCTTTTTCCACAACACTTTGTCAGGCGTACTGCAGATGGTGAAAGGCACTTTGTTCATATCTTATACTGTATGATTTTTTTTTTTTTTTAAGAAATTTCTTAAAGACAGAGTTTAGGTATTACCGTCCAGGTTCTTTCAGAAACTTCATGATCAAGTAATGTAAATGGATATGATACCAGGTTGAATTTAGTTTTCATGTTGTTATGTCATGTGACTCAGGATGTGCTTTGAAAGATGAGATACCTACATAGAGATATTTGGACTGTTGTTGCTGCTCGTGATGTATGTTGTGACCCTGTAAGGAAAAAATAATTTTTTTATTTACTTTTGGAACCATCCTTTTGCATGTGTCCCGAATAAAATTTAGTACTGTTACTTAAAAAGTACTTAAAAAAAATCTTGGCACATTTTAGTATTGGCACATATGCAACTTATAATATTATTTGCTTTAATTACGAAACATATTTGTAGTTTAATCAGTTTTTTTAATACAGTTACCAGATTATGATTCTAAAGTAGTAGAACTTCATGAGAATATTAATATTGCAGTTTTAGACTTTGGAAACTTACAAATTACTTGTTTAAAAATCCTTTCGACATACTGCTTGTAAGAAAATTAAATAACTAATAAATCTCGAAAGGGTATCATTGAATGGTATTTAAGGGGTAGGGATAAAATCAACTTCGAATTATTCAAATTTATTTATTAAAGGAAATTGAAAATAACATCAGATATTCCATAATTTGAAATTAAATATCTTAGTCAGGCCCATTAGTGGCAGTCTGGTAAAAGCAGGTGAACACTGGTAGTTCGGTTTGGGGTTTGATTCCTGCAAACGCGCTTACTGTGTGGACATTTTGGTGGTTTTTCCCATGTGTAATGCGGATACACGCCAGTTTCCCTTAAAATGTGCTCCACGGGGCATCCATCCTTATCTGTGTAATACCAAATAGCAGAGCACGTAATAAATCTATATAATATATACATGTATCTATATAAAGTAAGAAATTAAGAACTAATTTTTCACAAAGACGAAAAATTTAAATTCATAATTAATAAATTCTAGAAAATCCTATAAATGCAATAAAGAATTTAAAAAATGTTAAAACAGAAACTTTTCAAACAAGCAGTACCCCAGTTCAAAAAATTAAAGAAATTTAAAGAAAGTTCTTAATTTCTTTATGTCTTTACTGATAATATTTCAGCAGCTTAATGCGCGAAAATACTAGGCATGTTTATATAT